>OX411306.1:103023888-103623888 GCA_948150685.1 Rhaphigaster nebulosa | reverse complement strand
AGTTTTAGTCTAACTATTTTAAAAGGAATTTTCCAATTAATGTTTCAACCGTAAAGTTCAACTCGAACTTTTATCAAAAAACATTTTAATAATAAATTTCTCAAGCACTCATATAAAAAGAACTTTTTGATAAAAGTTTTGCTAATTTATGTTTTCGCCAAAATGTTAGAAGTTCCAAATAAAACATTATTAATGTAAGTTCCCATATATAAGTTTCCACATACATATGGGACACATCTTATTTTATAAACTTATTTTTTAGAAATCATTTGAATAATTGTTGAGATGGCCACAAAACACCTGTTAAACAGATAAGCAATACAATTCCATGGATATTTGCTTATTCCACATATTAACATGGTAATTTTAAAAATAATAATTTATATTTTAATAACATTTATTAATTTTTTTTCTCACTAAAAAGTTTTATAGAGAACTTCAATAATATAGAAATTGCAAATAAAGTCCTTGACAAAAATTTCTTTGAAGTGGTTTAATTACAAAAGTCCTTACGATTAAGTTCTCAAAAGTACACTCCTATAAGAATTCTGATGCAAAAGTTTTCTTTGGAACTTTAGAGAAATATTTCCATAAACTATTTCAAAATAGTTCCTTAGAAAAAGTGCATGCTCAAACAAGAACTTTTTAAAAATAAAATTGCACAGTTATTTGGAAACTCCGGTATGTAATCTTTATGTGATCGTTAATTCAAGTCATAAGCAATGAAAAGATAGATACAATTAGTATTTGCATTTGTATAATTGATTTCGAAACTAGGCAGTCGGCTTTACAGATAAAAATGGACATGAGATTTGAAAAGAAAAGTGTTGTATTGTACGAATAAGATTTTCTTGAGGAAGTATATATACTTTATAGAACTTAATATAGAAAAATAATATAGAAATTGGTTTATTCACGGTATTCAAAAAATGGTAGCAACGAAATAAGAAATAGAGAACAAAAGAAAGTTTTTTAGATTGTCACATAAAGAAACCACGGAGGAAAGGAATGTGCCATTTCAACGTGGTTTACCAGACAGAAATACGACAGCGTATTGAGATACAAAAAATGAAACATACTAAACAATCCGCTCAACGCTTTAACCTTATTCAGTTTCGTGAGATACCCCACATCCACTAGGCAACCGCAGTCCAAATGTGGGAAAATAAGGAAGAATAGTAGATGCTGTTGGAAATTAGTTAAGAAGCAAGGTCATAAAAATACGAATTATGAATATAAAAAAATAAGACACAAAGAAAAGAAGACTATTAAAAAAGCAACAAAAAACAATTAATAACTCAATAACCTTAGTTCTCAATAATTTGATGAATATCAAAATTTTAAAATACTCATTTCATCAGATTTGTGTGGGCTTCTAGGATGAGGAAACAGGAAAGAATATAGCAAAAATTATCTAAAATTTAATAAATGCAATTAATGCCATAAAAGAACACAAAATGAAAGACAATTATTATTAAAGCATGGTACAAAATTGTTAAAGGCTTCGCTAAGTAAGGGTATTTCAAGTGTAACTTCAAAGCTGTTTTTAGATATTAAGTAGCCTGTGCCAGAGGAAACTGGATGGAGAGGAGGGACGGTATTTAATATCTCTAGCCATATTCCAAAATGCCGTTTATATCAAAAGAGAAAAAAAAATCTAAATAATTAATGTAAAGATAAAAAAAAGTTGAAATGATTGTTTAGCAAAGTGTATTTCTATTTCTTTTATAAGTTTTTTAATAAGGATTAAATGGCAACTTTATTTTGATAAAATGTTGATTAAGCTATTAATGAAACATTCTTGAATTGGCTCATCAAGAGATTTCAGAAAATGAGCTGGTAAAACATCATTATTTGTTCCAAGAAAAAGCATATTAATTATAGCGAACTCATATAGCAATGGCCAGCGGACTGTATATCAATTGTATGAGCATGTGTGCATTCCGAAACTCTTATCAAATATATTATTCAAGACCTCACAGATTTTGATATCTCCGGCGATAGAAAGGGTCTTTGGAAAATCATGATGGAACTGGGATTACCCAGGGAGGTTAGTGTGATGGACAAGGGCTTGCATAAATGGCTCCAAATTTAGAGTGCTGATTCAGAGAGAGATGATCGAAGCCTTCGATGTGAAGTCAGGACTCTGTCAAGAGGATTGCCTTTCACGGATCCTATTCCACCTGACATTGGAGAGGGTAATACGGGAATGCTACTGAGTGCAGTGTACGTAGGGATGATGCACAAATACCTCGCAAATGTGGATACCGTAACAATTCTGGGTAATGAAGCAGAAGCTATCTAGACACTGGTCTTTTAAATGACCGAAGCGGCGAAAGATATAGGCTTACAATTAAACCAAAGCAAAACATGGTATATGATACATCAAGAAGAAAACACAAGTGCAAGAAGTCAAAACTTCCAGTTTCGAATACCTTGGAAGAATAGTAACCTCCATCAGCTGAGTAAGTCGACCAAAGAATACTCAAATGCCTTCTTGCGCGGACAATACCTTCTTCTCATTAGACCATATCGTAAGATCAATGATATCACGAAAACTGAAACTACGAATACACAATTCAATCATATAACCTTTGATGATAAACGGCAGTAAACCATGGTCCCTCACGGCACCTAAGAGAAAAAGGTTGAAAAAAAAATAAGCACTTAACACCAAATTCAATATTGTCAAAATAAAATTACGACCTTTATACATATGATAAATAAGTAACATTTGCGGAGTATTTTAACACGATTGAACTAATATTATCCGTTTAGAGGTCCAGAGAACGCATTTTTCCAAGGGATTCTTATTCCACCTTACTTTATGAAACAGTACATGTTGAAGTGATTTGATGTGACGTACTAACACTATTTAGTTAGTCTCTTTAGTCTGTTGAATTGAGATGTGCTATCCTCTGGCCTGCATTTATGTCTTATTATGTTTTTTAATCCTGATGGTAAATGATAAAAAAATACTTGACTAGTTATTTTACTTTTTAAGTCTTCAGGAAAATCACTTATTGTAACTCTTTTAGATTCGAATTTTTATTAAAACGTCCTCAAAACAACAACGTTTAGGGCACTAATTCCATTTTCAAGGTTCTATCCTGTAACAATATTTAATACTTATATCATTGCAATATGTATTTCTTTTTAATATTTAAATATTACACTGTCCTAATCTTTTTTTTTTTTTTACAAATATATACAAATATTTTTATCCTCTAATTATCTAATTTGAGCGACTCGAGGCTCTGTATTAGAATGCTCAAAAAATAATTTAGTAATCATTTTTGACACTTTCTTGAGTTTTTTTTCAAATTAATTAGTTATCTATATTGCTGTTTCACAAAAGTTTCCCAATAAAAACTGAAAATTTCGCTATTCAGTAATCTATAAGAACCATTAAATTTTCACATTTTAGTGGCATAAAAACTTGAAGGGTAGTTCGGCATAGATACGACAACATTTTGGATTCAGGAGAACCGTAAACAAGATAAATTAATTGAAATATTCAGAAACTTAAACGGTAACTAAAATTTCTTGGTTTGTGATGCGTTGTCAAGAATGCAAACTAATACTTGGTGACAACTGAATGCGAATGGATGGTAACCGTTGGACTGCGAAGCCATCCGACTTAACGTGCACACACAGAGGAACTGACTCATGAATGATACATGCACCGGGCAGATGGTTGAGTGAGGTAGTGAAACCCCTCATTTCAAGTAAACCTATTATTACTGATCTATTAGTAATTAATTGGAACTAATATAGTTGTCTGGTAGTCTGGCTTCAAACAATAGCCGCATGGTTCCGATTCAAGTCGAATATCACGGAACCCTTAAGAATATTTTTGAATCTATTTCGAACCTATAGCACTTGGAGTTAGTAGCTGAATCAAGAGTTGATTTACTCTTGTATCTCACATAATATGCTCAAGGACTTAACTATTCGGAGACATGAAAAGAAATATATATATCCAGTTCGCTTTTGGCCTTGGTAAAAACTAGTTCTGATAATGTTAATCCTAGGATAACTCTTTTTCAAGACGGACTGATAGATTATGGTATATCTAGTTGAGAACTAAGACTAAATCCTCATCCAGAAACCGTTTCTCATACTGGGTAAGTTAAATAATAAATCCGACAAGTACCTCAATAAAGAATCAACAAGTACCTTAATGGTAAAGTCAAGGTCAAGTTATAATTATTCAGCTATCAACTAAATAGTAACCAATATATAATTAATTGCGACAATTAAAGACATCTATACAACCAGGATTTCTGCTAAAAGATGTAAAGTTATCGATTAATGTATATGTTTACGTTGTCTATTCATAACCATAGTAGAGAAGAGGTGGTTCAGAACAAATGAGCAACCAACAGTTTAACTAGAAAATTACATTGAATGACCTGCTATCATAACGAAGCCCTAAATTTCACAACAAATCTTTTAGATTATTATTATTTTTTTTTTATTATTATTTCAAAACCTCCTTTGTAATGTTTTAACGCGCTCATTTTTCTCCTTCTACTGTAACCACTTTTCATTGTACGAACTTTCTGTAAGAATACATCAATGTAGTCTGACCTTTTGACCTCGAACCGACATCGTAATATACTTAAGATTAACATTTGATAAGGACATTAACTTAAATTAAATTAAGGACAGCAAATTAACATTTGATAAGACTGGCATTGATAAGGAGCTCATATGACAAAAAAAAAAAAAAACAATCATTAAAACAAATAGCTCTATACTACGAAGACTTTCTAAGTTACCTACCACTTCGACAGACAATTACGTACATGTATGCCTATGAAGTCATAAAAAAAAAAAAAAAAAAAAAAAAAAAGTATATTAAGAAATTCTGAATTACTAAAACTGATCATAGATTAAAGTGTCAAATGAAACCTTGAGTATCCCGAAAGTCATGAATAATATTTTTTCTGTCTAAATACAATTTAACGACAAACTACGAGGGAGGACACAATAACCAAAATTATCGGATTCATTTGGCCAAAGCTAAATATGAATTGTTTGACATCTAAGATAGTAGAAGTTCTGAAGGCTCTAACGATGATTACTGAAATCATGTCACTGATGTTACAGCTCATTCACTACTTTGTAACACGGATATATATTTAAGGAATGACTAACAAGTTTTCTTTTGTACCATTTCCGGATAGTTATAAGGTCTTGAAGAAACACTATCATTTTACAACCTATAAAATCCCTCAGCTGCAAACATCAGGCATTAACATGAGGAAGAAAAAATGTCTTAGAAACGTATTTTCTAAATAATTAATTTCCTGTTTCAAGCATCGTTCTGCAAGATATGTAATGTTTTCTGGCCTACGAGGTGATTCTAGAATGATGCGGTTTTATTTTTGTTACATATTTTTAATGGTATAAATAACATATTTATTACTTTCTCGGAGTTAGGATGAATCACAACTTAAGCGACGATATTTGATGAAAAAGATCAAATGCATGGGCATCTATATATATTCTAAAAGATTGTAAATGGTTTCGTGGTCATAGAGTAGTTATAATGGGACATGGTCTAAGGCATAAAAAAATTTATCAATATTGTAGAAATGAATTTACTTAAATATGTATTTGTATTGGGAAACTAAACTGAACAAAAAAACGTCATATATTATATTACAGGTCACATCTAGTTATGTTGGACTTTTTATTTTTTTGTCTTTAATAAAAATAAATAGAAAGTTAGAAATAATGACATCAGCTCTTCTTCCATTAGCCATATATATATATATATATATATATATATAGTTCTCTCCATAGCCAAAGCTGATCATGCCACGCTGGAAAAATACGCCGCCAGGACAAAGACAAACAGAATAATAAGAAAAGCAAAAAGAGAATTCTTCAAAGAAAGACTGCAAACTATTAAGGACAACTGGCAGGCCGGAAATATATGCGAATTCTGCGCAGACATCAGGAAAGAAAGGTTGGGATAAAAAGCGAGAAACACGCAAATGCGAGGAAAAGATGGCAAACTGACGGCATCAAAAGAAAAGGTATTAAACATCTGGAAAGAACATTTCCAGCAGCTTCTCAACCAAGGGAACCCCACAAACGAAGAAGACATGGACCAAGCGGAAGACCTCGACCCCCAAGAGGTTGAAAAACCAGACATTCTGGATGTGGAAATAGCTATTGACAGGCTGAAAGAAGAAAGGCCCAAGCTTTGGACAGCATACCATTAGAGCTGTTTAAAGATGTAGGCGAAACTCTAAAAACCAAGCTATTAGAACTAATCCAGAAAATATGGGAGGAGGAAAGGATACCGGAGGCTTGGAACACAGGTCTAATATGCCCTATCATAAAGAAGGGGTCCATGTATGAATGTGGTAACTACAGAGGCATAGCACTCCTTCCGGTCGCCTATAAGATAATGACTAATATCCTGCTAAACCGGATATACCCCCACTATGAAAATATAATTGGCGACCACCAAGCAGGATTCAGAAGAGGAAGGAGCACGCTAGACCAGATCTTTATCCTAAAACAGGTACTCGAAAAACGTTGGGAAGTAGAGCAGGATGTGCACGCCTATGATTCCGTGGACAGAAACTGCCAATGGAAAATCATGACTGGCTGGGTATTCCCGGGAAATTGGTGAGATTGACGAAGGCGTGTACAAACGACCCCAAATGCAGAGTCCTGATACAAGGAGATGTGTCTGAAGCCTTTGAAGTTAGAACAGGTCTGAGGCAGGGGTATGGACTCTCGCCGATGCTGTTTAACTTAGCCCTTGAGAAGGTGATTAGAACAACTTCATTCGAAAATGGAGGGGTGCATGTCGGTATGAAACATAAAATCCTAGCGTATGCGGACGACATAGCTGTCCTTGGAATCAATGAAGCGGACATTGAGAGACTTGCTAAGACTCTGTTACGAGAAGCAGAGCAAATCGGCTTGCAAATAAATGAAGATAAAACAAAAACATGATAGTTAGCCGAAAAATCCACCCCAACAATTGTATCTACGTGGATGGCAAAACATTCCCGAAAGTAGACAGCTTTAAATACCTCGGCTCCACAATAACCTCCATACAGTCAGTGACCAGCATACAGAGATAGACCAGCGTATAACAAGCGCAAATAGAGCTTTCTTCTCTCTTTCAAGAGTACTAAAATCCCGAAAAATCTCCAGAAATCTCAAATTAAGGGTGTACAATGCTGTGATAAAACCAGTTCTGATGTACGGCTGCAAGACCTGGGCTCTAACCAGAACCCAAGAAAGCAGAATTGAGAGATTTGAAAGGAGATTCCTCCGCACCATAACCGGAGCGTTATGGGATCAGAATATAAAGTCCTGGAGAAGAAAGGCCAATAAAGAACTACTTACAGAAACTGGTCAGTCAATATCTCATGATATGAAGGCAAGGAGGTTAAGATGGGCGGGGCATGTAGCTCGAAGCAATCCATCAGGACGCCTCTTCACAACGATGAATGCCACAATAGTTGGAGTTGGCCGTGGAAGGCCAAAAACCAGATGGATAGATAGGATCAACAAAGAGGCGAAAGAGCTGCATGCAGCAAACTGTAAAGCAGTGGCCCAAGATAGGCAGAGTTGGAGAAGGCTGGTTCAGGCGGCCAAAGATCTACAAGGTCTGTAGAGCCAACCGAAAAAAAAGAAAAAAGTATATATATATATACTTTTTTTTTTTCCGGTTGGCTCTATAGACCTTGTAGATCTTTGTCCGCCTATCTATATATATATATATATATATATATATATATATATATATATATATATATATATATATATATATATATACCAAATTTTATAGGTGACCTTCAGATATTATATTAAAAAATTATTTAACAGTGGATAAAATTTTGTTTTTTGTGGAGTGATAAATATCTACCTTGCTGTATAAAAGTGTGCTAAATGTGTTGCTTTCGTGACGGCTGAGATGAAGGTAGAGATAGACACCAAGCAATAATCAGCCACGTGATGCAGATAAATTAGTCAGTGCTTTCAACCGGAAAATATAGAAAAAATATAGACTGAAAAAATGATAAATAGACAGGCATTGGTGGTTGATGGGAGCCGTTGAAACAGCCCTGAAGAGGGAAGGACCCAGTATTAAGAATTCTCTGTAGGATCAACTGGCACTCAGCTCCCCGCCGTCAATGATTGATGACTGGGGTTTACTTAGAAAGGTGCAAGGGTTCCTTTAAATTTCAATGTTCTATTAATATTCAAAGTTTAAACTCCTAACGTCATTAGCATCGAATATAGAGGGATGACATTTCATACATTTGGGAGTAAATACCCAGGCCAACTTTGGGTTCGATCCATCAATATTGTATGACGTCTCTGAAACTCCATCCTTAAATGGAGTTTGAATTTTACCTAAGATCTGGGTCAAGTGGTTGACTTTATATCGAATATCTGAAGTGTATAATTTGATTTCTAATTCTATCTTATTTTTTCTTTTCTTTTGTATAAAAAAACATTAGCATTTGGTTCCCACGAATCTTCAATGCTTATTTAATAAGCAATAAAGTAATAAACTTTCAGAAAGTTTTGATATGGCTCTGAAATTTATAAACGTAGAAATCTTTTGATGGCAGCGATTGTTATACAGTTAGGGCCAACAAACATTCATATTTCCCTCACTAATACGTACGTAATAAGGGGCGGTAAAGTCGTACTTAGAAGATTTTAATGAAGGGATAGAGACTGATTTACTTCAGCATATTAACTACATATGCCTTACCAGGAAACTCTAATTAAATCAACAACTGGTCACGGAAATTAATGATTAAATCAATTGATTCTTTCTCTATAAGTAATATTTCTTTCTCAACTATGGTTGGTTAAGAACGTATTAAATAGGTCCAAAAAAAAAAGTCTGCCCATTAGGTCAGAATAGCTTCCTCCGTTGTATATTTTGACAAATTTCGTAAAATTAAACAAACAAAAATTCTGAAAATATACATTTGCGATAAAATACCCGATTCAAAAAACGGAATCAGAACTCCCGATTAACAAATATACGATCCCTATTTTGAAGAAAACTTCAATAAAGTACGCAAGTGCGATAAAAGATCTGATTAAAAAAACGGTACCAGAACACTCGATGACCTAATAAACAATTCCCATCTAATTAGGGATTGATAAATTATTTGCCACTTCTATAAATTTGTTTTATTGAAAACTAGTTTCGAAAGTTATACATTCATGCTCAGTTCTAAAAACACAAAAAATTCAAAAATAAGCAACTCAAAATATAGTTTGGTATTATTATACATATTAAATTAGATGTAATATAAATCAGTATTATAAAACATTTATGAATTATGAATATAATTAAGACAAGAAATCAAATACATGTACGTATTCACCAAGGTTTAAATGGATTATATCAAACAGAAAAGTTTGTACTGGTTTCTTCTCGCATTGAACTAACAATGAACGAAATGTAGGTGGTATGTTTATAGGTAACGGTTTAAGGATCAGAGTTGTTCCAGTAATGCCGGTGAGTAATTGGTTTTTCTGTGATTGATAGGAATACATTTAAGATTGGACTATTGGAGATAATTATTTGGTCATTTAAGCAAAAATCTGGATTGGATTTGAAGGATTTTATTATTTCAAGTGCTGCTTTTATATATTTAATTTGAGATTGTTTTCAACATGATATATTAATTTAACTCCTGAGTCTTTGATCAATTTATGATTTTTTTCATTTAAATGAATTGCAAAGTTGGAATTCTGTCTTATTATTATATGAACGTATGTGTTCCTTTAATCTCTGATTTAGCGATTTTCCAGCTTTTCCCGTGTATTTGGCTGCACAATTATTACAATTTAGTTCCTATAATCCACTTTTTTGGAAAGGGTCTATTTTGTCTTAAGGAGATGAGAAATATGAGGATAGGTTTTTTTTTCTATTTTAAATGGAGAGCTTAATCCTAGTTTTTTCAATTCATTTCCGACTTTGGTGGCTACAGGGCCGTAATATGGAATCAAAACATAATGTTTCGGGATGGGCCTATCTTCGGGGGTTGTTGAATAGATATCATTAATTGCATTTCTTTTGTATTTTTTTTTTTAAATATGATTGATAGTGGTTTTATTGTACCCGTTATTTTTTGCTATGGAATATATTATTTCAATTTCTTTATTATAGTTCTTTTTATTTATGCTATTAATGGCTGCGAATTTATGTGCTATCGGTCCCCTAGCTTCATTGTTTATAATGACATCCGTGTACGTGGGTTTCCGGTAAATTCCAAATTCATGATGTTTATTTTTTACTGAGATTTCTAAATCTAAAAAGTTTATGGTTTTGTTTTTTCCAGTTCTACTGTGAATTTAATCGAAGGGTGAATTTCGTTTTTTTCTTTAAAAAATTAATTATTTGTCTTGTCGTACCAGACCATAGGCATATGATCTACATACCGATACCAGTATATGACATGTTGAGCTAGTTGAGAATTGTTTGGGTTATGAATTTTTTGTGAGTGATGGGAGCCCATCGGTAAGCCTTTTTCCTGTTTGAAGAATTTTCCATCAAATTGAAAATGATTATGTTTTATGCAAATAGACATCTATAATTGTAAAGATCTAGTATTTCTAGCGGTGATAGATTCGATCGGAAGATTAACTGTTCTAAAATGTCTATTGTTTCTAGTGGTGGGATACTTGTGAAAAGATTTGTGACCGAATGATATTAATTTAGCGTATCCGGAATTACTATCTTCTTAATTTTTTTGACTAACGCTATAGAGTTTTTTACCGTGGGTTTTGGGGAAAATAAGATTCTGGTTTTGAATAAATTGTTTAAGTAATGGGCAAGTTTATAGATCGGGCTATTGATGTAAGTAACGACTGGTCTTATGGGAATTTTCGGTTTGTTTATTTTCGGTAGGCCATATAATCGGGGAGGTAGCGGATTCATCTCAATGAGAAGGTGTTTTTTATTACCCGCTATCAATATGCTTTTTTTTATTAACTCGCGGACTTCGGCGGCAAATTTATTCACGAGATTTTTGATATTAGGAAAACCGTTTTTGTTTATGAAATCATAAACTTTCTTTCTATAGTTATCTCTTTCTAGAATTACTGTCGTATTGCCTTTATCTGCTTTTTTGATTGATATCAATCAAGCCTTCTTAGCGTCTAATAGCGTATATTAGCCTCTAACTTAAAATAAGGCATTTTTAAATTGTGAGGCTGGTCTTTCCAAACGACCTCCTTTGATTACATCTATTTCGAAATAAAATTGATGAATGCACTTGAGATACGAGAGCCTGTTTTGAATGGTTTCGACCTTAATAATTTCGAAAGATTTATTTTAATTGATTACTATCTATGATTGATTGATGATGTTACTGAGCTATTATTCTTATTTCTAATCTTTGATTATATATCCGCATCTGTCACGCAAACTGAGAAAATTCAAGATGTGTAGAAATACTTTGCGTTTGGCACGAAGAAATATGAGCATGTTATTCAAATTTGTTCCATAGCTATCCTATGAAAATGAATATCGAACCACATTTTTCACACGTCTGTTGCCGTGCGGTTAAATAATCTAATAAGAAATGTTTTGAGTTCACAATATATTAGTTACACGTCGCACAGCGTGACCGATTGTGAATCCAGCGGGACAAAAGCGCAAAAACCAAGTTTAAGATTATGATGAAATACGTGTTTGCACCATTAGGTAAAATATTTATAAGCCAGAAAATACCGCACTTGGTTAAAGAATTAACTTATAACTTTTCAACTCTTTCATAGTTAAGAGATAAGTTAGTTCTTCAGTTTCTTATTAGTGAAGAGTTGATGTTGTAGTTATTTTTTTTTTACTATTTCACGATGGAATGCAATGTAGCAAGTAAATACTAATGCTAATTAGGGATCGATAAATTATTTGCCACTTACATAATTTTGTTTTTATTGAAAACTAGTTTCGAATGTTGTACATCCATTAAAAATTCAAAAATAAGCAATTCAAAATACAGTTTGGTATCAATATGCATATTAAATTAAATATAATATAAATTAGTATAATAAAACATCTATGAATAATTATTATTAACTTTTGAATTGCTTATTTTTGAATTTTTGTGTGTTTTTAGAACCGAAGATGGATGTATAACATTCGAAACTAGCTTTCAATAAAAACAAAATTATAGAAGTGATAAATAATTTATTAATCCCTAATTAGACTGAGCCTTGTATACCATCATGCTGACGTCAACTGAATACTAATGCTGTTTTTTTTCAAATGTAGGCAATTTTACACACTCAGAATCTAAGCCAATCAACAATATAGAAAACTGCTTTACGTTTTAGTCAGTAAATTTTTATATATACCAATGTGCGACTTAAATTTTTATTCATTGTGTCTAGCAACACGTAATATTAGCAAATTGTAAAATTTAATAGCTCTTTTAAAACCGTTTAAAAGCAGCAATAAGAACTGCCTTTCAGTTGGAAAGCTCGAGCATTTGAAACGGAAATTAATTGAGGCATTGGAAGCAGGAGATCATCGTTTTAAAAATTGTCTTGAAGAAAAAATGTGCTTGATTGACCTAATAAAATCAAAATTTAGTCGGGAAACTCAAAATGTTTTCAGAGAAAAAATAAGTTTTTTATTCCAAATATTCAGGACTCAACATAATAATCAGTCAAGGATAATAATAATTATTATTTATCAACTTTAATTTATTCAGCTAATTATTTAAATAGAATTAAATAGGGGACTAAGTGATAACCATATGAAGAGAATTAAAGGATAGTCTATGGGAAAATCGACAAAAGAGCCCCTACAGTATATTATTCTAGAAATTTAATCCTGAATATGAGATAAAACCAAGAAACGTTGGTGTAATATTGTTGAGTTTTGAATAAAATAGAAGTATTGAATAAAATACAATAGTATGGAAGATATAAAAATTTTATATCATATTTTTGACAATTAATATGCTTCCAAATATTAAAATTTATTATTTAAATAAATACTATGAAAATACCAGACTTTAAAAAAGAAATTGATTATCTCGGTCAAGGTGATATGTCATTATAGTTGTTTTGTGATTAGAATTGTTTGACATAGTTAAAATATACTAGTATCAGACACATACTGGTTTTGAAATCAATTAAAGACCATTTTTGGCAATAATAAGTTAGTCTGGATAAGAGAAAAATATGAAAAAATATTTCATTTTTATATATAAATAAGGCATATTATGTTATAGATAAGAAGCATTTAATAACGGACAGTCAGTCCGAAATGTAAAACTTACAATAAAGGTATGTAATAAGTTTGAATGTGCTCTGTTAACGGGCCCGGTGTGGATCCTACGGTGCCCTCGGCAGGAGACTAATGCTGGGCCGTTTTGCCAAGAGGGGAGTCCTCCCCAAAAATATTTTGAAAATTACATCCTGAAAACAACATTATCCGCTATTATGGTACTTGAAAAGTATTTGGGTAAAGGCAAGATCTTTAAAAAATGAGCTTTTCTGATTTAGTTTACAATACATTTTTATATAAATTTATTACAACTAAACTTGGTACGCACCAGAAACAATTGTAATCAATAACCATTGGTTCATTACTTGAAAATGAGAGTGAGAAATATTTGTTTTTATTTTCTTTCATTTTCATTTTTAATATTTTGAGCCTTCATTCAAGTTTTGTTCTAATCTGTAAACTGTTTCAACTTTATTAATAACCTGATGACTCCTTTCGATTTTACAAAGCTGTAAGATGCTCCAAACCATCTACAATCGTAGAAAAGCAACTAAGCTTTCAAATTTCATTAAATTTCTATGGTTTAAACAGACACGACCTAACTTAATTTCTTTGATATAATAGTCGACGCTTTTACTTTGTAAATATTTTTTAACAAGATATATATCCGGAAATAAATATAGTTAAACAATAGGCATATATAGGTTTTAAAATTTGGAACATTGGCTTATCCATTGAATCAAAATTTGGACCATTGGCTAAATTTCTTGCCGCGAATTTTTATTTGCAGTCAAAACTTCCAACTTGAACAAAATTGAATAGTTAGGGATTGATAACTTATTTGCCACTTCTATACTATTGTTTTTATTGAAAACTAATTTTAAATGTTATACATTCATCTTCAGTTCAAGATTTATGTAGATCGTATCAAACAGAAAAGATTGCATTGGTTTGTTCTCGCACTGAACTAGTAATGGAAATGACTGTCTCTGGGTTTGAAAATTGAATAGTCCCTGGGTTTAACTTCCCTCGCTCCTTAACAACTATTCCTCAATAAGCGAAGTAAGATATTTTTGTTGGCTCTATCAGATATTTTTGTGATTTCTGTTTTTTGCAACTGCATAGTTTTTCATATGTAATATTCTTTTGTACGATGAGCTCAAAAAAAAAGCAGATTCTACCACAAATTCAAATGTTTTCTACTGAGCACGATTTTTTGTTGAATCGAATACTACTAAGTGAAGTACGTATCCCTTACAGTGAGTGTTAATAAGATCTTAGTTTTCCTTTTTGCATGGAGATTGCAGACCGAAGATATGGACCATTTTCTCAGAACGGCAGACTTTCTGTCCCTAACATTTGCTTGAAAAATTTGTTGCAGCAAGATAATAAACAAATTAATGAGGGTGGTTATCGAATTGCCTATTGAACAAGATTTTAGGCCAACGTTTTTATGTGTAATTTCTTGGTCAAATGGTCAACATCCCAGTCCCCTGGCGCTAGGTGACGTACCTTCATCGATGAGAGCAGCTCAAGTGAGATCGAATTACAGGGTTCATTTTTTTTTTTTTTTTTAAAGCTTTATCACTGTATCAAGTTATCTTTAGGTACCAGAAGTTGCAGAGGAGCTTAATTGATTTTAAATTAATTAGTTAAGTTTTTTTTAATATAAGTATACGTTTTTTAGTGAAATATAAAACATATTAATTCATTAAGTAATTTTACAGCACTTAGATGCAGGGCTAAGAGTAAACTTCTTGTTTGATATTTAATTCTATATGCCTGATAGGAAACATATTTTCTTTCAAGATGACGAAGGCCTCAATGCGAGAGTCAGTATGCCTCATGAGATGTCTTTTGTAACCGACTTGGTATGATAAGGAACCGACACAGTTTTCAGACAATTGATCAGCGAAACGCGAGCAAGATAACATCATGCTCACCGAGTACACTAACACCGAAATCCTTTGACGACAACCTTTCAGGTGGATGGGGTTTGATCATCACACCGCACGGCTCGCCTGGCTATCTATAGCTATAAAAGGGTATCACATATTGACGTGTAGCGCTAAATTTTTATAAAGAGATATTTTCCTTTTTTAATTAATGAATATGTATGAAAATTAATTAATGAGAAAGAAAAAAACAGAGATACAAGTTACTTTATTAGAGTAATTTTTTTTTAATTTTACCGGCAGTATTAACCAACGTACAAGATTAAAAACTACACAGCTCAGAAGCAATACAATTGAGAATTCATTCCAATCAACATGAAATAAAGAATTACAAGATATCCTAATGGAATGCAGCATGGCCTCGTTGGGATGATGGTCGCGGATTGGCAGGTAGGAGCTTCGTTAATTAATTATTCTATGCAGTTCTGATGAAATAACTGTTAACACTCCCACTTTGGTTAGGACTGGACGGTAACCTCTAGGAACTCGTCAGGAGTTGTCAAAAAGTATCAGAAGCCCTTCTTGCCAGACTTGTTCCCCAGTAATATCAGTACCTTGTAGGATGTTATTGGATGAAATTAGAAACAAATGAAAAAAAAAATACTGATAATCGAGCGAAATTAACCTCATACTACATTTACACTACGACATACCTAACTACCAATTTAAATTTACAATCAGTCGTTACCACAAACCGTCAACGTAGTTTATTCAGGATTAACATTTGATTCAAGATTGATGAGAGGCTCATATAACAAAGAAAAAATATATATTATTTAAACCCAATATTACGAAGACATTCGAAGTTACCACATAGACGGACACTTATCATAAATACTATGAAATATCTATATTAGATATGAGATATAAACAATTATTTGATGTAACGCGAAAATATTTAGTAGTCATATCATTATTACCTGATATGAACGATCATATGATGACTAAACAGGGACGAATCATTAGCATCAGGGAGGTTCGCATAAAGAAATGTTTGTATCAAAATGACTCCACTCTTACAACGGTTAACAACCTACGTTAGTTCAAAGTATGCTCCTGATATACGACTGAGAAGTAACAATCTTTTACAGCAGACATTCCCTCCTTATAGGTCCATAAACTTCCAACTTTTACACTAGCCGTAATTTTTTCCTTGTTTTACTCCATCACCTTACTTCGAGATTATGCTTGTACGTCGATACAAAATTTTGACCTCTACGTTTTGATTAAATTTCAACATGCTTCTTTTTGGGCCAACATTCAAGAACACTTGGTTATTAAAGAATCATTTCTAAGGCTGTCTATTCGGAAAAGTAAGCTAGTCAAAAATTACCCTAATGCATCATTCTACTAGATGAATACTGCTTAAGCCTTTATCGATTGTAATTTTTTACTTTTTTTAATAACTGTTTCGTGATGTTATTGTCTACAAAAAAAAATTAAATTGTTTGCATATATATATATTCATCATTATATTATTACGGACGCTTCTGTTTTAAAGCCCATGAAAATATATACATATATATTTTGTTATCTGTTTTTATTAAATTCTATTATTTTCTTTTAAATATGTCAATTATTTCTGTCATTTAAATGTAGTATCAACTGAGGATCCCTAAGTATCCGCGTTAAACACATTCTAAAAACATAACCAATGTGTATTAAACATATCAGTAATGATCGATACCTAGATTTTCTATATGGGTTATTCCTAAATGTCCGATTTCACTTTCCCAGTTTTATTTTAGACATTAAAAGTGCTATTTTTAAAAGATTTTTTTTTTATCAGTGCAAAAACAGTTTGATTTCGTGAACAAGTTGACGCAACTGTTAGGCCTTTTTTGAAACTTAGTTTCGAAGAAAAATGAATGAATTAGTGGTAAAATTCCTGAAGTGTCACTGTCCTTCATCTATTTTTGAAAAAAAGCGTATTCAATTTATATTGGAAAAATGCTGATATGATCTGTTTACATTAGATGTTTATTTATTTATGTGTATTTGTTCAAAATTTGGTCTCCAACATCTCTTCTCGGTGGTTCTCCATGTGTTACCAACCTAATGATCAAGAATTTAATATTTTTCAGAGCAGGGAAGGGCCCGTAATAACCCTTGGAAAGGTAGCAGTCACATTCTACAGTTTGAGGCAGTTTCTGTGAAGAGAGGATTCTCACATTTTAATTCTCAAAATCATGGCATGTATTTTAGTTACCAACTTATCAACCTGCAATTTCACAAATGTCATAATTTTAACAAAAAATATCAGGCAAGAGAGCACAGCACAGGCAACCACGCTTTGCTGACATTCTTAATCTTGCTGACAGTGCAATGCTTTCATAAAAAATTAGAATAATTTTTATTTTAAAATAAAATAAAAGTTTCTTCACGCCTTATCCAAATTTCACCACGACTATCAGAACCTAAAGATTTTTTCGAAGCAGAATTTTTTTTTTTTTTACTAACAAGCGGCTTTTTTTTTTTTTGTATTCTTCCATTACGTCATGCTTTTACAATTTTTTTCATATTTTGTGGACGAAGTTGATTTCTCTTAATCCGAATATCTCAGAGGCGATCAATAAAGATTTTACAATCCTGTAAAGTCGAACTTTATAAAGTTTAGTTGGCTTAGAAATGGATTTCAGTCGTTATATTGAATTTTTTATTTTGAAAAGCGTTTTTGAATACCTTTAGTACATAAAGGCAATATTACCGCCAAGATGTGTAAACTATTAGCAATTCTATTTTTATTATAATGATATAAAAGAAAAAAAAAACGAGACAAACTTTATTTGCACACAAATATTTGAACAAGCTCAAATCGAAAAAGTATATTTTAACTTAATTGTAAAAAGAAGGTTTTATTTTTAGCTGAAAATCAAATGCAAAAAAAAAAAATAGAATATCGCTGTATTAGAGATAATTAAAGAAGTGGTTAACGACACGCGATATTCCCGCATGAAAAATGGATTATACCAAGTTAAGCAACTTCGATTAAACTAATTTAAAATTGATACACTTAGAGGTTATATGGCATGGCGGAGAATAAACAGCGACGAACTAAGGCTAGAAATGCCTAAAATGAACATTCATTATAAAAAAAACGTCGGTCTGCAGGACGTACGTTTGAATTATTTGTTACGCATTAATTTTAATTTCATTATGTTCAATCTTTTATTTTATTTTTTCGTAAAACATACATTTAAAATGTCCCAGATACTAAGAAATTCTATTGGATATGCGCAATAAAATAAACTAACATTTATTGAAGTTAGGTACCTATACATTAATATTATATTTTTTCAAATGCATAATATTATGCTATTAATAAATTAAATAATACTATCTCTCCAAATTTCAAGATTGAAGTAATCGCAGTTTGGATGTTTTTTTTTTTTTAAACATGATATAAAAAATGAATAATACTATTCACAAAGTGTTTTTGATAATACGGAACAACAACGCAAGAGGGAAGGAAAAACAATGAAAAAAAAAGATAAATAAGAAAAATTATTTAATATGCATTCGTCCAATTATTAATTATTTTTTTGAAAAGATAGTCCATTTGTAATAATTATTATAAAAAGTGGATAATTTGAATTAACTGTATCATCTGAAACAGTTATAAAATTATTTAAAAGCAACATAATGAAATTATGCAACATAAGCGAACCACTGGATTAATTCATATCAGTTTACTTAACGATAGCTTGTTAAACCCAATGAGCAAACCTGCGATTTGCTGATGAGATGATTTTGGTGTAATCCGGAATGTGGGAACCGCTTACTGAATTTTCGAGCAAATTAACCGGAAAAATTCTCTGCTCTCTAAGCACATGCATGGATCACACTTGTTCAACTGCTTTTGCAAGATTACAAAAATAAAAGTAATTTAAAAATCGCATGAATATTTCTTATAATGGTAGCTTCGTTTTAGCTTTACAAAACTTTGTTGTTGTGTACTTTGAATAAGTAAGTGTGAATTCTGAATTCCTGTCAAATGCTTTAATATGTATGTAATATGTATCTTAAAGGAGTTTAGGTAAAGTTGAGATGTTTATATTGCTTTGAATGTTTATACTAATAACTAGTTTTATGTAATGTTAAAATCAAATTTTCATTATATAATTGAGTAGAATAAGTACGTTGTAGAGGTTTTTAAACAAAATACGAATAGACCAGTGCAATTAGTTATTCCAATCGCAATAATTCCAGTAGTTACAATTTTTTAATATGCTATGTACTGGTCTACTCGTATAAAATCCGAATTTTCAGAGCCTGAACTCGCGCCGCCATCTTGAAAAAAACAGCCAGATCATGGAATATTAGTTTGCTCCCGATATATCCCCTTTACAATGGAAATTACGGTTAAAGTACCTTGAATAAATTTTGTAGAGCATACAATTTTATACAAACTTACATTTACAACTATCTTCTAGGTCAATACAATATCGAGATATAAAATCTTGGACATGGTTGCAAGTTCGTAAAAACCAGTAAAATGCACATGGTTTGATTTTTTGTGATCACCCTGTTTATAGTACAGTTTTGAGAAAAATTAACAAATAATAATGTAGTGGAGCATAAAACTGGTGTATGTTCTTATTAGGTCTATTGTGTCAACCCACCGAAAACAGCCCGAAAATTGAATAATGTTTCATTATTGTCAAAAATTGAAATTGAAAAAATTGAAAATCGGTGGTGTTTTTTTTTTAATTTATTTTATATGCAATTGTTCGTACTGTCATAACATAGACATAAAAATAAGTGAGATTGTACATAGGAATGATAAACATTTTTTGCAAAATTAACATTATTGACAACTAAGTCATATATATAACAACAATAATCAATTTTAATTTGTCTTAAAATTATAATATAATTATATTTAACTCACTCATATTTTTGAAAATAGGGTGATCCTGGGCCCTCAATTTAATATATTCAAGCTACCACCCATCAAAGATGCCATCCGACATCACGCTTCAAGAGCATACATGCAAGTTCAGACTTGGCTTTGTTAAGATAAAAATCCAACAAAATGGGGTTAGAAGAAGGATGCTCTTACTAACTTCAGTACCAATGCTGAAGGAAGCTGCACCTCAGGCCTTGCTGAACTTTACATCCTACCAAAGCAAAAGAGGTTGCACTGGAAAGTGAATCTGCAGAGAGTTGGGGATGAAAAGCTGGCTACTCTGCATTACTGCTATGGCAACTCGTGAAAAAATGCGACTAGATGGTGAAGATTTTAGATGGTGAAGACAAAGAATATGGAGATCCAGTTGCCACAGGATTGGCTGATGTTACAGATGAAGAAAATATTGAAGATGTTCCGAGACCGAGTAAGAGCCTGAAAATTTAATTAAGGGACCAGTATCACCCCAAATTGATTATTGTACTTTCAAAAATGTAAATGAGTTAAATATAATATTAGGAATTATTAAAATAGATTCTTGTTGTTGTATTTATGACTTAATTGGTGTCAATAAATGTTAATTTTTCGAAAATTCCAATGTTTTAATTTTTTATCATTTCTATGTACCAGTGGTATTGGCAGGGAGGAGGGATCAGGGTGATAGGGTGATCGTCCTCTATAAGTTATATATAACTTTTGTATTTTAAGTAATAATTTTTGATCCAATTTTTATTCTTATCATTAAAACTTTCGCCTTATTTGGCGATTATAGACATTTAATGATTATTTGCCTTCACAATAAATCCCTCCCCCGAACAAAAATTGATTCCCATACGCGCCTACCATATACTTCATCACTTATTTTTATGTCTATGTTATAACTGTACCAACAATTGTAAATAAAATAAATTAAAGAAACATTTCACCGCTTTTTTTGACTTGGTGGACTAGAACCTCCATACCTAATATTGATAAAAAATATATAGACATATATGATATTTAATTAAAAAGTAATAAGAAAAACTGTTTAACGTTGTCGTGAATTTTACTGGTTTTTACAAACATATAGAGTCAGGATCACTCCAAATTAATTATTATATTTTCAAAAGTGTGACTGAGTTTAATATAAACTCTTTTTTTTTGTTATATTCTTGACTTCATTGTTGTTAATAAATAACACTTTTTTCGAAAAACCGAATATTTCAACTCATTACCATTCCTAAGTACTTCCTCAGTCACCAATCTTAATTTTGTTTTGCAATTACGTTAAAGATAAATCTTTTTGACGTGTACGTTTTAATAGTATTAAAAACCATAAATAAAATATGTTAAAAAAGAAAATCTAGAAATCAAAAGTTCAAAATACTATTCAATTCTCGGCCTGTTTTCGGTGGTTTAGCACAATAGACACAATAAGAACATACACGTATTTTATGAAATTTTATGCTCCGCTACATTATTGTTAGTTAATTTTCCTCAAAACTGTACTAGAAACAGGATGCTCAGAAAAAAATCAAACCTTGTTGTACATTTTGTACGCATGCTCAAGACTTTATATTTCGATATTGTATTGACCTAGAAATTATCTTAACTTAAACCTGTTACAATTAATGAACAGTAATTACTGAATTACTATTTATTTTATCTATGTATATATATATATATATATATATATATATATATATATATATATATATATATATATATATGTATATGTATATGTATATTATATATAATATATGATATATATAATATTATATATTATGTATGTATATGTATGTATATATATATATATATATATATATATATATATATCTTTATATATATCTTTATACATATATATATATATATATATATATATATATATATATATATATATATATATATATATATATATATATATATATATCTTTATATATATCTTTATATATATCTTTATATATATATATATATATATATATATATATATATATGTTAATTTATTCATTTTTCTAGTTTGATATATCTCATATAAAATTCATGGATATGCCTTAACTTTTCATTGAATAATCCATAACCAGCTAACGGGAGCTAACTAAAGTTATAACAAACAACACCGTGGCCATAAAACAAAAATGGAAATAGAATTTCCTCAGTCGGACGAACTGAGACATTAAAGTCAGGAAGGATCAACATTATGAATCTCCATATATCAAACTAAGAGTACCGCCCCGGTTATAAGGAAAGTTTTCTCCGCGGAGGTTCCACTTGCAGAAGCTGCGGCGCTTTTTAAGTTTGACACCTGCAACATATATCATAGCACAGTTTGCCTGGCATCACTTGTCTGAGTTTGTCTGAGGTTAGAGATTGCAAAAATACGCCGACTGGTAGGTTATGATAGTGGGATGTGATAAGCTTTAAAATCTACATTTATGTCAATTAATGAGAAGACTAATGAAAGTTGAATTCTAATAAACTTCCAACACACCAGAGTTGGGCGGTAGTTAACAACTAATGTAGAAAATATCTTTTAGCAGTTGGTAGTTGGCAGTGCACAACTGCTATTTGTCAATTACCAGTTATTTAAATGGAGTTTGAAACTACAACTATAGTAATTGTAGTTGGAAAAAGTAGTTGTGTCGGCGAATACCAACTAATTGTTGCAATTATGGTTACGGAGCTACATCTGCAGTTAGTTTCTAACATATAATTCAACTCTACTCGTTTTTTCAAATTTACGGCATGTGTTTTTGGATTGATACATATTATACTCACGCTAAAAGAATTAAAGACCTATGAGGAAAGAGGAGAAATAAATAAAAAATAAATGATATTTGCGTAGATCATAGCTGGAAAAAATAAAAATAAAAAAGTTAAATATAACCACAAATGAAAAAGAATACGTAAAAAATAGAAATTGTAAAAAAATAGATTTATTAGGAAATATTAATTTTTAATTTAATAACAAAAAAAACATGTCATCATATAAGAAAAATGTTTTAATAATTTGTTGTAGTTGACAAATAGTAGTTGTGGTCTGATAACTACTAATTACAAAAAGTTATAATAACTATTTAATAAATACTGAATTTGTAGTTTTGTAATTTGTAGTTGAACTCCTTTTTACAGAACAATGCAACACACATTTCGTTTAACGAAGAAATTTTTAAACGGAATAGGTTTCGAATGGTGACTCGTTTATACTCATATCCAATCTAACTTAATAATTTAGAATTACAGTCGGCTGATTGTTCATATTTGAGGCAAGTCCCAATAAATAACTAGATTTTTTTGTAAATTTCCACACATTTCACCGATAAATCACCACTTTGAAGTAAAAAAAAAATAAAAAGTTTTTAAACTGATATAGATATAGCTTAATTCGTAAACTCAAACTGGCACAAGCCTTAACTGAAGATTACTACTAACTTAAACTCGCCAACTTAGCAGTGAATCAAACGTCTACAAAGATCAAAGCACAACTCAAACATGTCCTTACAGCGAAAAGGAAGTCCACAGATGTTGCAATTTACTAGTAAACTCATAATAATATAATATAAAATAATGGATCAGGGTTAACTATAATTTCAGATTTACAAAAGGTGTGTAATGAGAACAATGTGGGCGAAGTTGAAGTCCATTAAAATAATTATTTGGCACGGTTTCTATTAGTTTATTTTTTATGGTATTTTTATAACGCTTGAGATGTCCTAATCCTTTGTAAATTATCAGCATTTGTAATATAATGCGGTTTTGTAATATTATTTATAATTTACGATTATCAACCTTTAGGGAATCGAACTCACTAAGAGAAAAAAGTGTTAAGCGTGTTCAGCCAATAACTAAGACAGGAAAAATATAAACGAATGATATAATGAAGTATGATAACAAATGATGTTACAAGGAACTTTTTTAATGTACCTAAATATTACTTTTATTGACTTGAGACATTGACAACCATCAGATTTAGATGAAAAAAATCAGTTCGCAATTTCGTTGATTGTTTTGAAGAAAAGGAATATTAAGAATTAACAAATATTATGCTGAAGTATTGGAAATGTTTAAAGGAAAGGAGGAAGCTGCTCCAAAAATATTTCTGAATTAGCTGTGTTAGATTTGTAGCGCATTAGGCTCACGTCAGTAAAAAAGTGAGCAAACTACTGAATGAAGGTAAAAAATCATTAATAACTAGAGATACTAAGCCTTAAATACAATCCTAAGTTGTATGATATCGACGCAGAGGATGGGTGGTTCTAGAGGAAAATTTTTTTGAGGGGTGACTTGGGGTGGTCTACACGGTCACCAGATTATCTCCATGCGATATTTTTCTCTGGAAATATCTCCAGGAAAAGGTATATAAATATGGACATTCTTATCTGGACGATTGAAAGGTGAAAGGTGAAAATCAGAAAAGAAACAAAGCCATTTGACACGAAGGGTGATGGAAAGATTCCGGGAATTCAATAACGGCCGAAATTTGGAAGATGCATTTTTTGAAACCCACTGAAATAAAACTATTTTTAATGTATTTAAAAAAAAAAAAAGAGTTTCTTTTTGCTACAGAAAACTGGTTTGTTTTTACAGTCCTTCAAAATATGAACTATCAGTTAATTCTGTCCCACCCAGTAAATACATATATGCTTTCAGATCTTAAGGATAAAGAAATAAGAACAATATTAGTATTGAAAAACTATTGTAAATACGAAACCATAGTCTGATAGGTGTGACTCCAGTTTCTGATACTTGATAAGTCTACAAGAGAGCATCATCATTAATGATAGCAGCTTGTCAGAGATAATAGCATGCACACAGAACAATCTTTCTGTAATACCTCAGTTGAGCTACTTATTAATTTCGTTTTTCGAGCGTTATATCTAACTTATTTATGTCTGATATTCAAACATCATATGGTTTAACCATGGGAGCAGATCAGATGTTATCCGTGACTTATGTATTATGTATACAATACTAGGGGTAGGGGATCTTCACTGATGCCTGTTTAGAATTCTCGCTTAGAAGTGAATATGTGTGTTTGTATATATATTTATCTGTGTGAATATATATATATATATATATATATATATATATATATATATATATCACAATAATATAACACTCATAATTATATTTAGTTACGTATTTACATACCGAGAGTTTTAACCGTTTCCAAAATGGCACATCACTTCTAGGCTTTAACAGAAGATTAAAAAAGTTCACTTCATCCAATCATTCAGATATAAGAGGTTACAAAGTAGCTCATGCTACATACATATTCCCTCCAATATCAAGTATTTCATCATCCAACATGAAAACATCAACAACTTTTCTATATCAATAAACAACTTTTGAAGTCGCCTCCCGCGTACTTTATCGACATCCGATTTATTCAACTCCAATCGCCGAGTTGGTTTCTAGAACTTTTACCAAACTGCTAGTTAAAAAGAAAAATACAAGAATAAAAATGAAATGCTTGGAATTCTCATTACCCTTAATTATTAAGGGAATGACAATGTAAATTGAAATTCAGCTTGTAGTTCCCGAAGGAAAACACTAGTCCAAAATAGCAATTTTACTAAAAATATTCTAATAATAATTTAAGAACTGGAGAATCTTACGCAGAAAAAAATATATTTCTTTTGATCTGAAATCCTTCAGATTGAATTAAAAAAATGTAATACCATCAGAATGTCGAGACAAAATAAATATCTATGTGTCATAAAGGTACTTATTTCGTTTCGACGTATAGATCAGATTCCTGATCATTTTCAAATTAGTTTTAAATTATTTTTTTTTTCAATTCCTATTATTGTTAGGACAGATTTTAAAACAATTAGCAATTATTTATTGGTCGAAAACTTATTAACTTGTATAAAAAAAACTTTTGAAGCTAATAAATAAATACACAAACAGTAACTTTAATTTTAGTTGTCACATGTAGGAGGAATTGGCTTCTAGACTTAAGTATTGCCTCAGATGGTTTGTTTAAAATCTTTACGAACTAAAACAGACGATTTAGAAAATATCAATTAGAAAAATTATTTCGGATTCGTCAGATGAATAGTAAACATCATCAATAATTAATAACATACAGTATTCCTTTATGAATTAAATTTCGAACGAAACTTTGACAAATCAATTTGAATCTAGAATGCGTAAAAGCTTTGATTGGCAGCGGCATGTTGCCGTGCAGAAAGAAAGACGGGCGCTGATTGGATGATTTAGCTAAATTAAATAGCTTTATATTTGAAAATGCCTCCAGTGATAGCAAGAAAAGCAAAACATACACCTCTAAATGGTTGTTAATTAATTAAAATTGGCATTATAACTTGACGTGTCTCGTAATTCGCATGCACCACTCTTCAATATCAGGCCAATTATGTTAATGTCAGGCCGATGTTTTTTTAATGATGGGGTTCAGTTTAATAATTCAATAGAATGCCAATAACCAAACATTTTTATATTTATATCATAAAAGGTCGAAACTAAAACTTTAAAATAAGCAAATTGTTCACTTCATTTTCTTTCTTCGTTCTGATTCGTGGTATCCAAATAAAAATAAATTTGCAATTTCCATATTTCATATATCTTAAGATAGTCCTTTTATAATGTGTATTTTAATTACTTGATTTAATTTATATTTGCTCCAGTTAGTGACTTTACATTTATAGTGACTCCAGTTTATCCTGACCGATTTCTACATTTAATAAGAAAGTTATTTAACATATTTTTAAAACCATCCGGCCTTTAATTGTTTAATTATATTTCACTAAAACAACATATGAAACGCTCCTTATTACATTATGGTTTATTATTTCCAAATAGTAATATTTCAAAATTATCTGGTCTGTCCATTCACAGGACTTTACATATCGCTTCGGTTTACAGTTTAGATAATTAGATAGTCTTTCAAATGAGCATTTGAAATGTATCGTGATAGGAACATGTGTAGAATGCTTCAACACATTCTAGACATCTGCTAAAAGATGTCTTCTTTCTCAGCAAAGAAATTAAGCAGAAGGAGCCTATGGAACAGGAAGCTTGTTCCAAGATAATCACCGTGAGAGTGCTGACTAGATAGTTTTGAGAAGAAGCTGTGTCAAAGCAAGTAGGCTGAGATGGTTAGGACATGTAATCAGAGGATGAAATGGCACAGACGTAAATGCGGGCCTATATTTTTATAAATGGCCGAGTTATGGTTATGGTTAAAAGTTTTAATCGACCGCCTTTTTGAAACACAAAAACGAATGGTAATGTAGAGTTCCGTTGACCATTCTGGCGTGACCAGCGAATTCAGTTTCGAATCTCAAGAAAATCGGTTCAGTAGTCTCGGAGAAAAGTGGACAGCTGTTGAAAGACGGGAAAATCTATTTTTTCAAGATCTTGGAAAATTATTTTTATTGTTAATATTTATAAATAGATTAGTTACCTGAGATATTATACCAATTTAATGGGAAATATTTCAATGTTTACACCTGTAACAAGGCTTCCAAATCCAATCATGAAAAAACGTTTAATTTTCAAGAAAAAAATTGTCGATATTATTATTATAGCCACACATATTTTTTTTTCTTGGTGCGATTTTCCTTTGTAATTAACAACTGATATACCATAGAATATATTAAGTGAAACAAACACATATTTTTTTTTTTTTAAGCTTAAAATAATATCCCGGATGTCTACAAAATCCAATAAAAGTTTTTTTGTTAGTATATATCTTATGAATGTAGCCGATCGCAGGTCTAAAATCTAAATTTTTATTAAAACAAGATGGTATTGCTCTTGTCATTTGTTTATTGCACGCTCAGAGCTGAAGGTGTCAAATCCATCGATTTAAATCTATTATCGATTATATATATATATATATATATATATATATATATATATATATATATATATATATATATATATATATATATATATATATATATATATATATATATATAAAATACATTTAATGTATAAATCAGTAAATCTTTGTATTACAGTTAAATTTATCATTTTGGCCAGAAGAAATAATTAGTTGCTGAAAAAAAAGAAAAAAAAAACTTGTTTAGCTTTCATTATTTTGTGTTAAAATCTCGAAATTTCATCGTATTCAAAACCTGAACACGTTGGAGTGTCTGGTATTTAACACAAAATAAGCAATCAACACTCTATCTACCCGCCAAATCACTAATTAGCGTTCATTTAGGTATTTTATAAAGATGAGAAATAATATCAGTTTTTCTTTCCGGAGTAGACATCTCAAAATCTCGCCTGCCACATTACAGTTGAAAACTTTTGAAAATATACACATTAATCCAAATTTTATTGTGATGGTATCAAAATTATTTTTCTATGGCTCATAGATTTTCAGCGTTCGGCAGCGTTCGGCGGACGGGGAACGGAAGGATTTTTTATTATTTCATATTTGGATTCTACATCTCTTGAAACGTAAAACATAAAATTTTGTGGGGTCGACATTTTTTTTTTTGTAGATTACAAAGCTCTATTTGAAAATAATAAACCCAAATGAAATGAATCCCTATGGTAATTAGCAATAGGTAATATATTTATCATAAAATAATTAAAATATATACATATATATGTACACACTGAGTTAGAATAAGTTTGAGATGGGTCGGTAGGAAACAATTCAATATTTCAATAATCACTTGTGGTGGCTTGCTCTAGCGCCACCTCGGCACTCTCCAGTCATAAGCGATGTCGGTTCGAATCCACCTTACAGGGGTTCATGGCGGACCGACAGAATAAATTTCGACCTTCCCAATGAGAACAGAATAGCTTGATAACCCATCATTACTATCTTAGTTGGGGTACATAAGGTAGCTAAACTCCAATAAGCAATATCATATTGAAAAGAATATATGTATACATTGATAGAGATCGGTTTTACCTTAATGAATTTATCAAAATGTAAACATTAATTTAATATACGTTGATCAGAGGATATGTGATATTAAAACGACGTTTAGAGAAAATACCAATTGTTACTCAGTTCATATCTTAGGTCCCATGTTAAACTTACGAATGTTAACAATTCTATTTTTTTTGTAGTTATGTTTCGATACGATTTGGGTTGAAAAAATCTGTCGTGAAGTTGAACTAATCTGTTCTATTATAAAGTGCTGAAATCGCAGTTGCATTTTTGCGAAAAACCTCTGAAAGTCTGAAGCTTCAATGCAAAAGTAAGAACTTTGCGTATTATTATAAAGGTAAAACAATAATTGCACAAGAAACTAAGAGATATATAAATACAACAAAATTTAAAATAAACGAAATCGGCTCTTATACACAGAAGAATATAATAGTTTTTTCGCTCTTTTGAAAAGTAGTGATTTTCACATTCGTAAGTTTACTATGGGAACGACGACATGTCCAGAAATATATCAGATAATTACTTAAACTGGCTAAGGGTGTTCGTATATTTTGGAATCCGAGCTTCTTCTTTTGCAAACCATTTTAGTGCGTTTCAACATAGGATAATGTTTAACCACAACTGCTACTCTTCCTTTGTCCTATCTAGGTTCCTGGCTTATTGAATATTTCAAATGCCAACAGAGCGCGGATTTCCCAGGCAGTCACGCATCCAAGTAATGACCTCGTCTGACGTTACTTAACTTCAACGTGGGATAGCCGTTGGCAGGTATCCATGCAATGGATTTAAATAATGTAACTCGCAAAATGTATAAAAAATTCAATTTCATTACAACTATTGAAAGCAATTAATAAATATAAATTTAAATACTTTTTTAAAGAAAAGTATTTTTCAAAGAATCTGAACGGACTACTATCTGCCTCAAAAAAAAAATAATTGCGTAGCCATTCTAATTGAAAATTACAATCAAGCCAGATTTGATTCTTTTGCTGAAGTAGAAGTAGTTTTAGTATTTTCTGTTTCATTAAAATATTGTGCCACATGTTTTATTTAGGCTAATCAATTTTACGATGTCCATCGATTTTTCATTTTATTATCGACAAGAAAAAGAAAAAATTGAAAACGATTATCCTTATACTATATAACTCGAGGGTTTACGCAATCTCAAACTTCCTAGAAGCCATTATCGGAAATCCTCCTGAGCTTCATTGAATCCCTGAAAAGCGAGAGTATACGACACGAGATTGCTAATTTTTCCAAGAAAAATAAACCTGCCTGAAGAAAAGGAGAGGAGAGGTTTGCTAAGCCAGCTGCCAATAGGCCTGGGTGGCAACATACAACTTCATTAACCCTCCGCTTGACAGGATTGCTTTCCAAATAGTGACCTCAGCCTGTAACGCTTTTCCAAACCTTCCAATTCAGCGCCGTGTCACCCTATATTTGCTTGGGAAACGTCCAGAAAAAATATCCAATAGCATATAGGACGATTCAGTGTGGATTAACTAAATTCCTGGTTTCATTTGCGAATTCAGATTTCTATAAATAAATTCTGCAATGAATTATTTTTAAGTTTTGTGAATTATGTTTCAGAGGGTACACGAATTTGTATGGTATTTAGAAATCAAGGGATAATAATAGAACCTAAACTTCAATATTTAACACATGTGAGCATGATTTCTGACCAATTGGTCCATTTTCAAGTAACAATCATAATTTTCCAGCCCCAACATCATTAAAATTTATCCAAATTGTAGAATTCTCGTCATTAATTAGAATTATTCAACAATTAATCACTGTTTATTTTGGCATGTAATTGAGTTTTGCATTGCATTATTATAGTTCCAGGAATAAGATCAGTCGTTTAATTTTCGTTATAAAAACATTAATGAATTTTAAGTATTGTACAAAACAGATAATAATCTTCTATAAATACTGTAGAAGATAATATAAGGCTGACTTTTATTATTTATTATAAATATACCGTAATTTTAATATCAGAATTGAGGTTTTTTACAAGACATAAAAAAAAAAAAAAATCATTCAGTTTTATTCATTTCGATAAATATTAATAATAAACTTATAAAAAATCGTGGAAATAAAACGATTTTATGAAAGTAATACATGAGCCGTTGAGAGAAAACGTGGTTTAATTTACATTTTCTACAATTTTGACTTAAATCCAAAAATACAATTTAGAATGGCAAAATTGTTGAAAAAATATGTGATCTACATCGTAACCTCAATAGTTAGCCGAATCTTTTTAAATTTTTAACAACCTCGAAAATTTTAATGTTGACTTGTACAATAGTGCAAGACATTTTCAAATGTTTAGAATAAAGCAAATATGAATTTAGACAATTTTATCTCACAATTACCATTAGACAAACCACAAATCAATATTCAATTGGGTGGTGTATTTGTATATTCCGGGACTCAAAGTTAGGACTTAGGCATTTATCACAATGATTCAAGTACAACCATACGTTATTCAAAATGAAGACTTGTTGGCTTACACCACTTTTGCTCTCAACGGCTTAAATATTTAAGGTGCATTTATTTACATATAAATTAAATATTTTTGTTAAGAACAATATGTTAAAATTATCAACTCTATTCAAAGTTTAATTTAAATAAATAGGCTGAATCAGAAAAATAAATTTTAAAATATAATTCAATTGTTAATTAAAGTTAAAGATGAGGCAGGTGAGTTTTACTTTTTACTCTATAAACTGCTCATCAGTTTATATAAACAGACTACTGATAAGTGGTAAATATGTATTCTCTCTCTCTCTCTCTCTCTCTCTCTCTATATATATATATATATATATATATATATATATATATATATGGGTGTATCTTAAAAAAATTTGCAATTTACTGAAATGGTATTTTCCTAGTCAACTAATTCTTTTAACTTTTAAAACTGGAATGCAGAAAGATGATTATGAGGAGCATAAGAAAATTCCTTCTAAATCTTGTTAAAAACTTTGGCCGGCTTAAAGTTTGAAGCAGGTGTTTCTCGCTCTTTACATATTCCAAAGCATACTCCAAAAAAACATATTACTAAACTGTTTAAAAGTATCAATTAATTATTATTTTATTAAAATTCACAATTTTTTTTTATAATTATTCTTAGCAATAGCATTACAATACGAATTTGTATACTAAATGCCAGTATGGATTATATTATTCGAAATTAGCTGGTAAAATAATAAAGACTGGTAGATTTGCGATATAGTAAATTTAATGGTTCATAATATAAGTTGTACAGTAATTAAGTAAGTTAAAAAAATGTATATGTTTGAGGCCAGCTTACACATCGGGATATGATACAGACTTCCCCAATGTTTTCCCAACTTTCCCAATGTTTTCCCAATCTAAATGGGCAACCGCCTTTAACTTTCTCTTCATCTCTGCTGCAGTATTTGTTACGATCATATATTTATAAAAAAAATAATCAATATAATCCCCCTCCTCCGAAAAAAAAACAATGATAAAACGATATACAGAAAAGCAAAAAGCTAATATAATACTTTCATTCGAATTTTACAAAGCAAATTTATAAAAATACTAAACTTACCTCAATGAACTGATTGAGGGAAAAAATCAATGATTCTGAAGATTAAAGGAGTCTTTTACGATCCAAGTCCAAACAGCTAAAATAATAAAAAAAATAAAATCTATAAACACAGGTAAATATATATTGAATAAATATTTTAAAATAAGTTAAAAGTTATGTTATTCCTAGTTTCAAATAACCATAAAATTAATTTTTTTTTTCATAGATTTTTAAAGGTATGATGAGGTAAAATAAAATCAGGAATTTTTCTGGACATTATTATCTTTGGGTATATATCATGCCTTTTTCAAAAAATGTATAGGTATAAAAAAAACTAAAAAAAAAAACTAGTTAATTTCTTCTTTATTTTATAGTTATTTTTATTTTTAAAAGAGGAAAACGATAATTTGCGAGCCAGTATCTAAAATTACAAAATAATGATTAGCTGGTAAACTAAAAGGTTCGGATTTTATATTTAAAAACGATTTGTTATTTAATTGTTCGAATTTTAAAAAAAATCATGATGTTATATAAATTAAAATATGCCATCTAGCATACATATTTCATTCTAGCATATTTCTAATGTTAAATTTCAATATTTTAGATACATAATGGTGTTTATTATAAAATAATGACAATGTTATGGTGATTTTTACACCCTAAAGTTCAATAAATACAAATCTTTTAAGGTATAATTAATAATCAATTACAAAGTTGATTGTTTTGAACGCCTTATGTAACAGCGTTTGGGACCGAATTATTTTAATACTATGACTTTGTTGTTGTTGTTTGCATGCAAATTCGTATAAGGTTAGGATTAAAGGTCATGGGACTTAGCCACTTGTTGTATTTATTCCTGTCTTGATATACTCATCCCTCTTTTCTTCAGATTCCAGGATCTGTAAATTAATTCTTTCGTACAGTTTTGGACGCCCCCTTCTTTCCTTTAAAATTCTAGTATCACCTACCAATAGCAAGTGGTCCGTGCCTAACTTTAAAAACACGGTACTAGAAGTAGCCACCAGAGTATGTGGAACAAAGAAAGTGAATATGGGCAGAAAACGGACAAAATGGTGGAATGATACAGTCAAGGGAATAGTTAAACAAAAGAAGGAAGCCTGGAAAGAGTATCTGGTTAATCGTACTAATGATAGCCTGGAGGTATATAGAGCCAAGAGAAATGAATGTAAAAGGATAGTAAGAGAGGAAAACAGAAGGCTTGAGAGGACTTTGGGAAATCTCTGGAAGGTGACTACAGAGAAAATGTGAAGAAGTTTTGGCAGAAAGTCAAGTCCCTAAAGGAGAATAGACCAAAACCTGTCAGAAATGTTAAGAATGAAAAAGGAGAAGTGCTGACCCAATCTGAGGAAATCTTAGATAGATGGAGAAGACACTACATCTTTATGGATAATAATAGCCCTATTGACAGGCCGGATTCCCCTCAAACCGATGATGAACTAGGAGTTATATGGGAGGAAGATGTTGAACGAGTAGTACAATAGATCAAGATTGGAAAAGCTGCGGGCCATGATGGGATTTACCCAGAATTTATTAAATATAATGGCCCAGAAATGATTAAAGTTCTGCAGGTGCTTTTTCAAAAGATATGGGATACGAAGAAGATCCCCGAGAATGGGAACACAATATAATGGAGCCAATTCACAAAAAAGGGAGTCCAAGTGACTGCACAAACTATAGGCCAATATGCCTCTCTGCCGTAGTGTATAAAATGTACACTTCCATTTTGGAACACAGACTAAGGCAGCTAGTTGAAGATGGTCTAGAAGAAGAACAGGCTGCATTCCGAAAGGGTAGACAGACGCAGGACAATATCTTTGTTTTCAGAAACATAATGGAGAAGTGCTGGGACAAGGACAGAAATATATATCTGGCTTTTCTGGACCTCAGAGCAGCCTTTGACTCTGTCCCACGAGAAGCCATATGGGAGGCCCTAAGAGCGAAAGATATACCGGCCCCCCCTAATTCAAGCAGTAAAATCAGTATATTAAGAACCAAAAGATATTGTAAGAATATAAGTTCAAAACGGTTCCCTATGGCACGAGGAGTAAAGCAAGGAGACAGTCTTAGTCCACTTCTTTACATCATATTTATGGATGAAATTCACAAGATATGTAAGAGAAGGGCGGAGAGAACGGTAATAGGGAAATGGAATTTAAGAACATCAGTACAGGCATATTTTTCTTGTCTGTGATGACAGACAAGAACATCTTTATTTATATATACATATATATATATATATATATATATATATATATATATATATATATATATATATATATATATATATATATATATATATATGAATGTTTTTAATTTTTAAGGCATAATATTTTGTTTAAGAATAATGTGCAGAGCGTAATAAAGTTTTTTTTAAGATAACAATTCATTTTATGGGATTGTTAATTAATATGAAAATTAATCAAGAACATTTTGATTATTTTTTTTTCTGGTTGTCATCATTAGGTAGATAAACTTAGGAAAGTGACAGTCGGGTACTTGCAAGCCTCGAGGATACCAGAGGAGACAGCGTAGAGTGGCGTGCATAAATTAAGTAGATTAGAGGGGACCAGCTGTAGACAAGACGAGGCGGGAAGACAAAGCGTAAAGAGCCCACCATTCAGAGCTAGACAAATGGCTGCTTCAAGGGATAGCCTGATAAGGGCTACAATAGTCTCTTGTAACAGTTGCCTCAGACAAGGTTAACTTCCATGAATAACTTCTCTTAGCGGTACTCTGTAGCTTTTGCAGTTAATGTATTAAGGTAGATAGGCTCTGTAGTTAGCGAAGTACACAAACATTAAAATGTGCCTGGTTTCTAACGTAGCTCTTGTTAAAATACCCACAACTACGATAAATGTGATTTCCAATTATTAGGATTCATATTCAGCATAGACATCTTTATATCTCTGATATAATTTTGATACCACCAAAACTATTGCTAGATATTCTCATAACTTCAATCTTTATACTGACAATTGGAGTACCTTTTGATTTAGGCAGAAAAACGGGCTAAGTTTGAATTATAATTTAGATATTGAAAAGTGGACAATATTAGTAATACAGGTAATAATGATGTTCCAAGTAGCGTAAAGATTAACGCCAACAAATAGTAAAATAAGATATTAAAAACTATTAATTGAAATCCGACGTTTTCCTCGTCAAAACACATATTTTTAAATTATTAAAAAAGCTGTAATTTTAATCACGGACTGTTTTTGCCCTAGCCTATTTAATTTGTCCCCTTTTTAGTAATTAATTCAAAACTATTATTATTTATTCATTCATTGGTTTTTCACTTAATTATTTTGAGTAATGATGCCGCCATCTCCCACCTTCCAGCTTTGTTTCCTTCTTTATTTTTCCTTAGAGTTATTGTTGCTAGATAGTCCAAGAGCCGAGTCGAAATTTGGTGGCTTATTTGAAGAAAACCTATAAGCTAATATCCATATAATGTCCATTCTCATTATTCAAATTGCACTTGTTAGCCAATACAAAACAAAATTCAACAGAATTCGAAAATACTTCGAAATTTTATGACTTGTTTTGTTTTATCACCTTCAATACCATCCAAGATGGTATGCTTTCTATCGAAAAAATATAGTATAATAAATTAAAGCAAATTAAATTATCCGTCTATTGAGTAACACAACATAATATTATAGTTAAATGGCGTGGTCGAAAACCACGATAAAAAATCGACGATTTTTCAATTTTGTAAAACAGAGACATTTTACAAAATATGGTTCTTTAGCTTGGGAATGGGATCTTTAAGAGAAAAACATACACGATAAAAGTTGTAGAGCATCAAATTATGCGTCCAGTGAGCACAAAAAAAAAAAAAAAATTAAATTCGGTCAAAAACACCTCTCGAAATTGGTATTCACCCGATCTCCGGCAATTTCCCTAACAGCTCACTGGATATTATTTTGGTTTGCAAAAAATGAAGTAATTTTAATTTTAGGTATATTTTATGTATTGCCCCTATTGTGAAAAATTGGAAGTTTTCGACCTCCCCCTTGTCCTTTTTTTGTCATATTGAAAAACCGCAAAGAAAAAACTTGTTTTCAGTTTTTCCTCGGTTACTTACTTCCTGTAAATTTAAGGTGAAAATTCATGATCATCAATTTAAAAGAAAATTAAATTTCCTTATTATTAAAGTTATATATGTAATATTTTTGAAAAATCGGAATAGCTACTGAGTGAGATACGGGGCCGTGAAAATCTGCAAATATGTTCAAATAATTCAAAAAGTTTGATATACCAGTGATTTCACATTAAATATGATTTATTGCAAGCACACATAAAATTAAAGACACCCAGATACTAAAAAATTGGAGATCGGGAGATTACCAATTTCGAGAAGTGTACTTGACCGAATTTAAATTTTTTGTGTTCAATGGACACAGAATTTGATGCACTACAACTTTTATTGTTTGTGTTTTTCTCTTAGAGTACTCACTTTATAGCTGCAGACTCATATATATTACTCTGTATCTATTTCCGACAAAATCATCCTTTTTGACTGTGATTTTCAACCATATCAGTTAACCAAATTATTATGTTGTGGTACTCATTAGACGCAGAATTCAATGTTCTTTTATTTAACTTACTATAACATTTTCGATAGAATGCACTGCTTTGGATTTATAGGTGAAATAACAAAAATAGACCTACTATTTCGATGTCTCTGGCGTTGTTTTTTATTGTGGTATTTGACCACAACACTTTATCGAATTATTATCTTGTGATACTTATTAGAGCCATAATTTAATACTCTTTAATTTATTATATAACTATAACTATTACTATAACTTTTCGATAGAAAGCATCGTTTATGAAATATAAATGAATAACCAAAAGTACTAAAATCTCCAGGTATCTTAACCGCCATTTTGAAACCAGCCCGCTTTTTGTTGGCAGCCAAGTGATTTAGAATACTGAGGATGGACATTGTATTGATATATGACTGAACGTATTCTTCAAATAAGTCACCAAATTTCGCCCCGGCTGCTGGACTATTCGATATCTTGATTTTACTTTTATTCTTTTTATTATTATTTATTTATAATTTTTAATTGTTTATTTAATTATGGTAGAATAAAATTTATCATTTTATATTTCTTTAGCTTTTACGTATTTTATTTTGTATTATATTTTTATTTTTAAAGTTAAATTTAAAGAAAAACATATGACCAAACCAAATAATTAACAAAGTAATACATGCATAACAAAAATAAATGAACTAATGTATGTCACTTGAATACAATTTTTAATTTACAATTATTTAATATCGTAATAATATCATAATATCATAATACTACATAATATCGTAATTTTTCACATTTTAGTAAAACAGCATTTCACAGTATAAATTGTATAATTAAAGAAGTTTAAATTCCTAAATACGATGTCGGTTTTTAACAGTGGAAAAACAAAAAACTTAAACAAAACAAAAAAACTGCCATTATCTTTTATTTATGATATGTTACAGACAAAACAGATTATCAATCTTTCCATATATATATATATTATTCCTTTCTCTTTTACCTAAAACATATTTTCCTATTTATCAGGAATGATTATTATTTTTCAATTGTTGTTCATGAGATATTGAAAAAATTACAAATTATTTTTACTATTTTATCTAAATAATTATGCTTGAATAATTAGTAACCGGCCAATCATGTCCAATACCTGAAAATAAAATCTGAATAGATCAACTACAGTAAAAAAATAACAATGTTTGTTATTTGAGTTATGGACTCAGGATAGTTTAAATCTGGATTCCAAGCTTTACTCATGACATTTAAATAAAAAAAGAGAATTTTTTTTATTAAAAAATGAAACTGAGTATGGATTTCAAAAATAATGTAATCGTAATTTACATGAAGGGCCCCAAGAAAAAATATACCGTTCCTGTAAATAACTCTGTCCACAATTCTAGAAATTATAATTTCGTTTATTTATTAATGGCATAAATGGAATATGTCACTTATTGAGCCCAGACAAAACAAATTGCAACTTGTTATTTATAAAACCCTTTTTTGAAATTGCGTTAATACGGAAGTCACGTAAGTCATAAAAGCGTGCTACGGTAAATCCTAGAGCAGCCTTAAGGCAGGTGCCGCAACCTCAAAGGGAACCCTATCGTCCCGTTTAAACGGATGCATTATGGTGTTAATGAAGAGGGAATTGTGACTGGAAGAGTTAGCAGGTGGCCAGGGCGGGATGTACAATGGTGTTGTGATTCACTGCTACAGCTACGGTTCTATTGAATATTCGACTAGGGTTTTGTTCCAGCGGTAAGGAGGCAATTGGTGCAACCGCCCTCAGCAGCAACCCTTCTCCGATTGGCTATTCAAACACAAATCGTTTTTACCCTGCCCCTGGTCTACGGCATATAGGCTATGTCGAAGCATAAGGGTCTATGCTCTATGGAATATCCTCAACAGCATCCAAATGAGGAGCTATTTCACAACGATCGAGCTGATTAAGATTAGTATCAACATTAGCATAGTTGAAATTATTTGATAAACTTTACTATTTATAACGTACTTGTTGCTTCAACGTCTTCTAAACACCAGCCATGACGCGGCTAAGACATTTCTATTTAAAATAAAAATGTATGAAAATTACCTACAAAAAATATTGCGCACAAAATTCTGTTTCAATATTAAATAAAAACGCATCAAATATTAAACAATGTTAATATTTTTTTCGATTCTTCAGTTTTGTACTCTAACAGCGCAAATTATTCTCTTTCTTATACTTCCTCCTCAAGTTTCGTTGCTGTTATCAAATTGTATAACTAACATATAAACTACCTGAGATAACATTACGGTGTCATGCAAGCGCCATATTTTTTTAACTTGAATATCAAAACGAGTAATTATTTTTGGAAACCAGTGAATTTAAAAATGGTTTAGAATAAAATTCAAAATGATAGTCTTAATGTACTATATTTACTAAATTTATTATGCGCATATATGCTGATACACGATTAACATTTAACATTTAATATTTAACATTTATTTTAACATTGTATTTTATTTTTTACATTTTATATAACATTTTATTTAACATTTTATTTAATTACTCGTTTAATATATATATATATATATATATATATATATATATATATATATATATATATATATATATATATATATATATATATATATATATATATATATATATAATTTAAATTATATAATTATTAAATTATATATTAAATTATATATAAATTATAATTAATTTAAATTTGTAATACAAATAAATATATATATATATATATATATATATATATATATATATATATTTATTTGTATTACAAATTTAAATTACATTACATATATATATATAAATTACATTAAATATTAAATTACATTATATATATATATATATATATATATATATATATATATATATATATATATATATATATTTATTTGTATTACAAATTTAAATTACTGTGAAGACAACGGATGACAACAATATCAATTATGTAAATAAGTTTCATCCAAAAAACTTCATTCAAGATTAAAAAAAAAAAAAAAAATTAAACAAAAATTAGTAGTTGAATTAAATAACAAACAAATAAATAAATGTATGAAAATCATGTATACATCTTACATTAATTGTAAATAACTATTGAGAATTTATTTATTCTTAATTCATAAATATTTTAAAAAAGGTTCTGTAGAATTTAATTTTTTCGTCAAATCAGCCATTCTGGACCACTGTGTGACGGTATCCTGGATCGTAATTCTGGATGTGTTATATTCACAATTTAATTTTCTATAACTTTTATATGACACTTTAATTTCTAAAGTTAATAGAGAACCATTTTTAAAAAACCTATTATAAAACTAAAAAAAGTCTATTATAAGCTTTAAGTAAAGTATCACTTTTGGTAATCAAATTTTAACAGAAATCTAGTACGTTATTTATATTAATATATGACCTTTAAGTAAAGTACCACTTCCGGTGATCATGTAGTGACAAAAATGGAGGTGCACAACTAGATGTTACAGCAATTATATATACAAAATTTCAACTTTCTGCAGCTGACCGTTTTTGAGTTATGCGAGATACGAACGTACAAACAGACATCACGACGAAATAAGTCAAAATAGATTCAGGGATGGTCAAAATTGATGATTATTGAAATATGAAAACCGAAAATTTTTGCGATTACAATACTTTCTATTCAGCGTACAAGAAAGTAAAAACGAATTATCTCCATTAGCCATTACCATAAATAATTAAATAGTAAAGCAATTATCCAACCAATATTTTGGGTATATTTAAAGGTAGTAGTAAACTTTTTCTTCCAACTGAAAAAAAAAGATATTCCTATAAAAAAGTATTTGATTCATTAATATATTTATACAAACTCTCGTTTCAGTTTTTCATAAAGGTATACAAAATTGTGTAATTATTGTATTTTCAGGAATAAATATTAATCTTTATATATTTCTTTCACCTATTCCATGAATTTCAAACAACGTTTCGGTTTTTTTTTTTTTTTTTTTTTTTTACACTCATTTTCTGTTTGGCTCAGTCTCATTTCGACATTGCTATATAGAAATACTATATATGTATTTTAACAATGACTATCCTACATAGAACTGTTTTAATGAATTAATTGCATTATTATATTTAATAATAGTTTTAGATTTAAAATTTGTGATACCTGATGTTTAATAATTGGTTGTGCAATATTTTGTTGTTAAGGATAGAAAACTTGAAGAAAAATAGAATACAAAATCCTGAAAAGTTGTTTGAAATTCATCGAATAAATAACAGGAAGTATATAAGAGTTAAAATATTTGTTCCTGAAACTTTGTATTTCAGTAATGATTTTTATGTAATGATTGTTCCATTACATAAGAATAATATAAAGTAACAAGTGAAAGAACAAAGGCAAAAAAAAAAAAAAAAAAACGATTTTCAAATATAGATTGGTATTGTGAGCATGAGTAAACACCAACCGGCTAACATTAAATTTTCCCTCCGTTTAGTTTTTCAGGGAGCCTTTTATCGAATCATGTTGCAGATCGTTCTCAAGATATATCTGACATTCGTATTTCTCTTTTGTTCTTCAGGGTATTGTCAAGCAGACGTGAACAGAATGGGAATATATCATCCTTCTCTGACAGCGTAATATAATCTAAGGCGGTTTCTTTTACGTGATGCAAAGCGGGAGACGTTGAAGGATATAACGCTACAACTCCTTCCATTTCATACAAGAACGAGTGTAATCCGTTGTTTAGCTTTCTGCGTCAACCGAAAAACGTGCCTCGTGTTGAAAGCAATGTGTCGGTAATATCCTCATAGAATTTTTAGAAAATAATCAATATGTGTTCAATACACAGTGGATTAGATAAAACTACGGTTAGGATAATACATTTTTAATATATAATAGTTATTTTATTTTATTTTTTCATGTGTGCCTTAACTTTTGTGGAACAGTTCAAATTTTCAAGTTAAGTTATACATACAGTTTTTAGTGGGCGAGTGGTTATTAAGTAATAGATTTGAAATATTAGGGAAGGGTAAACTATTGTTACTTGTTTACCATGAAAGTAAATGTTTACTTTATATTCACTGCAAGCACTGCATTTCATATTAAACGCGTGTAATTAAAGCACACTGTATTGATTCGTTTTACATTTTGTATTATTAATTTACTTTTGCTGTCCACTTTTCTAAAGTGGTTTACTGTATTATATAGAGGGTTTACACGATAAGAACCAGAAAACTTCATGGGCCGATTCAGCATATCGAGGGAAAAATTTCATATCAAGTATGGTCCGATTACGCTCAAAAAAGGACATTTGAGTTCAGTGTTGTTTTGTTAAGTCGCTTTTTTTGTTTAATAGGAAGCGATTACTTAAAAACTATTGAAGACAATAAAGTTCTAATTGTACCATCGTAAAGTAGGCAAAGTTCACTTTAAGAAATATAGTTTGGCTAAACTAAATCCACTGTAAGGGAGCTTTCGGGTAGGCCAGGATTATTTTATTTATTATGTTATTTTTTTTAAATATATTTTATTTGGGAATGTTTTTCTCAACTTCCTACTCAATTTTCTCAGTTTTCATTTTCAGGAAAACATATCCTTTTATTAAACTTTAATTACTTATAAATGAAGTCGAGATTTATTTAAGGATTGGTTAAGAATTGGGACCTGATTTGCCAAAATGGAAGAAGAGTTCTGAGAATAAAATTTCCTAAATTAACTTTGTTTCTAGTCAATAAAATAACACAAAAATATAAAAAATATAAGCTTCTTTGTGAAAAAAAAACAGTATTACAAATATTTAAATGAAGAAAATAATATTACCTCAGCACTATAAAAAACATACAACACAATAATAATAAAAATAGCATTGTTGAAATAAAGTTTCAAAAAGGGTTGTGAGGACTCTACATGCACTTAGCCTCTATCGCTCGCTGCTTTCTTCCCTTGTCCATGATATTTTTATTTTAATCAAGTTTTGTATTTTTTTTTATAGCGCTACGGTAATATTATTTTCTCCATTTAAATATTTCATCATTATTCATTTTGATTTTCAATATTTATTATATTTTTGTTTTTAGGAACTGTTTGATATTTAATTCCAGAATCGTTTTGGTTAATTTACAGATTTTTTTTATAATGTTTTATTTTTATTCACGAAGATGCTTCTTTATTCTGCATTTCCGTGTTATTTTATTGACTAAATATAAAACGAATTTAATAAGTTTCATTCTATTAAAGCTTAATAGAAGGAGAAGTTTTCCTGAAAGTGAGATAGTGTTGCGCTGCTTAACAGATTTCATCCGGTACCGGGTAATTAAACTTTACAGAATATCAAGTGCGAATACCATCGAATTTTTTAGATGGTCTTTCAGAACGGACATTTGTTCCGATTATTAAATTTTACGATACTGCCACATATTTTTGAAAAACAACAATCGTATCTCTTCTTTATATATAAAAAAACCCTTCTTTAAACATCAACTAAGGGAAGGGTACGTGGTAATGATCAGCTATTCAAAAGCGTCTAGAATTTTGGTCAGAAAAATGTGGTCTCCTTACTTCAGGATCGTTATAAACGATCCTAGAAATATGTAAATAAGACCAGAAGAAATGTACCACATTCGTTATTAAGATGAGTTCCAATATTTTACAATTATTGTGGTAAAATCATTATTATAAGTAGTGCAATTAAAATTAAAAATTTAATATGAAAAAAATCTTAATTTTCTTAACTTAAAAAATTTAATTTAACTTAAAAAATTAAGTTAGTTATAAATTATTATATGACAAATCACCGGATAAGCGGAAAATTTACTTATGTAAGATTAGCTGGGTCCGGGTATTAGCCGGATTCCATTTGAGAAAACCGAATACCGGGTAAATGCCGGGCACCAAAACTACAGCCAGGTAAGCCGGATAACGAGTGATAACACTAAAGTATATGTATCCTGATATAAAATTTCCTGGTTCTTATTTATCGTGGGCACCTTGCATATATATCTACCGTTCCATTCGGGTACCGATCTATTGAAATGTATCATTTATCTAATATAATTAAAGTGTACCACAGAATCCCATCCAATGGCATATTAGATTAAAATAAAGTCATTACCATTGGATAACTTTTCCAAAGGTGCCATGTTTACCAATTACAATACTATCTGGTGATCTACAGTTTACCTAATCTATACAAACAGGTCTTAAAATGGCTCTATTTAATTTTAAAATACTAAAAAGTATAACTGAATTTATTGATATGGAACATTGAAAATACCTATCTTAACATTTGATGTGGTAACTCATACCATTTACAGGGAAAGTGCGTATAAGAACATAATTGAGTGAACTTATCTGGCCTGGAGTAGTCTTCCATCAGCAACTCTGATCAGGCATAGCCCACTTCTTGATCTGTCTCATTTTTCTAGACTGATTTGATGACTGGCCCCTCTTGCCCCATAGATTGCTTCTTTCAGATGTTCCTCTTCCGAGGTCTCTCGCCTAAGTGTCCTACTCTAGATCTTTTAATAATATAAATATATTTCAGATATTTTGTTTCTCCCGCTCCTCGGTATAAATCTCCAGGATGACGTCTCAACCATCGTAAGTCTGTTTTATGAGGATAAGCTCTCGGAGTTTGCCTTCCTATCTATTTCTTCTTATCTAAATTGCCATGGCGAGATTTCTGTAAGGTTCGATCCTTTAGAGAGTACTGTTAATTTTGGAAAAACCTTCGGCGCAATTCAGCCATGCCCCTCTGTTCCATTACGAATCTGGAAAATCCTTCATCCCGTCAGTATTTCCATGTGCTACCAGTAATATTTATTAATATAATGTAATATTATTACTTTCATTATAACCCCAGCTGAGGATTGGTCATACTTGATGAGGAATGAATCTCCACCCGATTGTGTCACCTGTGGGGTCCCACTGACAGTCGTTCACATTCTGACTTCATGTTACTCATTCAATACTCGTAGAGAACATCTCTTGGTAAACAAAATATTTCTCAAACGTTCATAACGAAATTCCTTAAACAAACCAAAATAAATTGTAAAATTTAATTCTGAATTTTGCAATATTCTGGACTCTTAAAATAGCCAATTAAGGAAAAAACGACCCAGGTGTTCAAAAAGCACAAAACGTTTTGTACTAATAAAAATAATTATGCACTACTTTTAATCAAAATATATTCCCTTTCCATATCAGCATTATGAATGCATAGCAGTATTAGTTCTGCTTAAATATATATTAATAAATAAATGCAAATAGTTTTCTAAGTAGGAAAAAAATACACTCTAAACATAGAAAATATAAAAATTCAAATTCAACTGAAGATCTAAAATAAAATAATAACAATTCAAGATAAAAATAAGAAGAATCTTCAAGGGTTTGTGATTTAATGATTATATGCATGAATACATATTTAACTCCCTTCACGGATGCATTCAATTCATATAATTAATTAGTAAGTGGTGCTAATAAGTAATATATGCTAATTAAAATATAATGAATTGGGAGGAAATTATAATGAAGTAAATGAATGGATGACTCTTAATTTTATTACCGGAATTATCTTGATTGATTCAGTAATAATTAGTTGAGAGGACGAAACAACTAACCATGATTAATTGAAGGATTAACAACTCAATGCGTTGAACCTTTGGACCTAAGACAGCAGTTACAGTCCACTAAAATGGTATATTTACCTTGCATCACAGAGGTAGTTCTGATTTTTTGTATGTGATAGATGGCTAATGATAAATACCATTTTTGGACCTAGACAGACCTCCGGATCATTTAAAAAATCGAAAAATTTCCTGAGTTGTTTTTTTACGTTCGTTTTAGACTCTGAATACTGTTCGCGATACAGCTGTTGACGAGTAATACATAAAGTTGATGAGGTATATTAGAGTCTCAATATATATTATTCAGTTAGTATTATATATATATATATATATATATATATATATATATATATATATATATATATATATATATATATACATTATATTTATCATAAAAACATCAGAGTATGGAAATATTTTGGATGGCATGCAATTAATATTAGGTAATGCTGTAATAATATCCCAGTGGATATATCTTAAAGAAAGAGGTTGGATTACAAAAGGCTATTTTATTTTCAGGTATTTTAATTTTTTTTAAAAGTTTTATGTATGTATTGAACATTTCAAAAAAATCCACGTTTTCGAAATTCGACCCACGCTAGTGCCGTTTTCTGCTATCTTGAAAAACTCCTAAGAAAAATTAGATTTTTTTTTTTCGTTCTTCCTCAATAACTTGCATCCGGGGCATTTTAGGTAAAACGTTGTAATAACTAATATTAAATATTAGTTAAATGTCCTCCAAGTTATAAAATTGAGAACAATTACTTAGATACGGGGTCGTGAAAATCTGAAAAAATGTCTAACAGACCTAGAAATGCAGATAAGTCGATGGTTTCGCCAAGCAAAATACATAATAAACAATCTTGTAGAGGATTAATTTCTTGCAAGATTTATACAAAATATTTATAATGATTCTATATTGAAATGATGATGTAAAGGTTTTCAGTTTTCGGTCCACTTTCGCTAAAATCTCAACTTAATATTTCTTGGCGTCTGTTGGGGGTCATTACACAAGTACTCGATCTAAAGAAACGAATTTGGTTTTATTTTGTTGGAGCTTTAATTTATTTTTACAGATCAAACGGTCACTTTTACCGTAAAACTGTTCCTTGTGGGTTAAAATGGACAAAAACTCCGAAAATTTAGCGGTTGTTCAAATATTTCAAAATGATCCGAGGGTCTGTCGCGCTCGAAAATTTGGATTTTATCGTTATCCATTTATTACACTCAACAGATCAAAAAAATAGAACTGCCTCATTTGATGCAAGGTAACATCATATTTTGACAACGATTTTACTGGACTATAAGAATCAAGGATGTTGGAGTGCTGATCGCACAGTTTTCTAATCATAATATCAGCTAGAGTATAACTTGCTCTCTATACCTTCATGGTTCTGGTATAATAATTTTAAATTAATTAGACCAAGAAAAGCATTACTTATCAAATCGCTTTAAGTCTGGAATCTTTGATAAGTTGAAATATGCTCCCTTTTCTAGTAAAGAAGTATTGGAGAAAACCTAAATTTCATGATCTTCCTAAATCCTAGGTTATTCGACATAACAGAAATAAATCATTAACTAGTAATAGCGGAATAGCATTTCAGTGCAACTGACGAGCTGTTGTTTTATGTGTGGTTTTGAAAGACCGTTGGCTCTTTCAATCAACGAATAGGGTTAAAGCACAAAAAAAAAAATTATAATAAATAAATAAAAATGCTCCTTAGTCCATAACTTAATAACCAAATTATGCTATCTCTAATTTAATCATATTGGTATACCACAGGATAGTTTTGTCACAATTTATTCTCGTCATTGGTATAATAATATTATTGAAAAATATAAATACAATTTATTTTACAACTAATATGTGAATAAATCTTCCTGATTTATTTATTGTTTACAATTTACAATTATTATTTACAGTTTATAATTTACAATGTTTCGACGCGTTATTTCCTCATGTTGAGGATTTTCCTAGTATATTATTCAATCATAAATTTTACAACTTAATTCATTAATTCCCATAGTCTTCTTTCTCATTCATATATTATATACAAACATATATAAAAAGAAAATCTTTTCACATTATTATCAATTAAAAATTAAAAAACTTTCTGAAGTGGTAAAATTATTACCACAATAAAATTTAATTTACTCAGGGATACAGTAAAAGGAAAAAGTTTGACAATAACATTGAAAAATTAAATACAAAATATAATAAAATTTTGAATGAAAAAAAAATTCTTGATTCTTAAATTGGAGATTTAATTTATATATATATATATATATATATATATATATATATATATATATATATATATATATATATATATATATATTTGTATACATAATTTAATAATATATATTTATATATCTTTTCTAACTAATGATAACTAAACACCCACAATAAATGTGTTTTTTTTTTAATTTGTCCACTTACTGATGAGTGCTAACGTACACTAACTTCACAATCTGAGTGACCGGTGTGAGTGCAGAAATAAAGATAAAAGTCTTGTCCTAAACTGAAGGGCTATCTATATGTATAAGAACTTGCTGCTTAGTATGCAGTGCCGCCTCATCCACTTGATATTTTTCTCAAGCAATCTTCGAAAATTTTGAAAAATGTCCTTCAAGAACTGTATAAGTGTAACATAGGTTAGGATAACTTAACGGCTTAGATAGGAATAAGTTCTTGTTTTTGTTTTTATCCTTCCAAATAATGGTTTTCGTACAAAATTCTTCTTACCATAAGGACTAACTAAGGCTGAAAGATTAAATATTTTAATTCATGGTCAACATGCACTATTTTAGAAAATTTTGTAAATTTTCATTAAATAAAATCTCACACACGCATACACACGTGAATTTTTTCACATGGAATATATAGGAACTCTATATAATATAGAGCTAAATCTATCTAATATATCAATTATAATAATCTATCTAATATAGGAACTCCTTTTGTGCAGGGTGCACAACACACACACACACACACACACACACACGCACGCGCGCGCCCACACATGCACGTACGCGCACACACACACACACACACACACAAACACACACACACCCGCGCACACACACTCACACACACATACAGATCCATCAAGATCCATTATACCTATTTTTGATAACTGTAGAAGAATTAAACTATTGTTAGTAGTAAAAATAATAGGTAATTATAATAGGTGTCTTCTTTCCTATAGGTGATTCCTTTCTCTAGGATATCATATTTTAATTAATTATGGATTCATATAATTGAAATATATACTTGAATTTCGTTCTAAACGATGGTTTTTAATTTAAAAATACAAATTAATAATAATAGCTCAATCATCAAAATGATAAGATCAAAAAAGGAGAGGTTCAGAGAAATAAAATCGCACATATTCAGATGGGCCACTCTCAATTAAACTGTCACTTTCGAAAAGTGTAAAAAAAAAAAAAAAAAAAATAGTTCACAGAGTGAAAAATCTGATTTGGCTTGCGATTTTTTCGATTTTTCCGTTCTCTAAGTATTTACCAAAATAGAAAATCCTTTTATATCACGAGAGTTTGCACTTAATTTTTGTCCGTATGTTTTGCGTTATTAACTATTAGAACTGGTGGCCGCTGTGCGGTGGACCCCCAATAACTAAAATATATTCTATTATAAATCAAAATATTTAGTGAAAATTTTCGGAATTCACATTGGACAGAATGTAGCTCGCGCGAGCATTTCACAGGCAATTTTTTTACAAACTTTTTTTTTGTAACATCTCAAAACGGACTCTGCTTTGAGACTAACTGAATGCTGATTGAGAGGTTGAAAAAAAAAATTAAAACCGTTAATATTGTTAATATTTAACATTTAATATATATATATATATATATATATATATATATATATATATATATATATATATATATATATATATATATATATTCATTTGTATTACAATTAAAAAAAAAAAAATAAAAACCGAAAAAACGAAAAAGGTTTTGAGAAACTTCTGGATAGCAAAAGTGTCAGTTTATTTTAGAATGACCCAGAGAAGTAGAGCTAAATTATCGAGTTCTTGGAAATATGAAATAAGCAGGTATTTTATAAATATGAAAAGATATGACGCAGGTTGACAAAGTTGACTTACGCATGGTAGTATAGAAGGATCAATCTAATTAGGGATTGATAAATTATTTGCCACTTATATAATTTTGTTTGAATGTGTTGAAAACTAGTTTCAAATGTTATACATTCATCTTCAGTTCTCAAAACTCACAAAAATTCAAAAATAAGCAATTCAAAATACAGTTTGGTATTATTATACATATTAAATTTAATGTAATACAAATTAGTATTTTAAAACAGTTATTAATTATGAATTTAATTAAGGCAAGACTGTTCTCGCACTGAATCAGTAATGGAAATACTAATTAATATTACATTTAATTTAATATGTATAATAATACCAAACTGTATTTTTAATTGCTTATTTTTGAATTTTTGTGAGTTTTTAGAACTGAAGATGAATGTATAACATTTGAAACTAAAATAATTTATCAATCCCTAATTAAAAGAAACGCAATTCAAGAAAATAAAAACTAGTGATTAATAAAAAGAACTTAATATATAGGTATATATATTCCTATATATATTGCTCAAAGGGCAGGATAGGCAGAAAATTAAAAAAAACAAAAACATATATATATATGTGTATATATATATATATATATATATATATATATATATATATATATATATATATATATATATATACACATATATAACAAAATAATTGTATCAAAGAACATATACATATATAGATATTATTTGATACAATTATTTTCGTCTTAAAAATTTCAATTGAAATCCGAAAAGGAGATTCATTAATAAAAGTGAATCCTAATTGGATCATTGAAATTACGGCAGAGACCCTGAGAGAGGCTGCCTGGGGACCTGCCTCGATGGTAATCAACCTTAATACAATTTGGAAATTCAAATCCAAATACAGGCTGGTCCTTGTCTAACCCTCTCCCTCCCTCTTTCCTTATCCCTCTGGATCGGGCTATATTGTCCCATAACGAATGAATTAATTCAGTCACCTCGAAAAACAATCGTTCGAATCAGCAATGCAAAATTGAATCCTCTCCTTAAAATTAATATCTTTAAACTTAAATGATGTGTGGGATTTTTGTCAGAAATTAAAAACATAGTAATTCTTTACGGATTTTTTAAGCTGAAGTTTTGACCTACATTTTAGGCCTTCTTCAGAGCCCCAATAGCAAGATCCGAGTGGTGTATGAGATTCGATGTATTGAAAAAAAAATATATTAAATAAGAGGCAAATACAAAAAAAAGAACTACTAAAAACTATAAATTACTTAAATATAAACATTTTGCAGTTAATCAGCAACTCAATACTATTATTGTAAATCAAAGACGGGAATAGAAGTTTCATATATATTGAATGATGTCATGCTTTCATCGAACGAGTTGTAACGAGACAGTTAGCCGAATCCAGAGAGTTGGTATGTTGGCCTAACTTCGTAGGTCTTCTTAGAAATCAAGGCTAAACTACTTTTTAATATGTCTGCTGATTCCAGGCAAAGCACTAACACTAAAGCCAGTTTGTTCAGATTATGGCTAATTTATATTGAAACAATTTTTGACATAAATTAAACCTCTTTCATCCTCTGTTATATAGAAGTTTACAACCAAATGAAAAAGTCTAGATTGTATGTTATTGTTATATCAATACTAAATTTTCGTTTCAGTTTTAAATTGTAACTGGATGCTTACTACGGCGCTTAATTTTGTGATTTTTCGCATTTCTGGCCACCAACGATCACAATATGCCGGCCTACAACGAGTATAATTACTAAGGGTGCAACTGCACCCGTATTATCATTGATTTTTTTTTAATAATAACAATATTCTACTTTATTCACATAGTCCAATTTTTTTCTGAATAGTGATAAGTCGCGATTTTAATTGGACAAACTAAGCTGGGCCAGTTATTTGTCAGTGCTTCACTAAACTTTCTTCCAACTAATGCTCTTGATCCAGTTTTAAAAATAAAATATATAGCTAATATATATAGGAACATAGCTGTGTACATGATGACAAGGTTTGAAAATTTACGAAATCAAATCAAATATAAAACTACAGATACAATTTGAATATCTGTGAATTATTATTCAGTATGCAATTTTATATTTTTAAAAACTTTATTTAAAATGATAAACAAAGCATTTAAAAAATTCTGTCCTTCACTCGGTCTCCACTGAATTTCAATGCCAGTGACTGGAATACCCAAGGATCTCATGCTTTTCCATCCATAAGTGGGGAGACAAGCCTGGCTCAGGGTTTCGTAGGTCGATTGTAAATAGTATATATAAGTATGGCTGCGTTTAAGATGTTAAGTTCATTTTATTTTATATAAGTTTATATATTATTTTTTGTATTAATTTTATTTTATATTTCGCTAATATTTCCTTTTTTTTATGTTCTGTGGCGTACATAGGGAGACCCTCCTGGGGCTTACCCAGTATCTATAAAGTGGGTACCCTTAATTGGAGAAAAAACCTGGTGGTTGAGCGTGATCTGATAACACCTCCTTGCACAACCGTTGTTTTAGAAACAGTTCGGTCCTTACCAAGTACTGAACCCAAGACCCTTCACTGGTTGTTGTGGTACATGTTTTATTTTTTTTCTACCATGATTCCTCTGCCTACCGAGAGGACATTCCAATGTGAAGATTAAATCTTTTTATTACATGAATGACATGAATTAAGTGCTTACGAACTATAATAAACATGGTAGATGATTTACAAAGCTTTAGGAATTCATAGTTTCCTGAGCAAAATGTTAAAACGAATATATATTATTTTCATGGCAAGAATATGAAAGAAGAACAATATTAAACGTTCTGAATATATTTTTGACAATACCAATGACTTCAACAACAACATTTTATAATGTTGTCTGTATTGTTATTAATTTACTATTATTAATAACCATCGCAATTATTTTTTGCAAATAAATGCCGGATTTGAAAATGCTTGTTTATCGAATTATTTAATTACTCCGTTCGCGTCTGCAGTCTAGAAACCTAAAAATAAGACTTCCCAAAACTATTTAACACCCATCAGTTCTTTATAGAAGCAAAACGTGACCGCTTACGTAAGAAGAAGAACGATTCGTTAAAGCTTTTTAAAATAAAATTTTGCGTAAAACATTTGCACAATTGAGGACGAGTTAACCATACAACGCCGGTTTGGATTACGAAAGAATTACAAAATGAGTTGTCAGCGCTGGATAAGCGTAAGCGTCCTATGGGTCGACCGAAACCTAGAGTGTTAGATCCGATCTCGAGGATTCGGGTTTTGATGGAGTGAAGAGAAATAAGTAGATAAGGACTCAACAGTCCACTGACACCAACGTGTTATCGATATCAAATCCCCGGGTTCACTTAGCCCTTGACTAATATTATTATTATTATCAAATTATGAATTAATTCAGATGTCAGGTGAAGTATAATATAAAAAAGTATACAAAAGCTAACTCTTACGGTTTTTAACAAGCATATTTTTTTATTTGTTTTTCCAAACCAGATTCTAAAGTAATCCCTTATTAATTATCTTATTTTTCATTAATGGTTCAAACAACGCTAGAAAGCTTTTATTTTATTTTTTTTCTTTGCCTCGTAATGAACTATAGTTCGTAAAATTTCTATCAAGTGTTTTTTAAGTTACAAATATCCGAAAGAATAACATACACTTAAATTCGTTTATATAATTCTTTTCACAATTGATTGATTTCACACACGGATTCATTTTCTTAGCTGTTCAATGCCGAACCGATATAGATCCTAGGGGAATTAGGCCTGAAGAGCCTTTCGTATTGACTAACCTGAAGTTGAAGATCTTTGCGTTGGATTTCAAATACAAAAGCTGAGCGTAGTCAATCACCGGATTATTGTTAATATCCCTGCTTTCTGTAAGATGAGCACTTGATTACTTGGAATCATGAGCCAGTATTGTGAGGCACTCTCGGTAGCACATTCAGGAGGCATTTGATCCTCATAACTTCCTATTGAATCGTCTCTAGGACTCGAATGGAACTTCTAAAGACATAACTAATTTACTGTCTGACATTGAAGGGACTACGACCCATTTTTAGCCGAGAAGGTATTTTACATAATCAGTGTTTGGAAGTTATTACAGTTTGGTTAGACATCAGACTAAGAACTAAGAAGGTTCAAGTTCAATAGAATTGATTCATTCCTTCAGGCAGAGTCGGCTAGTCGGCGATTGCTGGGACCCCTCTCCCTCTCTCCCTATGATATTTAACTTAATTAAGAATTGATTTAAATTTCAATTGAGGAAATTAATTATTTCTTTTGATTATAAAGCCATAATCCCAATAAAAGACAACGTTTTTCTTTACACATGCTTAAGCTTTCTCATTAGCGTTTTTCTTAATTTTCTTTTATTGAGGCATCTCAGTAGTACTCCGAGAGCCCGTTACAAAAAAAGTGACTCAAAGGTTTGGACATTTTAAATGAACATGCCCACAGGCCTGACATGAAAAATGCATGTCGGCCAACTTATAGCCGCTAGAATACAAACTGAAGGCCAAAAAAACATCAGATATTAGGACTATTTTTGTTTTTTCACCTATAATTCCAAAACAGTGCATTCTATCGAAAATTAAATTCTATAGTATATTAAAATAAATACATCAGGTTCTGCGTCTAAAGAGTACCATGATATCATAATTTGGTTAACTGCTGTGGTCAAAAACAACGACAAAGTATGAAACTGCAGCTTGGAAATGAGCACTCTAAGAGAAAAATCATCAAATGAAGGTTGTAGAGTATCAAATTCTGCATCCATTGAGCACAAAAAATCTCAAAAACCGGTCAATTGCACCTCTCGAATTTGGCGATTTCCGACAATTGGTATTTTAGGCCAGTTTGAATTGCAAAAACTGGAGTAATCTTAATTTTGTAATGGATTGCCTCCCTTGAATAAAATCCAATATTCGATCTCCTTCTTTTTGGTTTTTTTGCCATCTTGAAAAACCGCTAAGAAGAAACTTTTGTTTCAGTTTTTCCAAAATAACTCACTTCAAGATAAAAATCATCATAACCAATGTTAAAGAATGTTAAATTTCCTGCAATTTTAACGTAATGTATAATACTTTTGAATATTCCAAATGGCTACCGAGATACTGGGCCGTAAAAATCTGCAAAAATGTCAAACCAATTTAAAAAGTTGGATATGACAGTGGTTTCGTATTCGATATGATTTATTTTAAGCACAAATAAAAGTATAAACACTCCAGATGATAAAAAACGTTGTCTGCCAAAATTCGGAATTCGTGAAGAAATATCATTTATTATTTATATGGATCTTCTTGAATCGTACCATAAGAATAATTTCTTGAAATTTTTTCAATTTATAATAACATGCTTATGATATGTACGTGTAGTTCATCCATACATAATGGATTAATGATTGCATTCAGGTATACATGCTAATTTGAATAGCGGATGATATTTTCTGTTTTCAGTACACTTTTTATAAAATTATTTCATTGTGTTTTGGCGCCTGTTGAGAGTTATATATATATATATATATATATATATATATATATATATATATATATATATATTTACTATACTACCATATTTTTATCTTAAATGCACTGCGATTTTTCATGATGGCGGAAAACGCACAAGATGGAGTTCGAAAACTTGAATTTTCCAATAGAAAGACAGTAGATACAATTTACCTTAAAATCAAAATTATTCTTTCTTTAGCAATCTAAAATGATATCTCTACTGTGCTAAAATGCCGATTGCCGTTAATCGAGAGATTGCCGAGAAGTCTACTTACTCCGTAAAATTTGAGTTGGATACCCAGTGGACGCAGAATTAATTCCATGCTTTTCAATATTTATCTAATCCGTTTAAAAATTATAGGCTAAAATAAAAAAAAAAGTACTAAAAATTCGAGTTTTTTCGGATGCAAAGCTCTTCCGGGGTCACACGTGTTAGCAGCTTTGTTTTTTTTTTTTTACAAATTTTTTCCATATATACAAGTCAAAAAATGAAAGTTTCTACCCACTCCTCCCCTCTCCTCCCCTTTTGCATCATAATCCCTAGTTTTGACCCTCTACTGACTGCAGAGAAGCGAAAGTTCAAATAAATTTTTATATCATTATATTTTCAGGAAAATAAACTTATTTTCTTTACTTTGTTCTTAATTAAGTCACATTAGACAATGTTTCGAGCCCATGTTCAAACCTGTCATCTTCATTTGGTGACATATAATTATATTCCCCACACGGTCATTAATTTAAAAATCATTCTACAATAAAAAAAAACACTCAATTTTGCATCAGATAATATTAAATTAAGTATTATAGCCGAAATTAAAAGACAGTCTTCTTATGTGAAAATTGGGTAGTTTTTAAAAGAAGAATGTTTTTTAATTAATGACTGATTGGAATATAATTAGATGCCACCAAATGAAGATGACAGGCTTGAAAATGGGCTCGAAACATTGTCTAATGTGACTTAATTAAGAACAAAGTAAAGCAAATAAGTTTATTTTCCTGAAAATATAATGATATAAAAAATTATTTGAACTTTCGCTTCTCTGCAGTCAGTAGAGGGTCAAAACTAGGGATTATGATGAAAGAAAGAAAGTTTAAAAGGATTTATTTTAATATAATAATGTAAAAAATTTCAATTTAATTTCTAAAATAATTAATTACTAAAAAACAAAAAAAAACAACGTTTATTAGAAACTTGCCTATTTACTTGAAATCATAAAATGATACATTATCATAAAAAATTAATTCAAAAGGAAAATGTATTCATAACGAATTTTTTTTTTTTCTGCGCGCAATTAACTTCTTATATTTATGGCAGAAATAAGAAGATTTTCTCATTTTGTATTGCATGGATCGGAACCGATATCCATGTAACTTTGAAATGCAGCTAAAAAATAATATGTACAATCAAATTAACATAAAATAATAATAATAATAATAAATTTATAAAAGCAAGATAAACAAAGCAAAGCTTTTATTTTTAAAATATTTTTATTTATATCACAGTTATATGGATGGCTTTATTTTAAGTTAAATATATGGTGTCAAAGGGCTGAGAACAGTTATTGTTTCACTCAGCCTCAGGGGCATAACCGAGAGACCGGTGAAGACTATTGCAAGTTGAAAGACGCTACAATCAAGACCGGCTGTGTGCACTGAAGAGCCGCACCTGATCCGAAGTGACCTTGATTAAACTAAGCACGGCGGATAAACATCTCCCAATCCAGACGGAATAGCGTAGATTTTGGATGAATGGCTGTGGATGAACAGTCGAACAATGTACGGAAGCTGGACACCGGACGATCTCCAGTTTAAAGTAGCCTTCCTGTGGCATGCGGGGTTTTGTCACGGACGACTGTTAATTATCATAAATGGAGCTAGGGAGCTGATCGTAGGAATGGAGAAAAGTAATACATTTAACCAGAGGGAAGGAGGAGAGAAGATGGATGTGGAGAAATATTATTAACTCCTTCTCCAACTAACACTCCTGAGACCAGAAAAAGTAAGGAGAGTGAAAACGTTCCTCCTGGTTGAGGAGGAATGGTTGCTTCGAGTAAGAGACAATAGCCTAAAGCCTTCATCCAATCTACATCCATGAAAGCCTACTGGAGAAAGGACCCAAGAATGTCTGATCCACTGTAACCACTCCAGCACTGGACTCAAGAGGTCAAAGGTTTCCTCGGGGTCATCCGGAGGCAATGGAGGGTATTGTGATGGGAATGCCACCGAATACCTACCCTGATGAAAATTTCAGAGAGGAGCAGGTTAACTTCATACAGCTTTAGTTCAAAAATGGATGATTTCAACTGACCTGCCTAAACGAGAAAACTGCTCGGTGGCTGGTAGAAAATATACCAAATTTAAGACCTGGGAAGGGAAAGCAAAGCAAAGCTAAAAGCCTTATGAGAGGGTGAATTTACTCTAAGAAAAGAAGTGCTGATATATCTCCCTCCAAGAAGGGGTAAATCGTCAATATCATAACAATGCAGAATACCAAACTGAAGGTGTAAAAATGGGGAATTGGTGAAGGCATAGAAAAAGAGGCTCAAGGCCTTTATAGAATAAACCAGGTAGATGTCAAGAGCATGGGAAGAAAGGACTGAGCCGTGTCCTCAGTCGGTCCCAGCGGTCCAGCAAGGTCGGTGGTGTACCGATCCGAGTCCTCAAAATATTGTCACGATTATTTTTGCTCTCCTAGTAGTGGTTTTCTCTCCTACTAGAAAAGTAGTGATTTTCACATTCGTAAGTTTACCGTGGGAACGACATGATACCATAGAAAAAACTAACAAGAGAACAGCAACCAGTCGTCCCACTATCATTTGGATTAAACAAATGCTAACAAACAGAAACATTACTGCTACGATAGGAGAGGCAAAAGCAACAAAAGGACCACCTCTTTTGTCTACTATTGTTGCCGACAGTCTTCTTAACAGACTAACAAACGAAGGTTCGGTACTAATTTAAAGAGGCAAACATGAAACCATATTAATGGAAAATATCCTAAAACTTGCTTGGGTATGGTGTCAAGAGCAGAGAATAAATATTAACCCAAGCAAAACCTCTATTGTACTCTTTACCATGAAAAGGCCTCTTAATTCAGAAGCACTTATGTTGGAATGAAAATAGATTAAAATAACCAATGAGGTTAAATATTTAGGAATAATCCCAGATAAAAAACTCACATGGAACTCCCAAATACCCAAAATCATAAGAAAAGCAGACGCTTGTCAAGAGGCCTCTTAAAGCTTATTTGGAAAAAAAAATGGGTTATGTATCAGATTCATTCGACTATTGAAAACCAATGCATTAGTCACCTGGTGGTCAATACCTGCAACTACAAAGCAGAAGACCATCAAGGGCATCTTAAAATCTTTAATGAGCTGAAGGAAAAAAAGTGGATTAGCTCATCAAGTGACCATTAACTCAGAGAACTAGATATCAATGAGATATTCAAAGTACTTATCCCAGACAGAAGAATATTGAAAGAAGGACCTAAATGTGAAAATGGGATCACCCTTATAAAGCATCCTGATGGTTCAGTTAAGGAAAGTAAGGCAGGGACAGAGATATTTGGAACAAAATGCAGATGGATGATTGATTTGGATCAATCCCAAATCCATTCTAAACTGAAATGAATGCAACAGAAATAGCTGCACGCGAAAATCTTAATAAGAGCCCAAAGGACAGAAAAAAAATATATTTCAGACAGCCAGGGGCCACTAAAGGCCCTAAATTCTTATAAAATTATATCACAGCTAGTCTGGAATTGCCTGGATATCCTAAAGCAATTAACTAAAGGCAATAAATTCATCCTAATGTCGACTCCGGGACACGAAGGAAATGAGATAGCTGATGCCCAAGAACGGAAAGGCTCAGAAAGTATGCCAATTGGTCCTGAGCCATATTGTAGCATATCTACTAGCTTAATCAGAGAAGATATTGGTACCTGGGAAATAAAGAAGAAGGAAATATAATGGGATTCCAAACCTGGTATGAAACAATCCAAAGCCTTCATTAATTTTGCCTTTTCTGTTGATAAATTAGAGAAGAGTTTGAATTGTATCATATCATATCAGGTTTGGAATTTCAGTATGTTACTTCTTCTTTAATACCCAGGTACCAATTTCTCCTCACACATGCCATTGTCCGCTATGATATCTCAAGAATATGAAAATAATGGAAGATTCGATTTGCCGTCTGTGCCTTGAGGAAGAAGAAAACGCAAACCACATTTTTTGTGAATGTGAAGCTCTTGCCTGCCAAAGGGTAAAGTATTTAAAAAAGGCAATAATTAAACCCGAAGACATTACTAGACTTAACCCAAAAGCATTAATGTGCTTCATGAGAAGCTTATAATTCCAATGAGATCTCTAGACAAAGGTTTATCTCACGAAAGATCCACAATGGGTCATAGCGAGAAAGAATTGCCTATCCCTCATTTAATAATAATAATAGTTATTGATATAAATTAATACAAATACTAAATTAAAAACTAACCTTTGAAAACATTTCAAAATCACAGAAATACTGATGATCAGTCCCAGAGACCAAAGGACACTTAAATCTTTAAAAAAATAGCACCACTTTCTATCACTTTTAGTATGTCACTAAAAAAATGGGGAGCTAATGAGTCATACGGGGAATTTTCAATATTTATGGTAGAGGAAATACGCGAGAAGCGGTATTCAGGAGTTAAGGGTTAAAAAAAGAAAAACTGAAAATAAACAAGCATTGGTTAGGCATAAAGTATATATACCTCTCTAATTACCAATATTTTTTAGACGTCTAGAATAATACAATTTGTCTGGATTACCTACTATGCAAAAAAAAAAGAGAATAATTTAATTTTAAATGAATTGTTAGATAAATTTATTTATTTATTAACAATCCTAGTACACCTTAAAAACAGCGTTAGGTAACATAGTTAAATAGTCATAGTAATCACTATCCTAAAAAATATATGGACTCACATTAAGTCGCATGTGCGTGGGAATGCGGAGATCAATCATATTTGGTGGGTAGCAGACTGTCCCCTCCTCATAAAATATGAAATGATATATTATTATCATCAAATCATTAGGTCATGCATGAAAATACGGAGACCTATATTTTAGAACCAGACCAACGTAATTTTAAAAGTCATACACATGCGCGAACAATTAATGTTTAATAATGAGGCGAAAAATTAATGTATGCTTTTAGACTTGATCTCTCATCCAATTTAGTTATAAATTTTGTCCTGCAATATCAGAAATATATATATATATATATATATATATATATATATATATATATATATATATATATATATATAAATAAAGTAAGTTACTATAAACATTCCAACATGGTAGACAAATAACTGTGAAACCATTTATACGAAGACTGACTAAGAAGTGTCTCATAGGAGATTTATAGAGATAATTGCTGGGAACGCGATAAAAACAAACAATAAGAGGATTCTTTTTGATCAATTAAAATCAGATTACTTTTTGGATTGAATGTACTGTTTACAAATAATAGGCGAAAAAACGAAAAAGTCACAAAAAAAAACAAAAAAAATTTAGAGTTTTTTTGGATGCCTAAAGTTCTCCCGAGGTCACTTGTTTTAGCATCTTGGTTGTTTACATGTTTACACCTGTATAAGAAAGTTAGAAAAAATTGTGGTTTTGTTTTTTCCCGTTTTTTTAAAAACTCTAGACTTGTTTGGAACTTAATAGTAAAAATTTATTTTAAACATTATACATAAAATTTCAGTTTGTTCAGGTTTGAAAATAATAATTTTATCTATTTAAAATTAATAATTTTATTAATTCTATAAATTTGAAAGTGATAAACGTTATAAGTGTTATTTGTCAACCACATTTTTCGGTAATACTTTTATTTCAAGTATACATTTTAATTTTATTTTTTTATGAATTTCATATAACTTTTTCAATCATCTCTAATTTCTTATAGTAGCACTTTATTTTTAGTATCCATTTTTTTATAGCGGACTTTCGGCGTATATTCAATGATCAAGCCCTAATAATATTTAAACTCATTAAATTTTATAATATTGCTAAATTATATGATGGTAGATGTCAAGTATTCGATCTACCTGTAGTCTATAGTTCCATGGAAAATAGTCATTCCAGGTTGCGTTGTTTGTGTTCCTGTCAGTGTGCTAGTATTGTTTGCCTCATAATGCTACCATTCGTTCTATATTGACATTGTCACAATACTAAAAAAGTCATAATGAGAAAAGTCGTCCAGTCTACGGAATTAATTATGAACCGCCCAGTTTGTTACTACCAGTTATGTTGAAATATTAAAAAAACAAAATATAATAATGGCAAAATTAATTGAATAATACAGAAATATCACACAAAAGTTTAACATAATTAAACGAAATGGTCTTATTATTCATCATAATTGATGTCTATTTAGACTGTGTTGTTTGCAGGCAGTTCTGAATTCGGGCTTGGAAGAAAGGCTCGTTCAAATAGAATTATTGCAACGGAAACTTTAATGCAAAATCTTTTTTATTGGTTTTAGACTTTATATTCAAGTCATGAGCAAATACATTAGGTAGCTATACACAGCTTAATGAAGTGAGAATTTAATTTTTTTTAAGTATTTCTAAAATATAATATTTTAATATCCGATTATAAAATGTATTATGAATGTTAATACATTATATCGTTTTAATATATTATATAATTTACACACATATAAATTAAACTAATAAATATTTATTGCGTAAAAAATACAATTGATATTATACTTTATTTCAATGCCTAATCTTCAGTCTCCTATTTTATTTCTTTTACCCTGCTACACCGGAGAGATACCTTGTCTTATATAAACAAAACACTACCTTCATGTCACAGCAAGGAAACATTGTGGCTAACATTACACGAAAATATATCCCTATATTCTTCCTACGGGGAAGATGAAAGGGCCCCCTCTAGTACAACTCCCTCTTGTTTTTTCCTAATACTTTTAGAACTTTACTAATTAATCTATTTGCTATTAAAAAATATATAATAAATCAAGTTAAATGTTATTTGATCTCTTAATAAATAATCCACTTATAAAATGCATTTAAACATTTTTGTTTCGAGCTTCAATTATTGTTATTATCATAAATAAATAAACAACCTCTGAGAGGTGGGCAAAATTAAAATTAAAATAATAATATTTTAAGGCAAAGAAAGATTCCCTAAAGTAAATCATCTACGCTGGAGCATGGTAATTATTTTTGCAGTCACGAGAGGACAATTTATCCACAGCACCTTTTCATTACCTTGCTTGTTTTTTTTTATTTTCTAGTATGTAGTAAAGTAAGTATTGTAATCGCGAAAATTTTCAGTTTTCAGATTTAAAATAAAATACTTTTGAAACAGCGAAACTTATTGATGATACAGATATAAAACTTATTGGTTTGTTCGCAAATACAATGAAGTATGTTCTGTTAAATTTTCAAGCAAAAATGTTGGTAGGCTTACCAGTAATTGCAAAAATCGTAAATTCATTACATCTCGGCTCACAAAAAGGCTAGAACGACCTTATTTTCTTTATTTTTTTGGAAAAATATGTGTTTTTAATAGCAATGTTAATGCCATTTATTGCGATAAAATTGATGCAAAGTTTTCTGAGGTAATTGCATTTGTTTAAGTTGCAAAATTGTTTTTGTCGGTAAAACATGTTGGAAGTTTAAACGTTTTTTTAATCATCAAAAAATAGACTGTTTCTATATTTATTAGTGGACACCACTTCTATTACTTGATTTATTTTTCACTCACAAACATATCAATTCATTTATAACGTTTCGGGGTCTGATCTCCATAATTTGAACGTCACATCTCTCTATTCCTCCTATTTGTCAATACATTCACATCTTCCAATATCCTCATAGATTGATAAATAAAATTATATTGATTTTTTGTAGGAGTATTCTACACCTTTTATCCATCTCTTTCCTGTAACTACTGAGAAACACGTTATTGGTATTTAAGAATAATTCTCTCATTTAAGTGAATGTTATTCTTTTGACTAGAGGATAATTGGATGGTTTTTAGAAGAAAAAAAACAGGTATAATTTTTTTCAAGTTTAAGTTGGCGAACCTTATAATTCTACTCAACATTAATTAACGAAATTAGATGAAAACTAGTATAAATACATGTTGCACTTGTGCAAAACAATAAAATCATGGAAATGAAAAATTTTCAATTTGGATGATATCAAAGAAATGAGACTTAAGTAAAAATAAAAACTTTTTACCTATGGTTTTATAAGTAATAAAATCATATTTATAATAATATTAATTCGGCACATAGGCATGGAACCAGAAGAAAAAAAATTGTGAAAAAAGGCACTTAAACTCTTTTGTATTTCCACGCTTCAATAATTTCAGTAAATTGAATACTGAAATTCACAGTATTGTTCGAAATATACTGTGTCATATCTCGTAAAATAGGTTGCTCTAACCTGTGCTGTTGTACACGGCACCTATAAAAATGTAATAAAATAAAATAAATAAGTAAAATAAATCTGTGCTCAGATGATAGAATGTTACAAGTCATTCCTAAAAAATAAGGTTTTCATCTTCTGGCATCTCATTCGTTAATGTATCTCTTTTTAATGTTCAAGTTTTTATCTTTCTCTTTCAGTTCATGAGAAAACAGCGGTGGCAAATCGTAATAAGTCAAAAGCCAAGGAATCGCTTGCTGCCGAAATTTTATTTACAATTTGCCATCATGAACAGACGAAAAAGTTACTAATAACATATAGCCATCTGATCACATGAATATTACAAGGAAATAAAATGTATTATTATTTATTAATTTTAATATTAATCTTTAAATTGCAAAATAAGAAACAAATAATGATCTTATGCAAAATATTTGTAAGTTATTGAATTAAAAAACTAGCATAAATTACAATTTGATCTTTCCTTACAGATATAATCAAACAAATGATCAAACACTTCATTTTTTTTTCAGGACGACTAACTGGAAAAAAAAACGAGATTATATTTCCAGAAAATCGTTTTCTTTTCAGGCTCCTGGTTTCTAGGACCACTCAATGTGGCTTACAGAAGATCCTCCGTAATCCAAAAAAGTAAAAGGGCCCTATGGAGACCGTCTTAGGAGGTCTCAGACCAACAACCGAGCAATGGCCCAAATTGGGTCTTCGAGTGGGCCCAAACTGGGTAAGTATTATCTTCATTATTCAGTCCATATCGGCAATGAAACTAATAATAACTGCAATAATAATAAGATATGCCTTCAGCATAGTGTCTTAATGTCAAACAGGAAATTGGGAAGATTTATTTAATTAAATTAGATTTGTATGCAGAAATAAATAAAATAACCTGAAATTTGAATGCAGACTAATATTTAAAAGAAAAAAATCCTAACGTAATCGCTGATTTAATATTCGAGGTGAAAAAAAAAGAGAACTATCTAAAATCATAATATCGAAGCTATAAATATTTACGGTTTTAATATAAATTAGAACTTGAAGGCCTTGAACAAATTTCTTTCAGACCAGTTTCTTATTACATATTCTGAGCCGGTTTAAAAAAAAAAAAATGACTTATTTTTAGCAGTTACCGACAAGCATGTTTGTTTCTCAATTGAGAAAACTGAACAAACAAGTTAAACCAAAGATACTGATTTATAAAGTATTGTAAATATGACGTATATAGGATTCCAAGTCAATTGTAACATTTTTCATTTCAATTGTAACCACTTCCAAGTCAATTGTAACCTTTTCCAAATCAATTGTCACCTTTTCCATTTCAATTGTAACCCAACCGGACTTGAATAAATTCAATTTTAATTATTTTATTATTGAAAAATGATTATTTTAATTAGAATAATGACTTCTAAAATAATTTCGCCATATTCTTCCGAAATATTCTTCGTTTCTTAGATAATTGATATTAAGCAGTTTTAATTTTTTGAAATAAAATTGTAGTTTAAGAATAAATTTTTAAACATTTCGGAATAATTTATCTTGCGCATCTTATTTTGCGCAGTGAACCGTCCTCAATATTTTCCTCCAGTTATTACTTTTAAAAGAACCTAATTTACCATCATCCACTTGCTACTCTGATGGGTTATCTTACTGTCATATTACTAAAAATCAATAACCATGTTTATTTCATTCCTATTTCTAGTTATTATGACCATTTCCCACAGTTTAGATGCTGAAGAAGAATGAAACTAGGTTTTTATTTTTGTAGCCTGGAAATAAGTTTCAAACCGCTATCAATATTTTAAAGATCGCCCGAAACGTGTTTTTTTTCAGTATTTCTTCACTTTAGCTCAATTAGCTTGTAACTTTTTTGATTAGCGTACAACTTTCTGTAGGAGAGGCTGATAAAATAATTTTATTCAACTTAATATTTAAATATAATAATATATATTATTTTAATATATAAACAATAATGTAATATATAAATATAATATAATATTTAATCGGCCATGTTGACCACTGCGCATCAGCTGGAATTAATCTTCTGGTTTCAAGTCAGCCGGGAACGTTATGATTGAACTGCTTCCCAGATTTTGGCAAATGGATTTAGTTCCGAACGAAAATGATGTTGTTGGTATAAACAGTTCGGCATTGTTACGATCTGTATTAATCATGGATATTCCAACACTTCCTGCTGAAATATGTTTTAGCTTAACTGCATCGCCCATTCTCTCTAATTGGTTGACTTCGCTCCTCCACAGTAACTATAACAAGAAAAGGTGTCATAAAAGCAAAAGTGAAATTATTATACATTAAGGTAACATTAATGTCGATTTATTTTTTTTTAATTTTGTATAGTATTCAATATTATTGTTTAATGTTCCTCAATACTTGCCATCGTTTCCAGGAATTTGGTTATAAATATACTTCTATATTTTTCTAGAAGGTTCAATTCAAGATAATTATTTGAATCTGGCCTTAATTCAGAAGCGCATTAGACCATATTGTTGTCTACATCCTCATAAACCATTACGAAAAAAGTACAGATTGTCAAAGCCGATGTCCCTTTTCAATTTAGGATTCAGCGTCCCGACAAATCTAATAATTATTCTTTATGATTTCATGTTAATCAATTTGGAGGAAACCTAATTAATTTAACTCTTGTAAATTAATCTTTAAAAACAATGTTTTGTAATTCACTTTTCTTGTTTTTCTTTTTTTTTTCTTTCCCCTCTTTTTTTTTTTTTTTTTTGTTGGTTCCTTTCAGATTATAACTAACCAGCTTAGCCAGAATTGTAATTCAATATTAGCGAAACAATGTTCCAGAATAATAAATATCGTCGTTCTTCTCTCTAAGCCAAAAAATGATTTCTTCTTTAATTGTTTTCTTTTGTTGTCCCCCTTCCTTATTCGATAAGGGCTATAATATTATGTAAGGGCTATAAAGAACGAAACATGCCATGAAATTATAGATGTAGTACACACGTAATCAAAGCAATAAAATGTATTGTTATCGATAATTATGGTATTCGGATAAAATAAATTCTTCAGAGCCTTTGAATAATTATTTATTTTATTGTTTTGAGAACAAAAACATTGACGAACAGTTAATTAATGCATAAGCTTCGAGGCTGTTCCAAATCTACCTCATTCCAAAACAGTTTATTAAACAACGCATAATAATTGACTCCATTGATCAGTAAACAGTGATGCTTATTAAATATTCATTTCCGATCGCTATAAACAAAGCTTTATTCGTTTTTCATTCGTATATATTGTTTTGTTGACTTATACAGCATTCGGACAAAAGACACTGACAAATTTCCAGGCTAAATAAAATCCAATCTAATAAATAATCTGAATAAAATATGATTTTTTTTTTATTCTGAGAGTAAATTAAATGCCATTTTAGTTGCGCTAATTAATTAAGTCGTTATGTTAAATTAACATTTATATTATAATCACAATATATTTATTATCATAAACAAAAATTGCTTTTTCGTTATTACAAAAACTATGATTCTTTTTCAAAAAATATTTATAGCTCAAGTAATATTTATAGCAAGAAAAAAGCTTTAAAATATCATAAAAAAACATAAATGTGTCATTAAGCAGAATAATATATAATTCAACAACAAATCTAATAATATATTTTAAATTTTAATTTTAAAAAGAATAGTTAATTAGATGTTTAAATAATAATGAATTAATAGCCTATAATTAAGGTAAATCGGAGGAAATACAAAAAAAAAAAAGAAAAGAAAAGTTATTACGATCTTAATGGTTAGATCGTAATAATAGAGGAAAAGTCTTCTAGACATCAGGATCATCAATCTAGAAGATGAAATATCACTATCCTGTGGATTATCGGGTTAAGGAGATCATTTGTATTAATTATGTTTCTCTTCTTAGGAAATGATAAAATCATGTAGCTCATTATAACTTGAACAAGTTCTTTATAACATTTTGCTATCGCTAAATTTCGTAGCATAGCTCATCAGATATATAACAGCACTACATATTTTAAGATTTGCCGTACTAAAGTAGTTGACAAGCAAATCTTGTTTACAATTTTTATATCAAGTTTGTGTAAATCTTATTAATAAGTAAATCTCATCTAATTTTGTTTTACTCATTCCTTTAAGATTGCCCTCCTAATGAGAGGGGCCAAGTGGCATCACGCAATTACGTATAATATATCAGATATTAATTTTTCAGAAAACAAAGTTCCAGGGTAGAGAGGTATTGTCCAGGCGAGAGAGAAAAACACTACTCTGTAGTCAAAATTCTTCATATATCCTCAGGCAAATAACCTTCAGGCCAATAATAACCTTGATTTAATAAATCTATAACTAAAAGTACATCTTTATCACTTGCTAATTCTTTTGTCGGCAATTCTCAACCCGAGCAAAAAGACTTTCCCCAATCTTGCCGGTCTATTTTAGTCTTGAATGAATTTAAAATCATCTCTCTCTTGGACCGAACCTCTCTCCCCTAGTTTCTCAACTTCCATGAGAGGCCAGGTGAGAGAAGCAAGGAAGAGAGAAATTCCAACAAAAGGGAGAGTTGCTGAATTAAAACAGAATCATATTTTTCATGTTATTACTTTCAACATGGACTGAGGCTTCATTGGACAAGATTAGTTAGCCTTGTTGGGTGTTGACAGGGGATGTCGTTTTAAATATTTAATGAAATACTTTTGACTGGACGGACATTCTTTGCATATTTAAGATTTTGGCAGAGTTCCGTAGATCAAGTTTATGCCCTTAAAGGTTTTACAGTAAGTTTGTTGCTGGATGACAATGTAGATCGTTCATCAACTGGAAAAAAGATTGTTATGGAGAACCCACATTAGCCTGGAAATAAAATAACTAAACAGACGAAATGGTCTATTACCCAGATTACTTCACAAAGTAATATTAGATAAGAAGAGCGATACTAAATACATAAGCAATAATAAGGAAAATCGTTATAGTAATAAGGGACATAAATACTTAGTATATTTAAATCAAATGATACGACAGAATATGCTTTAAGATCACAAAATTGTGAGAGAGCCAAAGATGATAATTCTAGAAGTGTTCCTGGAGAAAATGTGAACCCAAGGTTTTCAGAGAATGTTGTAATTGGAATTTGGGCCTACAATGTCAAATGCAAATTCAATGTATTTACATCTTTTACGCATTTGCATCTTTTCAAATAGTGAAGTCCAGAGGATGCAGGTCTTATGATTTAAATTCACAAAAGAAGGGACACTGCTGAGACGATACAATTAGGAAAGTCTGTATACCTTAATTTTAATTGTTCAAGCTTTAAGGAGCAACGGGAAAGGACAAGCACTACAGTCTGAAGAAAGCACTTTCTGAAAGCTTTCAAAAGTCTTCAGGGAGAGATCCGGGAAACAAAAGCGACGGCGCCGAAAATACCTCTCCGACCTTAGCCCAGTCCTTGAACGTTAACAACCGGAGGAACGGTACCAGTTGAGGAAGGAAACGACGGCAATATTGATTTAAAGAGTCTTCCTGATCAGGAATTAATGATCTTACCTAACTTCATTTTCGAAAGTACTCTCTCAGGACTGCCGGTAGTATAGGGCAGCTAAACATAAGCTATTTCTGCCTCTTCATTTTCTAGTACTGGCCGGATTCCTCTTTTTATGATAAATAGTAAGGATGTCAGGAAGGCAATGGATTTCTAAAACAGGGCAGAAAATTCAAATGACGGAATTATAACAGTCTGAGTGTCGACTTATCATTATCAAACTCAAATTTTTGAGAGCTTTATAAAACCAAGAGAAATAGAATACAAGAACGTACTGCAAAAACCGTACGCGGATTTTATCTGGCAGACGTTCAGCTTCGCTTAATTTTTCGGACAAATGAATAACATTAAAATAGCTTAAATTTTCTATGTGAACTTGAAAAATTAGCTTGGCACTAATTTAATCATTAACTGGCCTTCATGTCCTTCGTACATAGATGATAACATAGCTCGATTCGTAGCGTTGCCCTAAAAACACCAGGAGTGATTTAATGTATACAAATATACTTACTAAGCTTTTTCTCTAATATATAAGAATTTGTCTTTTTGAAAGAATCTTTTTGTGTTAGATAAAATGCTTATTGAGGAAGGCTTAAGGCTTTATAACATCGCGCTATTAACGATATGAACGGAGCAATAACCATAAGTTGCTGAGAGAAAGTGTCGAACTTACATACGTTACATGCAGCGTTGCAACGCTCCTAGACGACACGCAGCCAGGATTTCGTTTCCGGGGAGGGAGTGAGAGGGGTTCCATCCAAGGATCTACTTTAATGAAACCCACCCCAAATCCTGGATGTAAGGTGTACTCTCTCAATGTAATAGTTTCTATGCCCAGGTATATTATTCATAAAATAAAATTCAAATAGATTTATACAATTTATGTTTACCGATAAGAATAAGTAGCAGTAATTTGTAATTTCGGGGAATTTCGGACTTCCTGGACCTCATCTCTGGCTACACCACTGGTGTCGTCATGATAACTTCATAACCGTAGGACCAAGTTGACTACAGTTTTTAACTAGGTATTCATTTAATAAGTGTGAAATTATTATATCAAAACGTTATTTTGTAAATAAAATAGACAAAAAATATGTGAAAATCAGAAACTTTATTGTCGTTTTGACCCTGTTCTTTGAAAATACATGTAACAAATGAGACTGAATAACGTTTTATAGGTTTTTATTTTTAAAAGTTATTTTGTATCTTAGTGGATAATCCAAATTTAACGTGGGTGAAAACGTTATTCGCATTTTAATATTTTTTATTTAGTACAATATTGATTTTTTGTTATAATTACTAGTAAATAATGTGATTAGCTTTAAAATGCTGTAAGCAGAGAGCTTCCTCGTAAACTATGTTGATTGTTCCATCTTCTCTAACTTTGTGAAACAAACTATTAGATATAGGATTTCGTATTTATCATAAATATAATTAGACAAAAACTAAACAGAAACTTAAATATAATATGCAATCAAGTATAATTAAATCAGGATAGTTTATTGAAATGAAATTCAATCCTGAAACTATACAATTTCATTGTTATAATGAACATTCATGAATAAATATAATTTATGCCACTGAACTATTTAAAAAGTTTATCGTTTTTCCTCATATAACACATTCTTAAATATTTACATCTATAGCATTTAATATCGAGCTCTTAGCAGATAGATGAAATATATTTTTCTCTTAATTGCAATTGCACTTGGAACAGGTGGTATCATTCAACCAGGATTTGCAATTAAATTAAATAATTTTTATTTAATGTTTCATGGAAAACCATTAATATAATCACTATTGGGACGTAGTTTTTTATACAATAAATGGTAATCCGAAGCAGATCAGAACCGTTGACAAATATTCGTTAGCAGATGAACGTCAGTGAATTCTCTCGGTGATCATAAACCTTAAACTCGCTTTTAAAGCTAAATATTTTATATTTGATTAAGGAAGAGGGTTACCAATCCTACTAATTGACATAACGTGAACAGCAACGGTTTCCCAGAAATATGAGGCATACAGCGAACACAATTGTAGCAGTGCGGAAGCCCGTGAAAAAAAAAAAAAGTGACTACCTTCCATACAAAGGTTTGAGCATATAAAATGAACATGTTCACAGGCCTGACATGAAAAATGACCCCCTTCCAACTTATAGCCGCTGGAATACAAAATCGTGGCCAAAAAATTTGTAGAGCTATTTTTGGTTTTCATCTATAATTCCTAAACGGTGCATTCTACATAGAAAGCTGTAGTATATTAAATTAGAGAAAAACAATTATGAGTCTAATGAGTAACAAACCACAATAATTTATTTAACTGGTGTGGTCTAAAACCATTGTCTAAAACGATTATTATACCAAAAACAGTGACACAGCACTTCACATGAGTCTGTAGCTTGGAATTGAATACTCTAAACTGCAGGCGAGTTATATGGAAAAACTGCGGTTTTTCTTCTTAGCGGTTTTTCATGATGGTGAACAACCCACAAAAAGGAGGAGGTCGAAAACTTTGTTTTTTTAAGAGAAGAGTAATATATACAACATACCTGAAAATGAAAATAAGGGTATCTTATGGAAGAAGTTGGTCGGGGGAGGGAGGGAGGTGCGGTCAAAAAGTAACACTTTTAGTAGTAGTTGAAGTAATACTTTCATCAAATTTTGTGTCAACGTTTCGGTCTAAGTTTTAGGCCATCCTAGACAGAAACGTTGGAAATATATATATATATATATATATATATATATATATATATATATATATATATATATATATATATATATATATATATATATGTATTATTTATAAAAGTGTTACTTTTTGACCGCAACCCTCTCCCCCCCCCCCCTCCGTCAACTTCTACCTTAAGGTATAACATCTACGGTCAACCAAACTCACTCCAAAATAAGGGTAAGTGGGGCTATGTGGACTACATAAATTTTACAAAGTTCGACTTTAAGGGACTGCAAAAATTGTATTTCTATTTTTTTTTAAATGTTAATTAGAGGCTTATGCTTAAATATCTCATTCAAGCCTACGTTTCAACCATGTTCATTTAACGTCAAAGTATCTGGAAGACTCATTTTTCAGGCAGAAGCGGTTTTTTGGGGAAGTGCAAAATAGTTAGGTTCCGATGGATTATTAAACTAGTATAATTATCGAAAAAAGTTAAAGATTCATATTTAACAATCTTCATAGAGTTATGAAAGTCGGATGTGTGATGCAATTGAACAAATTCGTTGAAAAAAATAATTTTGGTTTTAATTCGCTAGCCCGTATTTGCCACGGCAAAAGATCATAGTATGGCTAAATGTACACCACGCACACTTGTTGGACAATAGGTTGCACTTGCCCCTACTATCATGTCTTACTGGGTAACTGCGGACAAGCGTCTGAAAAATAGAAAACTGTCAAGGAGAAATGAAAATCACAAGCTATTTTGAAGAACAGCTTCTGTAGGTTCTGCTCGGGGAAATAAAATAAAAAATGCCAACTGGTAGATAAACATCGATACAGCTGTACAACAAATTACCAACTAATTTATGATGGACAGAAATAAGTATTCGTACACTTAATTTTTCGGCTAAAAATATGTTTTAATGATTTATTTGACGTAAAATAAATTATGGATATGATAAAAAAAAATATTCCGCATTAATTTTTACTGGTGAAGGAAATTAGAAATCCCTACAACTAAATGAACAATAAAAATTGAGCAATTAATTTTTTCAGAAGTACTTAATCATTTTTATTTACGACCCATTTTTGGGAGAATAGGTTCTTAACCTAATTAACAACGCAAATTGAAAATTCATTATGCAAAAAAGTATTCACAGAGTATTAGATGTTCTGAAAATAACCTTTTAGTTTGTTCTCAGCTCATGGTTTTCACTTAATACATAACATCTTATTCAAATAAAAACCTGAAATAGGCCAAATGATCCGAATTAAAGGATAATTCTTTCAAAACGGGTCGTCAATCGAAATGATTAAATTATACCTGAAAATACAGCGACAACTGTTTCTGTATGGATGATTTTTTGCATGATAAAATTTCAATGTTTGCTGTTAATTAGGTTAACAACCCTCCAAAATAGGAACTAAATCGAAATGATTAGATCTACCTGAAAAATTAATGATGAATGTTTTTTATCTTATCCATAACTTAATTTATATTCAATAAACTAGCAGTTTCCTCGCGGTATTGCACGTGAAAAGAATTGCAAGTTAAATACCCTCCCAAATATCAGGTTTTTGTATTTTTATGTTTAACTTTTAAAAGATAATGTAAGTAACAGAAGACAGATTTATTGTTCTTATCATTCCTAACCATCATTCATCACCATACTGTAGTTTTTTAGATTTGTACAAATAACTTTTAAAAAAAGAAAAGATTTAAGTTTAACCTTGGTTTTTATTATTATTTAAACACATTAATTATATTTTGCCTGCTTCATCATGCTTATTGCTATATGAAATGAATGGAAAAGTAAATAAAAATATAATAGCGAACATAGATTCACTGAGGAAACAAATTATTCAATTTAACACACTTGCTTTACCGTGACTATAAAATGATTGAAAGGAAAGGAAGAAAAAAGATATTTATGTTTTACAAAAAAATTATTTTTTTATTGTAAAGTACTCTTATAAATGTAATTTTATTGCTCAAACAACTATAGGTTATTTAAAGTAGTTAACACAAATGGCGCTAGAGAGTGCTAGTCCGACGACATTCGGGTAACTTCGGCAGCAGCCAGTGATAGTGAGTCTCGATTGTTAAGTTGTACCGAAAATTTAAATTAATTAGAAAAAATAAAGAAAATTATAGATTAAATTTTAAGGATATAAATGTAACCAAATTGTTTAGGAAAAAAAATGTTATAGTTGTAATGAAAAATATGGGCGTACAAACGAAAAGAGAAATGAAAATTATATTTAATTTTGTCGAATTCAATTAAGAAAATGGACTTGGGACGGAATTGTATTTTAATAGTTTATTCCGGCAGTTTTTACGACCTGAGAAAACATTAAACAATAACCAACAAATAGAACTATGAGTTGATTAAATTGACCACTCGAGCTTATACAATCCGTTTATTAAAAAAAACACTTAAAATATTAACTTTCTCAGTGGGCTATTTAATACTTGTTGGCGATCAAAAAGCTATTGATATATGTAACATCCCAATTGATGTAAATTAACAGTGTAATTAATATTATTGATATTGTTTTCGAGTAGTGCGCTGAATTGTATGATGTGCGTACGCGGTCACTTAGCATATCTGCTATATTTTTATTTTAGTAATCGGTTTCATTATTGTCATTGTTCTTTATTGAGTTTAACGCCCTTTTGAACTATAATTATTAGGAAGGGCTAGTCATACGACAAATACACCTTTACATCTTTAACAAACCTTCTATTTCCTTACCTATACCATTATATGTAATACATAATTTACTCTATCAAATCTGCATTTGTTTCGTCTTTTGCAACTTCTTTATTTTATGTATTTACATATATGTATAACAGTTAAATTTAAATTCCCCATTATCTCCTTAAAATTTATTACACTACCTCAGTTCATTCTTTGTGTAGTGTATCCTCTGCATAGTTTACTATCGTTGAGAAATTGGACCGGATCTAGAGAGCCATTCTGCTCAGCAGGAGATAACATGAGGACTGTAAGAGCTACCGCCTTATTTACGAGGACTGCAAGGCTGCATACGCAATCACTCTCTGAAGAAGTGAGGCACCTGAAGAAGGGATATAATACCAGAGACGAAAGAGTCCTTTATTATTAACGATTAGCACTCGAGGCCTTCACAATTTGGACGAGGACCAAGTGGAATTACCGCTAACTACCGCTAACAGCCCGGTTTATCTTGATCTCGCTGCGGTTCACTTAACCGGCGCTCCGTTCTCCACTTATTACTGCCGGTACGTGACTCAATTTCGGCTCAGAGCTCTTTTACCAAACATACTAATGGAGTGCACCTGATGAGATTCTGAAAAGGCAGCGCTCAGGTAGGTGGCATCCGATGATTTGACGGCGAATTAGACCGAAATAATTTTCCAAGATAACAGAGGAGACAATTTCTCCTACTCATCGAGGATCTAATCAATTCCGCCTTTGAACCTTATCATGAGATGAAAATAAAGAAAATCTATTCTGTCCTCAATTTCCTTGTAGGTATTATGAAGAATTATACAATGGAATATGATTTTTCTGTAGATCTACGATCAGGAAGAACAGAGTAATCAGGGGCGTATATCCTATCTCTCCCACTCCCACTCCCTTTCGAAATGTATGAAAAAAAGTTTATATTTTAAATGATATTTCTGGTAATTTTTAACTATGCTTTTTGATCCAATTTTCATACTTATCCTTAAGGCTTGCATGTATATCTTAAGACTTACATTCAACTTGACGATAATAGATATTTAGGTGATTACTCGCCTTCTTATTAAATTCCCTTCTCGCCGAAAAATATTTAAATCCGACCCAAAAAAAAAATCTGTGTACGCCCCTCCAATGGCCCTCCAAGAACACCCTCCCTCCCCTTCCTCCTACATATTTCACCGATTCCAACCCGTTATCGTTGCTGAACCGACCAGAAGAGGCATAGCAGCTCTTAAGTCCAATCGAAATCGGAGACAAAAAAAAAAGTCTAATTGAGAGAACTTTCGCGATGTAGGAACAAACAAGATGAAAAAGTGAGCAAACATGATCTTATATCATTTTAGTTTGTCTGGATATTACTTGTACTTAAAAAGCGGTAAATTTTATACTTGATAACTTACCCAACGGTGCCTGGAAATAGTGTCCATATATCAAGGAAATTAATAGGAGATATTCGTAGAAATAGGGAATAAAAAAGTTAATATTCTATTCTAAATCAATAAAATTATCGTGATTAGATTACTCATATCAACTTTACTTATGCTAGAGTTGCAAATCACATACTTTCCAGTAAATCTGCCATTCCAAGCCTCTTCCATTAATTAAATCAATTAAAAAAAATAAAAGGTTCAATTTAGAAAATGAATCTAAAGATCAGTTTCCAAATTTACTTATATTTAAATGGCCTAAATTTTATTTATCTTTAATAGTATGTATTTTAACATATTTTACTTTATTAATTAATTTTGATTTTTTTAGTAAATAATTAAACCATGATATTATTGAAATTGAAGGATTTTTCTATTGCTTTTATGTAATTAATTCCGGGAAATTTCAGTGGGATTGTTAATTGAATAAGATATGGAAAAATATTGACATGGAATAACAGACGATATTTTCTTTGTTATCATCCATATCTACTTCTTGCATATTTTAACTCCTCAATTTGCTAAAGTATTTTGTGATGGTTTTTTTTTCTGCCATTTTCCTCTGATTTTTTAAGCCCAGTTTACGCAATTTTATTAAATTATTTATAACGGTATATTGCTGCTGTTAATGTTTTAAATCTTTCTCAGACTCATTACAAATAAATGTTCATACTAAACACACACATTGATGATTCAACTGGTATTGTTTAGATCCAAAACATTAATTAATTAATAGGCTAGAAAATAAAAATCATTTCAGCAATATCATGTTACAAAAATGCTGTAAGGTGTTCCACTATGGTTTACTATTTCCAAAATATTATATATAAGCACAAATGGCTTGAATTTATAATTTTATTAATTTTTATTTATAGCCTTTGGCACAATGATTCCAAAAAAAAAAAAAATAGCCGAAGTATGGACGTATGAAACCTCTAATCGAACGCCATTGGCTGATGGTAATGTCTAATACTGAGGATCATTCTAGAGTGACCAGTAACATTGGTACCATATTTAGAAAAAAAAATCGGCCTGTAGTCACAGAGAAAAGCAGCGGGCGTAAAAGGGCGGATTTTTTAATTATTATTCAAGTAAGATTCTTTACTCGATGAAGGATAATAGTAAGTTATTAAAAAGTATCAAGATAAGAAGATCGACCGGCCATTTTCCTTCAAGCTTTTAACTTCTTTATTCATCTAACTAACGTTTCAGATATTCGTTCATTATTTTCATAATAAATTATTTTATAGTTAGTGGTTAGATGGAAGATAGGCCAGCAGTAGTATATAAGGATGAATTGAACTTAATATTTTAAGGATAAAAAATAAACAGTCAGCCACTTGTCTGTATAAATGCAGAAAGGAAAATAATTAAAAAAAAAAAATGAATTTTGATAATGGACGAATGTTTGAAAAGTCAACTCGATGAATAAAGATATTGCAAGTTAGAAGGCAAATGATCAATATCCCTGCACAAATATTTAAATTTAATTATTATTCAATTTTTGGATTTTTCGTAAATTGAAACATAAAACCTCAAATTTTGAGAGAGGAAGGGGGAGAAAATTGTTTGTTGGTCGATTACGAGGTTCATTGTTGAAAATAATAAACCAATTTCAAATATTATTACAGAGGATAAATCTTAAACTAATTTTTAAGGAAAATTTGAATTATATAATTAAGTATGTTATTTTTTAATTAAAAAATAATCTGTATCTTTGCTTATAGAAGTAAAATAAGCGAAAAAGTAATAATTTTGACTTACTCAACCAAGAAGAAATCTCATTTAAGAAGAAAATTAAACACATGGATTTTTATTTAAAAATGCCACCACATCTTTAAAAATCGTCTCTCAAAAAGAAAACAATCTACCACTCTCTCACTCTATCGAAATACATATATGCATATATATTTTTCTTCCCCTTACATGGAAACTCCATATCCGAAGCGTGAATATTTAAGTCTGTATGCTTAATATCTAAAGATACGTCACACATTCAGACTTTATTCTTATTTTTGAAACTATAGCTGAAAAATTGATATATATATTTTATTCTAAATTACAAAAAAAAAAAAAAAATAATGGAATAAAAGAAACACAAGGGAGCTAAGAAAAATTAATCATTAAAAATCAATCAAAGGTTAACTACGTCCATGATGACGGTAGGCCCTTGTGAAAGGCCTAACGAAGACAAACTTGTAAGTGCCAAGTATTTCCAGGATATTGCTTCGTTAGATGATAGAATCGATATCTTAGCATTTGTCGTAACTATTTTAGCAATGATAGCGTATTATAATTCTATTTTAAAGTTCTACTCTTTAAGAAAAAAATTAAATTGTAGCTCAATATTGTTATCTCTTTTTATTGTCTTCTTTTAGAGGTTATCTAGTGGTGAGGTTTCGAATTATTTAAGAAAACTGTTTAAAATTGGTTTTCTTTGATGTCTTCTTCGGGATTTATTTTATTCACTGATTTTTTTTTTATTCTCTCTGAAATTCAATTAAAAGTTAAACATACTATAATTAGGTTAAAAAAAAATTATAAGCAAGATTCACTTTCATTACACAAAACGCTGGACAACCAATTGAATCTGTCGTTAAATAAAGGCACAACTCAAAATTTGAAATAGTTAAAAAAGCATATTTAAAGTTTTATTGTCTATACTTTTGAATATCTTCTCATTAAAACACATTGAACATTTGTAATACAACGAATGGGTATTACAAATGTTCAGCGTGTTATAATGAGAAGGTATTCAAAAGGGCATACAAAAAAGACTGTAAAAATGATTTCCCATCAATTTCAAATTTTGAGTTGTGCCTTTATTTAACGACAGGTTCAATTGGTTGTCCAGCGTTTTGTGTAATGAATGTGAATCTTGCTTATAATTTTTTTTTTAACCTAATTATAGTATGTTTTACTTTTAATTGAATTTCAGAGAGAATAAAAAAAAAATCAGTGAATAAAATAAATCCCGAAGAAGACATCAAAGAAAACCAATTTTAATCAGTTTTCTTAAATAATTCGAAACCTCACCACTAGATAACCTCTAAAAGAAGACAATAAAAAGAGATAACAATATTGAGCTACAATTTAATTTTTTTCTTAAAGAGTAGAACTTTAAAATAGAATTATAATACGCTATCATTGCTAAAATAGTTACGACAAATGCTAAGATATCGATTCTATCATCTAACGAAGCAATATCCTGGAAATACTTGGCACTTACAAGTTTGTCTTCGTTAGGCCTTTCACAAGGACCTACCGTCATCATGGACGTAGTTAACTTTTGAATGAAGCAAACTTACTTTAAAAGAATGTCACCGAAGAAAGTTTGTCACCGTAAATAGACTTGTTCACTTAACGAACAAAACTTTGAATTTTTCAAAAGAGATGCCCCCTAATGGAATTTTAAACAAGTTGCATAGGCTTCGTCGATAAAGTTTCTTTTTTAAAACTATCCTATGATTATCATAGTGAGTTACAGTTCTGAGGAATTAATTTGTGTTTCGATTCGGCTGCTTTAGAAAAAATAATTTAATACAAAGGAAAATTAATTAAATAGGTTATTAATGCCGTGGAAAGATCTTTGGTCAGTTTTTCATCAACAATTTAGGGTAGGTATTATAATTTTTTTTTAAATATAACTAGTAGGTTGCTTATCAAATATTTGAAATAAAAATTAAAAGAGTACATATCAAAAATTACTATTAAACTAAAAATTAGTACCCAACAAGTCATACCATGCCAAATAGTGACAGACCTGAAATGCCACTTCTTTACCATGAACTAAAATGCTTATTTACTAATATGCATGGTATCCAAAATAAGAAAAAATAAATAAGTTTTTGAAATATCCGAAACAAGTATGATCGATTTATTATTATTATTATTTTCTGTAAACATTTAAGAAAAAAACTAAAACAAGACTTTAAGGAATTAATATCTATGGAAATTGAAGTAACAATAACCAATTATTGATTACTTATTTGTTTTACAATTGTTTTACTGGTTATTAATACTTATTTTAAGCTTCTTGTGGATGAGTATCATAATATACATTATAAATTAAAATTTTTACTAGGGACTGTCATTTTATTTAAAGTTTTTATTGAATCTTCATAATTGGTTATATTCATATCAGTGAACCAACTGAATGAAGCTGGTCAATTGAAATATATAATTGTTAACATTTTATTATAAAGACATTACAACACATCATCACCCTAATTATAAAACCTCGTAACTCCATATGAGTAAACATGGAGTCACGAGATTTTATAACAAGGGTGAGGATATAGGTTATTATATAATAAAATATAACGCTATAATATTTTATTATTACTCTTATGAACTATTTCTGTCTGTCAGTTTCCTTTAACAGCATTTATGATTACAGGTTTGATGTATGATGTTAGATACACGTATCTACGTGATACAATAAAATCACTTTAAGAACACATTGTGGTAGGAGTCAATATTTGACGGCCTATTCTCGTTGGCGTTTGGGACAATGATTGTCCATGCCATGTGGGAATTCATTTCTTCCGGAGAATCGATAGGGCATTGTGCAGTGACAGTTGAGGCTTCTCCCTAGAGCTGTATTGTATGCCCACTCGTGAATACCATATGACCCTATAATGAATGATATTTTTTAGTAAACGGTGTTCCTGACAATCAATGCCATATTTTATTCGAATATAGAAAGACCGATAGCATAATATATTTTCTATTTGTGGTTATATGTTCAGCTTTGGTCCTTTTAAAAATGAATTAGAAAATGCTATCAATGCTATTGGCTGATATAATACTGGAAACACAATATCTTTCTATTTATTTTTTGATATTGCCCTATTTAGAATCAAATATTTAATTTAATCAAGAAATTGCAAGGAGATGCATTTTTTTATTCTATATTTAAAAAGAAAATAAATAAAATAATAAGTATCATCCAAAAATTTTTAAAATTGGGTATTTTATTATTCTGAAGATCTTAGTTATTTAAAAAATGAAGGGTTTGATGTAAGAAGGAAGTGCTCTATCCTAAAGGAGTTCGTACTCACATGTACCATTCTGAGGTAAACATAAAATTATTTCGCTCCAGCTACTTTTTTCTTCAGCATTGAAGGGTTTGCTGCAAAAATGAGGTGGCTCGAACGAAAGTTTTTCAATCAAAATATGGTAAATAAAATTCAAACTCTTGGATGAGGCTACCTTCTTTTTGCAGCCTAAAATTTCATAACGAATTAGCTGAGAAAAAAATTAGAATAACAATAGAGATTAATAATAACTATTAATAAGGGGATCATTAAGAGTAAATGGTAAAATTTATTTTTCTTTATTTTGACACCATTGTTTTTTTTATTTATTGTAGAAGAAAGAATACGTAAAAAGAATGAATATTCTTGGTGTCAGTATATAAGTAAGGTTACTGACTGAACAAACAAGAAAATTAAGAGTGATGTCGAAAAAATATTTTTGGTCGATAACTATGCTTCCACTGTATATGATTATTATTGTTTTTCTTGTTCCAGGCATGTTTTATTAATTATAATAGATTCTTTATCTTTCGTATTAATTATTTTTTTATAAATATTTTATTTTTTGGAGAGGGGATCTAGAGTATCAATCAAACCAATTGGGTATAAATTACTCCAAACGTTAATTAAATAATGTAAATACAATAATTTATATTTAGTTGTATGCATCTAGTATGCCAACAGGCATGGGACGTGGTTTGTTAATAAATCCATATTTAATATGATGCTTGAAGACGATTGATAAATTTGCCTGTCAAGTTTAACTTTAATTTAATTGGAATTTCTAAAATATAGCTTTATGATTTTCGTTTTTATTTAAAGATAAAAGTAGGTATGCGATGACTATAAATTTTAATTCTTAATTTCCAAGAGTGAGTTTTCCTTTTCGATTTGATACTGTTTATTTTTGTTTTTTTTTATACTAACTGGACCAGATCTAGACACAAGTCCCTTGAAAATATTCCTCAGGTGGTTCCAAATATTTGTGGAGTGACGTATCTTAACCATAGAGACAGACAATGTGATCTGTGTTAAAGTTAAATAGATTCAGGATATATTTTTTGAAGCCAATTCCAATGAATTGCAGTGAAGGAATAGTTCTACCCTTCATTAAGTAATGGAAAATAAGACAGGGTAGTTGTAGTTAAGCCATTAGCTGATATAGAGCTCACGTGATGGTATGTGATAGGGGCAGTTAGGTTGTGCCCCTCAATTCTATATTAATTGATATTTATTGAGAGTTAAGTCAGTAATCCTATACCCCTGTACTCTGGGTCCACACAACGTTCCAGTCCACGGGATAGGTAATGGATGGATTGAGTCACGTCATGATATACCGCTATGTGACTGCTTGATAACTTAATTGTTACTGGTAAACTAGCGTGTGCTCCCTCAAAACGTGAGACTAGCCATACAGGATGGAGGGTGAACGAGAAGAACTAGGGTTGGGTAACTGTCTGCATGATGTAGTGCGCGCATTAACAATTCATGAGAACGTCTCAACTAATTGAGATATGTACCGATATCACGGAAATTGAAGTCACGGTTCAACTGTAACAGAAAGTTGGTTTGATTATGGAAATGTTATCAGTCACAGATAAAATATTAACGCGTATTGTTAATAATTGAAATTTCGTAATCTAAATCCAGCTGACAAAAGGGACCAGGAGAATTCCCAATGCTTTGGACTAGGAAGAGTTGCGCATACCACTGGAGGCTGATTCCATCCCTCAGCGATTTGTATTCCCACCCAGCGGACCCTAACTTTCTGCAAATATACTCTACTACGTGGCCTAAATGCATAATGAATTTTCTGAGGTTAAGTTTAGCCTTAATTTGTCATAGCTGTAACCCTTATAAGGGTAAAAGTTTGTAGTTAAAAATTAAGTCCAAGGCAGGTCCGAGCAAGAGAGGCCCAAAGGAACCTAGGAAGGTCTTTAATGCAGATCACTGCCGAAGTGGAAAGTTTTCCTCTAGAAAAAAAAAAAGAAAACGGATAAAAAGGATTTAGTATTCAAAACAGACACTAGATGCTCTTGTATTTCATCCTTAATAAATGGGAAAAACTATTTTTTTTAACAGGTCATTTAAATTTTTTGCTTATTACTAATTATATCTGAGTAAATATAAAATTCACAAGCAAATACTTTTAACCAGGAATCACAGAAAAACTCAATGAAAGCGTTATTTTATAACTCTTTGACACCTGCTATTACTCCCCAAATATTTTAATTCCAAATTTAATTTTTATTTTTCCATTAAAGTACTTTTTCTCAAAATATTTTTGTTTACGCTTAGCGTTGGACATTACCATGGATGAGCAGACTAGCATTTCATGACACATAGGTGTGTGTGAATATATCAATTAATTTATATTTTAACAATTTATAATTGTATAAAAAATACAAACTAAAAAAACTCCAATACAAACCACATTAAATATACGGAACCCCTTGAACCCACGGGTATCAAGAATTCGGTACCCCATGTTCGGGCCTTGATTGTTGTGGTGGGAGATGGGTTTAGTTTTCGGTTTTTTGGTCGTATCCTCAATTTGTCCCGATTAGAGAGTCATTCGGGACGGACATTCAGAGGGTAATTAAATTAGAGAGAGTAAAAATTTATTTTTTATGTAGAATGCCCGTATCTGATATAATGTATGAATTATTTTTTTAAAACAGCAATCCTATATCTTCTCTATATTAAAAATCACCTTCCATTAGTAAAAGTAAATCCCTTACAATCCTTACGAATAGGCTATTTGGTATGATAGAGGGATATATATATATATATATATATATATATATATATATATATATATATATATATATATATATATATATATATATATATTCTCAGTTCACAAAAATTTTAAATTGTAACATTTATTTTTTCTAATAAGCAAATTGTTTCAATTCATTTAAAATTATACTTAATAATTTATTTAAATAAGGAAAATGAAAGTTATTCCACTTTGAGAGTAAATAATATCAAACTTATGTTTAAATTTAAATCTAGATTAGATATCTACAATGTTAACAGACGAGTGACCTCATATTTTGTACAACTCGTCGTTGTTGGTTAATGTTTAAAATGATTAAAATCAAAGAAGGTAAACAATAATAGGTATTTAATATATTTTATATTTTATAATTATTGGTAAATCCCATTATAATTTTCTACATTTTGTCAAAAAATAAAAAACAGTTTTTAGGACCATATTAGAGAGAATACCAAGTATATATAAATTTTATATTTTCTATTATGAAAAACATATAGGTAAATTTACAGTTAGAATTAAACCTCGACCTCCCCACAATACAACACTAATTACACCAGGTTCAATCAGCACCCACTAGCCACAAACAGTAATTACATAGCTTAAATTATTTACACTAGACTTGTTAGGACTCAATTAGCTTCCGAGCAGGGGTCCGCCACAACTTTTAGTAGGAATAGCTAACTAGAATATGCTTGAAAAAAAAAAATACCTTTTCTAAAATTCTAAATAAAAATAAAAATGAAGCAACATTAAATAGCAACTAAAAAATTATATAATTTTCTTATAAATCTAAACTAATCTGTATTTTAATTTTAGGGACATCGTTTTTTTTTTTTGAGCTGGTATATTTCCACTTTTTATTATTTGCTATATATATTTCCACCAGGGCTAAGTTCTAAATTTTAAAGAATATTAGAATATTTATTAACCTAGTATTACAGTCACGAACCGACCTGTTGAGAGATACAGATGGACCACACAGAGCCTCGATACAGTGGGAACCTGAACCTTCAGTGGATTAAGGGACAAGCCTCGCGGTTGAGTGGGATACTGAATAAATATGAAAAATAAATATGCTGAACAAGACATATGGAATACTGCTTTCACGACCTCAGGCTATAAACTATATTCATTATATAATTATTTTAATTAAATAATTATTTCACCATTTTGGCAATAAGGAAGCGTAAATTCGGTTCAGCCATAGGCAAATAGCAACAAACTTTTGCAAAAATGCAGTTGATCACTTTTACCTCCAAACAGATGATTTTGGTATATATATATATATATATATATATATATTAAAACTTACTGTCAACACACCATCCATCATTTAGAGTGAATTCTGCAATAGTACAAAATAATAGTTTATATGAAAACTTGTTCGTTGAAAGAAATTAATCTGAAGATATATGTTAAATTAGTCTTCAGGTTTATTTAAATAGAAATAATAAAACAAAGAAAATAATAAAAACAAAGATTCCTAGGTATAAACTAAACGGCTACATAATTCGATAAGCTAAACTAAGATTCTGTGGTCAGATGCCAAAATTTTATTAGTCATTTTTTCTGTATCATTATAAGAGTTTTTCATATTCCAGGATCTCATTCGTAAATGTTTCTCTTTTTAATGTTTTCGATTTAGTTTTTTCTTTAGTTTACGCGAAAACAACGGTTGCAATCCACGGAATAGCTGGCAAAATGGTGAATGTGGTAAATCGAATGAGAAAATGTGCCATCTTGTAGAGGCGAAAAAGTGACATAACATTTTGCCTTTTGACCACAGAATTAATCTAAAGAAACAAAATTATCAATATTATTGATGGTAGATGATCGACTGTGGTTACTATTTTTTCATTTACAAAGTCCAATTTTTGACCCTCAGTTTTCTCTCATTTATTTTATTATTACTAGTATCTCTATTATCATTTATGTCCTTATGACTTAATTTATCTTTAATTTGCATTTATGATTTATCTTGTTTTCTTATCGTTATTTACTTTATGTCTTTGTATACTCATATCTATATTTCTTGCATTCTTGATTTAATTTCAGCCCAAATGAAACGTAGAAATGCCGGGTTTTGTAATAAAAAATAATATTTACTGAGTCATGATTATTTTTCTCATAAAAAATATCTGATGAGGACAACACATGACTTCCTTGTACGCCTATTAAACTATAAATCGCTGGCTCAAAAATTAATCCTGAATTTGGTTACTAGTTTCCGAAGATTGCAGTATCTCAAAAATGATACTCGGCGTTGCGACTCATGACCATCTATTGCTACTCACACACACACACATACTCTTGTTTCTGGAGGTCTCATGATAACTGAAATTTCCAAAACAAGTAATAAAATTATTTAATTAGAGTGGGAATAAAATGCGTTTATAACCATTATCACCGAAACATATGTTCTCTGTAATGAATTTCAATATACCTTTTGATGTAAGTTTCTTATGAACTTCAAGTAAAGTACTCCTTTCGGATCTTCGATTTCAGCGATGATCTATAAAATTACTTATATTGATATAAGAGTCTTCTTCTTATTCCATGGCTCTACAGCCCTTGTAGGGCCCTGGCCTCCGCAACAACGCCTCTCCAGTCTTCCCTGTCAGCAGCTCGACCTCTCCACTGTTCCCATCCTCTGCAGATCGCTCTCCACATCACCCAGCCATCGCAGTCTGGGCCTTCCTCTTCTTCTTTTGCCTCCTGGTTTTCCATATAATAGTTTCTTCGGGTACCTATCTTCTCCCATTCTTTCTACGGGTTGATTTGACATAGGTGACTAGGTCTGGTTCATAGTATAGGTCCCGAAGCTCTCTATTATTTCTTGACCTCCATTGGCCTTCATTACATACTGACCCAAATATCTGCCGGAGCACCTTCCTCTCCCAGATCTGCAGCATCTTTTCGCATTCCTGGGTCAGGACCCACGTTTCACCAGCGTACGTGACAATCGGTCTTAGGATTGTTTTATAAATCAATAATTTTGCTTTTCGTGACAAGTTCCGAAATCTTAATGCTTTTCGCAATGCAAAGAGACATCTGTTGCCTGCTGAAATTTTTGCTTTAATTTCTGCAGTGATGTCATTCTTTCGTGTCACTAAAGCCCCCAGATACTTGAAGCTCTCCACTTTCTTAAATGTGTGGTGGAGCAGTTGCACATGACTCTGCTCTTCCTGCCCATCATTTTTTGTGGAAACCATGTATTGGGTTTTTTCCTTATTTATCATCAGATCCATTTTTTTCCCAGCTTCTTCAAATTCCTCCTGAAAGCGCCGCTTTTGACCTTGCTGATATCACTACGTCATCAGCATACGCTAGGTTTTGGTTCATCCTGTTACATATCGTTCCTCCTGGGCTGGTCCTGATTGATCTCGCAGCTTGCTCGAGTGCTATGTTAAATAATACAGGTGAGAGGGGATCTCCTTGGCGCAGGCCATTCTCCACCTCAAACTCTTCTGATAGCATATTTTGGATTTTTACCCTACATCTGGTGTTTTCCAAGGTCATCGCACTTAATCCGACTAGCTTTTCTGGGACCCCTAGAGTTTTCATTACTTCGAGCAGTTGATTCCTGTCAAGACTATCGTAGGCCTGGCAGAAATCTATGAAGAGGTCAATATTGTATTCATATGCTTTCTCTAGCATTTGCCGTATGGAGAAGATATGATCAGTTGTGCTTCTAGTTGGTCGGAAGCCACTTTGGTATTCGCCAATATTGCTTTCAGCCCATGCCATAATTCTCCTATTTATTGCGACTGAAAGTACCTTGTAGAAAGTGGGCAGTAGAGCGATACCTCTATAGTTTTGGCAGTTTAATCTGTCTCCCTTCTTATGTATTGGGCACAACACTGCCATATTCCACTCCTGTGGCATCCTCATCTCCATCCACACATCAAATACGAGGTTATGTATTTCCTCCACCACTGCCCCACCCCCATATTTCAGGACCTCATTCGGGATACCGTCTATTCCAGGTGCTTGGTTGTTATGGAGTGCTCCAATTATTTCCACTATTTCCTCCCTATCTGGTGGCATTTCTTCTTCATCCACGTTCGACGAATCTCTTCCATTTACTAATAATGCTTTTTTATTATAAGTTGGCCCTTCTTTATTCGGATTTAATAATTCTATGAAGAACTGCTTCCATCTTTCCAGGACAGATCTTCTATCTCCAATCAGGTTCCCCTCTCTATCTTTAATGAATTCCAGCCTTGGTATATATCCATTTCGGAATTCTCTGGTGCTTTTATAGAACTTCCTGGTCTGTTTGGCTGCAAAGTCTTCTCGAAGCTTATCTAGCTTCTTTGTTTCCTGCTGCCTTTTCTTTTGTTTGCATATTGCTTTTGCTTCCCTTCTTTTGGTTCTATAATGTCCCGCCATAGTTCGGGTCCTTCGTTGGATCATTTTCTGCCTGGCACTGTTTCTTTCCTCTATGGCTTATGGATATAAGAGTCTAATTTACCAAATTTGAGATGTTGTACATTATATTTTAATATACTTCTTGATGAATATCTAATATGACCTTCAAGTAAAGTACAACTTCCGGTTTGCCAATGTTTACCAAAATTTATTATTTTGTTTATATTAATATGTGAGTCTCAAATACCAATTTTGCGAAGTTTTTCATAATATTTTAATATAATTTTTGATGGAAATCAGTAATGACCTTCAAGTAAAGTACCACTTCCGGAAATTATTCAGTGACCAAAAAAGGAGGTTCACAACTAGATTATATAATGATCCTAAATACGATATTTTAACTTTCTACGGCTAACCATTTTTGAGTTATGCGAGATACGTACGAACGTACGTACAGACGTCACGACGAAACTAGTCAAAATGGATTCAGGGATGTTCAAAATAGATATTTCCGTTGAAAACTGAAAACCGAAAATTTTCGCGATTACAATACTTCGTTTACTGCGTACAAGGAAGTAAAAAAGTATTATATTTTCAATTTTTCCAACATCGCAATGCCCTGCATGTTTGAAAACCAGGTCTTTCATGAAGTTCCTTGTCCTGTTCGCTATTTTGAGAGAACTGAGCCTTTTTTTTTTCTGTTCCTGACATTTTTGTCATACGGATTTCCTCCAGTGTTAGGATTAAACCGCTGACAGTATATTTTTTATTATTTAGCACATCTTATAATACAATCCAACAGGATATGTAATTTTGGGAAGAATGTGACTTGGTAAAACCACGTTGCGCATCTTAGTGCTAGTACTGCATCTTATACAGCAGTCTTCCAACTTCTCGTATTCCTCCTTGTAGATCCCTGGACAAACCTCGACTTCCTTATCAATTTTTTTATTTATTTTTTATTGTAGTTTAACCTCCTTCCCTATCCTATTAAAGCAAACAGAACGGGTTATCCTCCAGATTACTAACTTATTCCAACCAGAGTGGGAAGATCGAGATTCATTACGTGGGACCGGCACCGTAGCAGTCTAGAAGTTGCTAAGGTAACGCCATAACACTCGGCCACTTCGGCCTTTCCTAATCCGAAACACGATGAAATCTCTTCGAGTGTCTCACGGAATTTTCACTTTGAGGAATGCACTTTTCGTGCATGTCATTTTTTCCCATTCCAATCTAACCACTTGACCAAGGTCATTATTATTAAATCGAACGGTAAAATCCAAAATCAGTGCTACTCCCCCGATCTTATTATACGACTAATAATTTCTTGGTTATTTGACCACATCGACAATTAAATCAATTGAACTTATATGAACTTAAAAAAAGGTTTATTTATAAAAAAAATGGTTATAATGAACAAATATTGAACTACTGATACTGAACTTCTACGCTAAGCGATTATACTGACTATTTAAGACTAACTATATACTAAGTGGGAAAGTGAGAGGTATTTAATCAGAGTCAGGAAAAAAATGCTGTCTAGTGGTTCTCATGTGATTCGTTTCCATAAATGACTTCTCTGCTTTGCGGCAATACATTGCTCTTACGAATCGGAATAATTGGACCTGCTGTTATTCCCGCAACCTAGGAATCATTGGCATTTAATCAAAATGTCACTGGCATCTTACGGGCTGCGTATATTGGATTTATCACTGGCTATTGCACTCTTAACATCAGTTACTGCGTACTGATACTCACCAGACTTGGAAGGCTTAAAATTCATAAGAAGCTCTGAGATCTCCCGACATCCCATCCCGATTGGATCTCACTATAACCTAAGATCTTGTGAAAATACACTCTGTATAGTTAATTTATCAGTATATAACAAGCAACTAGAAAAATATATTTAGCGCACCAAAGTTGCTTCTACATGCAAACTCAGCGGTAACTGATAATTGAATCTTTGAAACCTAATTAAAGAAAAAAATTAAATTCTCCTTTTTAATTATTCGATCAGAATAGAACAGAGAAGGAAGAAACACACTTCAGTTTTCATTAGGCCAATAACGAAAAGGAATATAAATGCCAAAGACCGGGAAGAGATAATAAGGCAGGGGAGACAAGGTCGCTCCGAGGGAAACTAAATTAAAAAAGAGAGGAAATAACGAAAACAACTGAATTAGGTACCCTTCAAGTTTAGTTTAAAAACACCGCTGTCTCCTTCACCCGCTCTACATCAACATAGGGCGTCAGCAACTATTGCCAATGAGTCTGCTTTTTTTGCACGCTAACAAGTACTCTTTATTTAACACAATAAACTATCCGTAATTCCGACTTCTCGCCGCAACAACTTTATCTAAAATGTTCATCTGCCACTTGAGGAAGAACTGGTTCCTGGTAGAAGGAATCTAGGACAAAAATTACTATCTCCGACACTAAGGAAGACTGGAGTTTGTGACTTCTGTCATGACTCCATATCTGTACGAAAATAATTATGCTGCCTATAGAATATTGTAAATCAAAGAAACTCGTGTTCATGAGCCGGACCACAGAGATCTAAACCAAGAAATAAGAGGACGTAGAAGATAAAAATTACAGGAGATATGATGTTTGTTGGAGATTGACCAGAGTGAATAGAACATTAATTCTCTACTTGAGAGAAATTGGTCAGGGTGGTAGATGAATTAAAAAAAAAAAAAACTAATAATATAAAACTATTTAATGAATAACGAAGTTTCAGCAGACTTTAAAAACTATGTACTATACATGTACATATGAACTTAAAAATGAAATTATACAAATGAGTCGTATAAACATACATAAAGAAATGAAGCAAAAAAAAAATTAACATATTTTACTTACTTTTATCCTTTCTATTTATTTTATTCTTATATTTTATTGTCTTTGCAGCCTTGATCTTGACCATCTTAGCCTCGACTAATAGGTCAACTACTCCATACATAATATAAATATATTTTATATTATTTTTATGGTAACTCCAGCGTTTCGAAAAACATTTTGCCACTAACAAACATTTGCGGTTCAGAGCTATATACTTTTTTAATTGTTTTTTAAGTAATTATATTTATGTGCATATTTGTAATTAATTCAAATGTACATTAAGATCGTTTTTCCTTACTTGTTATCGATATAATGTATTTCATTTAATAGCTTATGTCATATCCTATTTAAAATATTCCTGTTAGTTTCTAGTCCTCATGGCATATGACGTGGGTTGACGAAGTCAGCGATAAAATAAACATAATGAAGTACAGTAATGTTTTATTTACTCTGGCTCATTCCTAATAGGCTAGACATATAGTGTGATGCAGAAATAACTGACACATTTTGAAGCCTGTAAAAAACAAACTGATGTCTCTAGAAAAATACTAGTTTTATGTTCAAAAAGTCAACTAAAAATATTTTTATTTCAGTGGGTTACATCTTCCAAATGTTGGTTATTAATGACTATGGATTGCCGAAGACGTTTTCGGAAATTTTTCATAACCGTTCCAGTAATTTCTGATGGAATACAGTATGCCTACACCCGATCCAAACTCTGTAACTGAAAACTGTACTTATACACTAAGGAGAAGTATAACCAGTTGTAAAAATATTAGTTCCAACTTGTTGATAAAGTTGCGTCCTTCAGCTGATGGGGTACAGCTCTATCGATGTTTAGCTAGAAGGAGGCCTATTTTTTAAATTTCATTTTTTCCGTGAGCGGAACGCACAGAAGCTATTCTTCAAAATACTTTATGATTATATTTATCTTTAATAGTTTTTTTTTTTAGTAGTTTTTCCGAAGTGACTTAGCAATACATGATAGTAGGGACAAATGCAGACCTTGTGTCATGTTTTCACGAGGTAACCACTGACTAGCAAATTAAAGTAAAATTTATTTTTTTAATACAATCATTCAACTATATTCCATATCCCTCTTTCACAACTCAATGAAGATTGTTAAATGTGAATCTCAGACAAGGTTTAACTTTTTTTCTATGATTACACCAGTATAATAATCCTCTCGAAACCGAACCATTTTGTGTTTGCCCCGTCGTACTTACTCCTTAAGGCAGGGAGAGGTGCATACAAAGTAATATTCAATTAAATTATCAATCTCATCAAAATAGACGTTGTTGAACGTAGACTTAAATGTAATATTTACATAAAATTACAATAAAAATCTTGCAGTCCTGTAAAGTCGAACTTGGTAAAATTGAGTGCAAACTTACCCCACGTCAGCCTATCTCTGTTTCAGTTGACGTGCGCATGATAGTATAGAAGGATCAATCCCTAACTTGCTCTATTTCACACGTTGCATACCAACAAACTACTGAGGCATTCATGATCCTGTGTAACCACAGTTTCTTTGTCAGATTTTTCGTTTTTAGTGTTTCTCCCGCTTTAGAGCATTGCGATGCAGTCGATTCCTGTCCTCGGTATATTTTATTTTTTACTACGAATACTGTTAACAAATAAGAGCACCGTGAAAAAAAGCTCAGTTACATTTCTATTAAATTTTATTTTTCTATTCGAAAATTTAAGGATATCTATGTTATCTACGGTAGACTGAACTCCAGTCAGTGAGATATCTTTTGTGAGGACTGTTTGTTTTGTTTTTTTCAAAAATTATTTATACCGTAAATAATTTTAAATCCAAAGATTAATCGTATAGGTAGTAAGTATGGTTGAATCAGGAACAGGAAAAAAAAAAATAAATAACCAATGAATATAAACATGCACAAACACACTACCTACGGCATATGTGTGCGTGTTAGATTGATTAAAAGTCAAGATCGTCTTAGCTACTTTACAATTCAATATATAAAAATAAAAGATATATATTTTACTCAACCATTTCAACGCCTTCAGGCGGATAAAACACAATTACCTTGGAATCTGTAATAAATTTGCGACAGGAATTTACCTAATCGCTCACAAACAAGCTTCTCTGAAATTCTCGTTTTAGACATAAAAAGTTCTTTTCAAAGTCTATCAGATGCGTTAAAGTATTTCTCTGTAAAAGGGACCCACTTCAACAAATCAGACAGCGCACTTTCGTGCCAATAAAGGTATTCCTCTAACTGTATTAGTTCTCGTGCCAATGATTACCTCCTTTTTTTATAATATAATTAATGATTATTGACTAGTATAAAAAAAAAGAAAGAAAAGAGTAATGGCAAAAATTAATCTACAATAATTTCATTTCCGAAACGACGTGCCTATAAATCAGATATATTTTCATAGTTGATGAGAAAATGATCAACCTTGGATAACGACGCAATATGATCTTCAAAACATTAAATTTGTTTATACAAAATTGTTTATAAAAAAAAGAATTTTTTTTTATTAAAGTAAAATATTCAAGAATGTACAGAATGTTCAATTTTTATGAGCCTAAATTACTTTGAAAGCATTTCACCCCCAAAACTTGGATTTATCTTAATACTAGAAAGCGATAAAAAGAAGACTGAAATGAAAAAAGCCAAGTATATATACAATGTTGTCGTATAACCAATGAACTATATCGTAAAAATAGACCAATAATAATAATTAATATATAAGATGAAATAAATAATCGGGATGCAGTCAACATAGTATATTTTTTATTGTACAAGCCGACTTTCGGCTCAATCATACGAACCATCATCAGCGCTGAAATTAAATAAGAAATATAAGAGAGATATTAGATATGTTCAGTGAAAATATAAATAATAAAAATGAATTCCAGATAACTCTGTGATAAGGTTATATACTAATATAAATGAAACACTAACCTATTTTGTATAATTAATATATTTAGATTAACAGATAAAATACCATATTAATCCCACATTGTAACCTTTCGGCCTTATTCAACAAATTTTTCAAACTGTATACTATTTTGTCACCTCTGCCTAATTATAAATTATTATAAACATACTACTAAAAGCAGTATTTGTTTTTAAATTTTAACTGTGCCGCACTTTCGCATATTTTTGTTGGCACCTAAATTCAAAATTCTTTTTCGTATGTGAAATGGAATTTCTGTTGAGGGTCATACTTGACTAACAACTATGCTTCTTGTTCATTGCACATAAAATCTTTGCAATGAACATGAAGCGAAATTAATAAATAAATTAGAGATTAATTGATGTTTTCTTAATATATCGTAATCTAAATTGATTAAATTCACAAAATAAATTTGAATCACATTAGATAATGAGCATAGTATTGTCGATAACACATTACCTGTTTTCGTTCTAAATGATTACAGAACTGAGTACGTATATCATAAACATTCGAGTTAGCAACATCAAAAAATAATAAATAAATTAATAGATTAACCTCCGTAAAATAGAATTTTGCTGAATGATATCAATGCAAAGTCTTAAATAACAGTAATAATTAATCAGTCAACGAGTAACAAACTTAAGCATAATCAGGACAGGAAAACATAAATGTAGACTAGATACCGCACATAATCATGCATTGTTAGTATGTTTCGGACTATTGAGTAATTGAGTAATTGAGTTTTTGACTATTGAGTTGACTTTTAATGTGAAATATCCAATCACTGCATTTAGGCGATCTTCTGTTTTCAGTCCTCTTGATGCCTGAATTGAGGAAACGTTGAATGGTTAATTATTTACTGCCATTTGGGAGACTTGAGAATGTTCCAATACAATCCAAACAATAGTTTTTATCTCTTTATTTAATTGATATCGGTTGCGCAATTAAATTAATTAACGTTCATTTTTTAGAACGTTTTTATTAATTAAAATTTACAAGTTTCCATGAGGCAATACGTACATCTACATATTGTGATAAAATTAACTTTTTCATGTAACAATGAGGTTATTTAGCAGTAACTATAAAATAAAAATGATTCTAAAAATAAACAGAAACTACATTATTTACAATCAACTCTAAATTTTAATGGCATGATACACGATATCCTCAAAATGATGGAGAGCACCATAAGCCATCATTGGAAGGCCATCAAAACGGCACTAAACCCAAACAGGAATTAATCGGGTGAGATGAGAGTACCTGGATCAGGTGATTTGGAAAATTAACTCGCCATTATTTGTTGAGCTACGGTCCGACTCATTTACATCAAGTGCGCCTCGTTCAAATGAAGCAATGCTTGCACTAGATAATTTTCAGAACACTCACGATACGGTCCCTAGTTAACTATTACGAATATTATACTGAATATTACAAAAGTAAAAAAAGAAAAAGAAAAAAAAGTACGAACCTTTTAAAAAGAAGAAACTTTTATAATAATTAATGTTAATAAAAGAATGCGCGTACAAAGTTTTGTTATAGTATCTAAATGGAATCATGACTACAAAAAAAAAAGAAAGATTTGTGGAAACTCATTCACCAATTAATGGCTCACGAATAATGTCGGATATGGTAGCTTATTGGTAACTATGGATTAAAGAAATTCTAGTGAGAAAAACAGAATGTGGCCATATCGATTTTAAGATGTATTGTGATTATAAAAAGTAATTATAATCAATTACTAAATTTATAATGGCATAAATTGGTAAATTTAAATTGGTATATTTGGTGACGACTTATTGATAGTTATAAATTCAATAGATAAATAACGTGTAGTCATTTTTTTAGAGCACTACTAAATTGAGATAATTAATTTAAATAGTGTGTCTTTGGTGATTTCTAATTTTTGTATATATATATATATATATATATATATATATATATATATATATATATATATATATATATATATAATCAGTATGTTTATACCACTTATGTGTTGTATAGTTTTTTATATGATTTTATTGAATAATATTTGTATAGGATTTTGGATATTTGTAAAAGAGATAAAACTAATATACAATATATTTGTTGATACATGACAAAATTGAATATTGGAAAAATGGGCCGAAACTTTGCCTAATGTAATTTAATTAATAAATAATTAATAAATAACAAAGTAAAGGAATGAAGTTTAAAAGAGTGAATTTTCGTGAAAATATAATAATATAACTAATTAAGTATTTTATAAACTTGGGCGAGCCCCCAAAGTACCAAATCTTCGTGCGAATTCATGTTTTAGACGAAACAATATTCAGACACCAAATATATTTGGTTATTGGTTATAAGCGATATTACCGTAACCCTGGGAATCCCGTCTCTGCGTGAACGCATTTGAATATCGCTATTTAAATTACAATTTCCTACCTTAGAATAAATCCATGGCTGATAAATATGCATAAATAAATTATCTGCAACAAATTGACATTGATTCAAACCAAAAGTTATCAAAGATCTGCATTGGTCTAGCCAGTCACAATCTCACTACGTTCTTAGAAAAGTTTTAATCTGAAAATTTCAATCTTCAGAAACGTCAATTGTTCAAAAACTATTGATTTCCTGAATAGGAAAGGTCCTAACTTTTCCTTCATTAAAGTTTTCGAAACGAAATCATTAAGAAATTCTTACAGAATAGATGAATTATATTATAATATCATAAATAATGAAATCGGAGAAAGAGTAAGATATTAAGATAAAAAAACAAAACAGGCCGAAATCACTATAGACTTACACGAGGAAGTCACAATCAATGGATCACCAATTTTAGTTAGATTTGTTAGTATTAGCTGAGTCTAATGGCGAGGTAGGCTTATTGGTCAAACCTAGGTGACCTAATGGAAGGATAACAATGATCCTGACCTCACCACTATGGATTTCTATGGACCGCAAGAATGGAAGGCGAAAGCGAGATCACAAGTGGCACGAAATACAAATGGCTTTGAAATCGTTTTATTAATTAACTAATGCTACAATAAATAACAATATATACAACAGAACAATAGTATTTTGCATATATAATATATATATATTATAATTTATAATTATATATTATAATATATATATATATATATATATATATATATATATATATATATATATATATATATATATATATATATATATATATATATATATATATATGTCATCATCTCATAACATTAACTCATTTTATTGATTGAATTAAGTTAAAATAATCAAAAAACTGAAATTCGCCACCCTCTACATTCTACCACCCAGGGCAATTTTCAAATATACATTTCATTCAAAATTGGATATTCTTATGAACCCAAATCTTTCTTAGTGCCAAGCTAGTTACAAAATGTTTTAAACAGATTAAAGTGGGTCAAAGTAACCCTTACAAAGGTACCATTAGCCCAGATTATAAAAAAAAAAGTTCTTTAAAAAATATACAAACAGTCTTTATGAATTATATTTATGGGTAAAAAAGATTACCATAGCTTAGAAATAAAAAAATACTCAGAAGTATCGAGACTTGATTAAAAAAATTCCAAAAAGTAGACCAAAGTAACCCGTAATGTCGAAACTTGTTGATAATATCTGGTCTAAAAAATTGCATTCCTACGTTGCTAACTTATACTTGCTTGAATTTAAATGATTAAAAAATTCACCGGATTAGCAATTGAATTGTTGGCTGGAGAAGTATAGGATGTGATATTTATTACAATTACCTTTTTTAGTGGAATAACGTTTTCTGCGATACACTGAATGGGTGAATTAAGGGTTAAGTTCTCAAACTAACTGCTATATAGTGTCAATCGAATAGCAACAGAAATTAACACTTAACTTCCCCATTCACTCACAGCTAATGTTATTCCACCAAAAAAAGAAATTGTGAAAAAGTCACATCCAACGATGCTCCAGCAAACAATTCAATTAGCAAAATTCGTTTTGTGTTTTAACATAATTCTTGTTTATCGAGATATGCTCCACCATTTTTGATCCCTCCGTTAATATTTATCATGACGAGTATTAGGAGCATTGGTCACAGGAGACTGAACTCCGATAATTAAGCTCTTGTTTGACTTAGGGATTAAATCGTCTTTAAGAAGTCCCGCTTCGGCACACAAATTATTAAGTAATGCAAAGAGAGGGTTTACAGATCCGTGCTTAGACCCCAGGTCTGCTTCTTTATTTTAAAAGAAAATTATAATGAGTATGATTCCTTGTAGTCATTACAATGATCATTGATGCCTAAAGAATGCATTAGAAATGCCATTAAATTCCTTTTATTTTTTGTCCATTAATTTTTTCAGTACAAATTATTGCACTTGTGAAAAAGTGAGCAAATACATTTTCGTGTATCAGCATTTATCATTACTTTAAACGGGTCAAAACCTGACTAAATAAAATTTGACATAGTTTGTCAACGGACTATGTATAAATAAACATAAAAAACTGATTACTAAACTAATTACTCGTTTCTGTTTGTAATTGAACGTAGCCTTTAACGTCACTAAGGTTTCCTTTGAAAGTAGAGAAAAGTAAATAAAACATTTTTTTTTCTGGATTAAACAGTAGTACTCAGTTCCAAAAACATATTTTGAAAATAGAACAATAATACAGTGAATGACTAACCAATATTTGAATAAATTTCCTAAAGAATGCTTTCTACAGAAGTAGCAGCTATCAGAGAAGTTCTAAAGTTGGTAAAATGTCATCTGTATCTACTGATCTGACTATACTCGTAGAGACGGATTCAGTGTTCGCGTGGTTACTGCTAAAGTAAATTTAAAACAAATTCATGCTTTTAGTAGCAAGGGAATCCAAAAACCACTGTGGAGGCTTTATCAAAACATTTAAAAAAAATTCTAATGGGTTCCCAGATGTGGCATAGAAGGAATCAGTATGGTTAATCATGCGCTCATTTGATAAAACTAAACTTAGTCTAGAAGATTGAACAAAGTTTAGGTTGATCAAAAACAATCAACATGGAAAGGAAATTGGAGCTTAAGTGGATCTAAACCTAAAGAAGTTAAATAAGCACCCACTAAAAGTGTGTCGCAGTTACAGAAAATAGGAATTCATTTTTTGTTGACTTTGTATGGAATGAATGCTGTGAATTTTCACACGTTCACCTTCTCAGAGTTCTTAGGGCTCCAACAGAACAGGGCCAGATGCCGGGTCAGATCTGTTAACTTCAGGAATTAAATGCAGTATTCGATAAGTTCTAGAGCACGTTGTAGGGACTGCATCATTTTTGTAGAAAATCAAACGCTATTAAAGAAAATAATTCAATGTAATTTTGTCAATGTCCCTTAGGGGTAGAGCCAACATCTAACTAGATGAAGAGGACAACAATAAAATATTCATGTGGGGAAATAAAAAAACTCGTAGTTTTAATTTTACAATTTTACAAGAGCATATTAATATTTTTTTTCATTTTCGGGACGGGTCAAATTCAACACATAGAATAAAGGTAACAATTCTCTTTATCCTCTTAGGCTATATTTATAACTGCGTTACATCACATCAAGCAAATTCGATGCCTTTGTTTTGTTTTATGTCCTCGATCTGCTTGATACTGTGTCTTAATTTTGAATTACTGGTGAACCAGAAGATCTCTTGGATTTTGTATTTTTAACCTCCGATCAGGTATATCGAGTAGCATTCAGAATGGAAGAGTGGAAGGTAGTGTGTTTGCCGTAAATGCAAGATTTTACTGTTCGAATGTCCATGTCGATGTGTACACATTATGTGCACTTATAATTTTTCTAAGAATTTTGGAATGTGCTGTTTGTATCTTGAGTGTGGCGGAAGTGTTTTTTAAACCCCAAAGTTCTGCTTCATATGTCAGAGTAAGTCTTAGTATAACAGTATTAGACGTCCATAGCATATGTTCAGTGATGATAGATCAAGCAGTCCAGAGGATGTGATAGAGCTTTTTTATCGCCTTACCAGTTCTTGTCTTTTTAATAACACAACAACTTTTATAGATGCAGTATTATTGGACTCAAGATGAAGTTTTTACTTAGGCACTCACCGGTTGATAAGAATTTAAAACTAATTGTAGCAAGCTATTTTCTTAAACAAATAATAAAAATAGATCACATGTCGGTAAAAATTGAAATAATCAAAATTCTCAAGCAGTTTCAAGTTTCCACGGCTTTAAGTAATTGAAATTAAGAAATTATTACCTATTAAAATTTATCGGTTAGTTAGGTGATTATAAATCAGGCTAATGGCTGAAGGAAAAATTGAACTACAGTGAAAAACAGTTTATGTTGGGAACGACACTTGGTTCAGTTGTGGCCGTGGAGATAAAAGAACACAAATGGAACATCGATAGACAAATCGCCGTGAACGGTCTCACGTGAAACCTGTGCGCGCCCGGATTTATCACTGTTAATTATCGAAGGACATCGTAATCGATTTATTGCCCTCTAAATCATATCGTTTATAACCAACCACCTATCACTTTATCATTTGATCTCTTCATCTGATCGTTTGCCTCTTTAGGCAAGTTCCAGCAATCCCATTAATGGGAACAGCGAAATATGTTTTCTAGTTATCCAAGTGGGACCGTACATGAATAATTTAATTTTCGAAAAAAAAATTCAAACACATATTGACCTCTGATTACTTTTTTTCACAGCGTACTGAAAGAATATATTTTTCATTTTACGATTTTGCACTTCAGAATCATATCCTAATGTTTTGACCTTATTAAACCAGGATAAATCATTGCTGTATATATTTAACCTAGCGACAGGCGCGCTTCCAAAAGTCACACTTCAGGGCGCAAGTATCAAAATGATACAGCCGTTAGAAAATCACATTATTTTTGTACTTTAATGATTAATATCAATTTTATGTGTAAGGGGCATTAAAGACAAATTTTCATTTAAACAAAAAAGAGGTTTCTTTATTTAACTAAATAAGATAAAAATATAAAAAATCATTTTTTGAGAAACTTTGAAAAATAATCTATCCCTGAAAATATCTTTGAAAATGATTAGAGTAATTAGTTAGCCCAAAGAAATAGGAACTATTAAATTATTTAAATAAAAAAGAACAATTGTAAAATTTCACAATATCAAAATAACTACTACTACAAGAATTGCATTAGGTCAGTTATCATCAAAGATTACTCAGGTACAACGATTTGTTTTAAGAAACAATGAACTTTTACTTGTCTATACAACATTTTAATGACATACTACAAAGAACTATGCAATTTCTACGCTACAATAAATACAAAAAATAATAAAATCTTAATCTATTATCGTTATACATCATCTTGCCGGTTTTCAGCTCCTATGGCTTCAACGCAATCTGTGCATATTTTCTTTGCATGTTGACCGCATATAAGACTGCTACAAAGAATACAAGTGCTTCCTGTGAGTCTTGTTTTTTTTTTCTTTTAGGCATAGTCGACATCTCTTCCTTCCATTTGGGCCACAAACTGCGCCATCGTCGTTCATATTCTTTCTTCCCTTCTTTTCGCGGCTAATTTTCTTAAATCTTCAGGAAATTTCTTACGCTGCTGAAGGTATTCTTCAAAAAGTTCATCTGCTAAGAACCACAAAAATGTTCTTCTCTTCTTAGCGGTATTTCCATTGCTCATATGAAGAATTTGGGTGTTAATTCCTGCTATGTTCAATATAGAGAAAAAAACAACGTTTAGTGTATCTTGCCACATTATATGTTGAACATAATTTATCAACGGTGTCCACTCCACCTTTGGTCATATTATAAAAACTTATAATGTCGGGTTTAAGTTTTTCTTTCGTTTCCTCGTCGATTTTCGCATCATCGTGCAAACTCGATATGAGGATTACGTTCCTATTCTTTCGAGGAACATATGAAACAAGAATAACTTTTTCTTAAAAACCAAAAAGACTTGAATAGGCATTTCGATTTTTTAAAGTTTTAAATTCTGCCGGAATTTCCTTTTTTTTTTTTATGGTTCCGACGAAAGATATCTTCTTTTTTGCTAAATAATTCACCAAATTATAGCTTGAAAACCAGTTATCGGTCGTGATGTTTCTTCCACTGCCAAAAATTGGAGCAGTAAGCCTCTTAACTACCTCTGAAGGAGAGTTGCTTATTTTGAAAGGTCCATCTGGTTGTTCTCCTGCATAAATTTCTAAATTATACGTGTAAAACACACGTGCGTCAGCAAGGGCATACATTTTGACACCGTACTTGTTGGGCTTGGATGGAATGTATTGGATAAAACTGCAGCGTCCGCGAAAACGTTCCAGTTTCTCATCAATAGTTGTGTTTTCCCCAAGGGAATAGCACTTCTGGCAGTTCGCAATAAACTTCTCAAAAATTTCTCTTATGGGTGCTAAACGATCATATAGCACCCGATCTGGGCGTGTACTGATGTCATCAAATCTTAAGCTTCTACAGAGAAATGAAAACCTTTTAACATTCATAACCTTTCTAAATTGGTCGACTGACTGCCACAACTCATCACGATTCAAGTGATTTGCTTTGAAGACTCCTCCCAGATATAAAAGTCCTATAAAAGCTTTAATTTCGGCAGGATCGGTAAATTTGGCATCTCTTGCTCTAGAAAACTTTGCCTGGATTGAAGACAAATTAGTACACACCACAATTTTATTAATAATATCATTATCAATAAGACAGCTCCACGTGTCTAATATACCAGAAATATTTTTCGCTGGTCCGATGGTACCTGGAAGATGCATCAAAACGTTGTGTTTCCCTCACCGTTTTCTAGAGTTCATTGGGTTTTTATTCCACTTCCATTCATTAGTCACCTTCCCTCTTTTTTTCTCATGAGCAATGTAAAAATTTTCATAGTTATTCGCATCTTCTTCCTCACTAGATTCTCCACTTAACTCAGTTTCAGAATCTCCTTCCCTTTCTTGTATTTTTTCGCACTCACCAGTGTCACTATCCTCGTCATCTGAAGAATTTGGGGCATCATGTCTTCTGTCGTCAAATAAAAGAGTATGCACGGCTTGCAAGTCGTCTGGATTGGACAAATTGTAAATTTTCTTCTCCCCAGACATCGAAATCTGAGAAAAAGGGAAAAATCAATGGTCACTTACACGGAAGGGCGCAAGTATCAATTTGATACCAATGGTGTTTACAAATGGATAGATGAAGAAAATTTGATATACACGAGAATATGTTACTTACCAATAAAATAGTAAAAGGCTGGGTCGAAAAGAAGTTATAATCTTGAACTAGCGAATAAACACACTAACTGGCGCAAATATCAATTTGATACAAACAATTGTCTCCAGAGAAAACAAAACACAATTCAAAGTCGGAAACATCACTGGCAGATTGACGGTTAAAAGTCAAGAAGGTAGTGGGGAGGAGAGTCATACTAACCGATCTCGTGCCTTCAAATTCCCGGAAAACTGTTTCACATGTATCAAAGTGATACTCGCGCCCGTCGCTGGGTTAATAATGTTTGTTTGCACTATAGCTGAAGATCCATTCATAATTTTTTTTCTTTAATTTCTTGAGCTGTTGGGGTACGGATCGTAATCCTTGACCCAATATTTTAATTATTACTTCTCATTAGTAGCAGTAACGTACGAGTGGAATGCTGTGCCAATCGCCGATTCGAAATGTTTTGGTGATTCTACATCGAAAAAAGTCAGCAAGTGCTCAACCGTTTCATCCAATGGGCCCTAGAAGCTGAGAGAAAAAAAAAAATGGCCGAAATTGGGTTATTTAATAATATCGCGAGTTTGGTAAATCATATTGACATGGTTTTGCCAGAAAAACATTTATTTTGCAGGGCACATTAAAGGAAAAATATAAGCTTTAAAAATTGCTCTTGAGCTAAATAAATTTTAAAAAAATGTCTAAATTATCAAGTAAACTAGCCTTATAGGCTTTTTTTACACCAAAATGAGGGCAGATTTCAATTCAAAACAATAAAAAAAACTCAATGTTTAAAATATCACCGAAAACAATTTTTTTTTTTTTTTTAATTTCCAGGGGATTTAAAATTAGTAAACCATGAAATTACGGTTCATTATGAAGCTCAGTATCTCGTCTTCAGTTTATCCGATTTCAATATTGTTGGAATTTTATTTCGATAGTGGAGTTTCTTATTTCCATCCATGGAATCCATGGAAGATAATTCCATCTTATTACCAAATAAAATCAAATTAGAGTTTTTTTTTAGATAATGTTTGTTGTAAAACACGTAGGAACATACCGATTAAAGCAAATCTTATAGTTTAAGAAACTTTACCGGTATCCAAAATTTGTTTTGAATCGGTCAAATTATTTCTGAATTATCGGCAAACGCCACTGTTATTGTTCCACTATATTTCTTAAATCATGCACAGATTTTCATTATCCAAGAAAAGCGTAATGTACTTAACACCGCATCAGAAGGTTTTCCACAACGCTGATAGAAGTGAATGTAAAATAAAAATCAAGAAAGGCTCACCTAAAAAAAAAAAAAAAGATATTAATAAACCGCAAAGGGTGTAAATTATATACCAGAATTTGACATTTAAATAAACACAAATATTAAGTATTTAATTGTTCTTAATCCTATGCTAAATAGATTTCTTATAATAAATTCATTGTAGCATTATAATTTATATTATTATTATACTATTAGGGGATGCATACATTTGTATTGATACCAATAATGCACTGTGCTAATTCGAAACCACAATTTTTGCCACCAACAACTCAACCTCTAAAATTAATACAGCTAAAATAAAAGTTTATCAGACATAAAAATGCATATGCTGGTGTTCTTTATACGGTTTAATACCAAATAAAACATCATTTTACCAATCAAACAATATGGTAGCACAATTGTGTTGAATCATTAATGATTAACATAGCAGAAACGCCAAACTAATAATACACTAATAAGCCAATTTTTGGCGAAATCGGACGTGTCATTATCGAAATATTGATGTGTCAAGGAATATACGTTCGCGCTTGCGTAAGCAAAATTAGGGAATCGAATTTGATAAAATTAATACGAGACCATCAAGTTACCAACCAACGCAATCCCTGAAAATTTTACCAAAATCATAATAGCGATAGTAGGTGTTACGCCCGTAGCATGGATTTGACTACAGACACCAAATTTGTTCCTTGATGTCTAAAACATAAAACGCGAGTGGAAATTTTCGATTTTTAGGACATTCTTTTTTTTAAATTCCTGCAAGAACACAAGGCTTCCTTCCCTATCTTCGGTTGTGAGGAAGCAAAAATACTTTTTAACATAATTATTTTTTAAAAGATTTACGTAATCAAAATCCTCACTAATAGGAAATGATCACTCAATTCTAGGGAGTTTCAATTTGATATTTAAAATATTGACTCTACTCTTCAAAATACTGTCCATAATTTTCTATTACTTGAAACCACCTTTGAGACAACATTTTGAAGTTCGTGTACTTAACATAGCATTTTGTAAATTTTTGAAAAAAAAATAAAGCCAAAAAAAAAAAGGCCCTATTATTCATAAGATATCTAGCTAGCCCCTTGCCTGACATGTTATTATTTTTTATAATTGTCAGACCATTTGCTGATCGTCAGCAAACTATTAACAGGTGCGAATACATAAAAAATAAAAATAAATAAATAAAATAAAAAATAAATAAATAAAAAATGAATAAATAAAACAAAACAGATATCTAATCCATGGGAAGCAGAACCACCCAATAACATTACATAGCAATTGGGTTTGAGTTAAAATACAGAAGGTCCAATCTTTCTTAAAAGGGTATTAACAAAGACTTAAGAAAACTAAATATGTTGGTATATTTTCACTATGTTTTATTGGCGTGAATAATTTCCAAAAAAAGGCTGTAAAATTTAATTAAAATATTTTCATCAAATTGCTAATCTGAATTGTGTATAACGGAAAATTATAAATTCAATAACCGTTTAAATACTAATTGTAGAAGAACTGGTAAATATAATTTTTTAACATCGGAAATATGGGCAACATTTAATTAAAAAAACGAAACATGCCAAATGCTAAAAATGTTTACTGAAATATGTTTAAAGTAAAGGAGTCTTTTAGGCATGCTATACAAGTTGTGGTCAGGCAAATGAGTCCCGAAGCTACTACCGCAGTTTGTGGTCTCAAGTTCCTACCTGGGCTTTAACCTTCTCCAGTGTGTGTGTAACTGCTCTTTGGCCACTAAATTAATTAATTAAATTATACGAACACGTATTTACCTATACGTGCATGTGAATGTATAATTGCTAACGATATAGAATAAAGGAGTATTCTGTATTTATTTAGTTTAACATATTTATTTACTTCACCTTTGTTAGGAAAGATATGTTATCAAATAGGTTAACAACCTATTTTCACCAGATTGAGAAGATTGGTATTTATTCAGCTAAGCTATAGTATATACAAAAAAAAAATAAACTATGCAAACTCCAATGCTATTCCGAAGGTACCCCAGGCGTCGCTGAAGTAAAATCTATTTTACAGTAACAACTCCGCCAAAGCAGTCACGTACACAAGTGCCTCTTCCAACTCAAAGTCTGCAGAGTCATACTATATTATATTATAATATGTAATATTATATTATACCACTTCTCCTTGGTATTTTCACATTTGCAGTTAACTTCCCCAAATCGACTTTCGGGCCTTCAGGAATGCTGGATTACAGGACGAATAACGAAAAAAAAGTTAATCATAAGAAAAATGGAAGTAAAAAATGTATTTTCTTTTATTCTATAAACAGCTTAAATGAAATAAAAAAATACAAAATAATGTATAATATCTTATTATGAAACAAGAAAGTGCACCGTAGGTTGCAACAAATTTTTATCTTTAATTTGAAGTTGAGTATAAGTTGAAACTAGTGCCGGATTATTCCGTGTGCCGGAGCGTAGGATGCCGGATTAGAGGAAGTTTACTGTATTAATCGTCTCACCAGGCAAGAAAGACCATAAAATTCCGAGCCGTAAATTTATTCTTATAAATAACATATAACACATAACTTCATCAATCTCAAGCTGGATCTGTAATTGAAATGTTCAATGAATCCAATCTGAATCTACTCAGATCTTGTATATAACGTAATTCAATATAAACAAAAACATTGAACTCCATAACAGAATTCAAACAGTCAAATTGAGAAAGAAGAAAAAAGTCGATATCCAGAGTTGGTTGTATTTAAACAAGCAAAAGCAAATAGGTAGTTCATTTCATGAAAAAATACAATGTTATTTCTATCAAATCACATGTTCAAAAATTAAATGTATTTAATATATATATAACATGCATTTCCTAACAGGTCTCAATCTATTTAAACAAATAATAGAAACGGTTATACAAATTCTAAATCAAATATATTGCGTTAATACAGTTATTAGAATATGGTTATTCTTTTGTATTTCTTAATAATTTGATCTGGATTCCGGTTTTCAATACGTTCTGACATTGACTGGGATTGAGAGGAACACTATTAATTTTTCATGAGAGTTTTGATGCGAGTTTCGAATTTCATTATTATAAATTGGATAATTCATTTAATTAGTGTGGTATTTCATCAGATATTGAATACTTCCTTTGCAACAATGTTCTCGTTTTCAATTAGTTTCGTATATTTTGAGCAAGGATGAGGCTGACAATGTTAAACTGCTATTTTGGAATAAATTGTGGTCTCGGGTTCTCCCCTAAAACCATTGAAGGAAAGAAAATAAATCAAACTTTCATTTAACATTAACATCAAAACAATACTTATTTGCATCCAAGGACGGATTATTCAAATCAATTTATGTTGGTTACCTTTATTAATATATATATATAGTTATATATATTAATATTAATATATAGTCACCTTTATATATATATATATATATATATATATATATATATATATATATATATATATATATATATATATATATATATATATAATGTTGATACATAGAGAGAAAGTAAAATAATAACAAGTTTTAATAACTTGTCACATTACTACAAAGTACATCCTAATTATTAAATATTATGATTCGTTTGTAATATAAATATATTGATTGGTGCCGCCTGTCTCTAAGCCAAATTTTATTCTTCAGATATGTAATATATAATTATTTTCATTTCCATTGCACAGGGGTTTTTACAACTGGTTTATTAATACTTAAATTGCCAAAAATGTATAGACGTTTAACGATATGAGCGTGAAAATAACTATATAGCCAAAATTAATCCATTAAGGGACATGAATGGATTAAGGTGTTATGTTACATACATAAAGTTTTGTGACAATGACAATCAAGGATTTGTTTTAATGTAATTTTTTAAAGTCATGATCAACCTATTCACTGAAAAATCATGCGATTAAACAACAATCTTGTTGAAACATTTCCTACATGGCACCTTTATCTAATCTAATGTCTTCAATTCTTTTCGCATGATTCACAAAAATTAATATTTTTTATCTCGGATCAATAACTTTTAAAGAAAATTACTAATAGTAACAACGAATTCAAACAGAATTTCAATCTAAATGGAATGGACAGGTATTTAAACCAAAGTAAAATTTCATTTAGGAGCATTACTACATTCATGGAAATCGAATTAAAAAAATTAAATTTGTCCAAATGATATAAATTGAGGAGCTGTCTATCAAAATTGGGCATCTCCAATTTCGAATAAAACAGATTTAGATGAGGTCTTGTAGGTATTCCGATTCCACTGCTGTCAAATGTGTTTTTTCGCCACAGAAAAGTGAATGGAAAGTTTATTTTTCCAAGGGAAAATGAAGATTTTAGTTTCTGGAGTAATTTTTCAAACAAATGTGGATGTCCTGGAAGAATATTGATGCAGCTGAAAATGGAATTCAAATTGAAAAACTGCGGTACAGTTCAAAATTAGACCTTATTTTTTTCTTTTTTATGTTTTCAAGTTATTCAATACATTCTGTATATTATTTTTTATTTCCTGATTTTTTTTTCTAGAGTAAAATTTATTTTATATTTTTATCATAGTTCGGGCGAGTGTGTCAATTGATTTGTTCTTCTACAGGTAAGTATCTAATGAACTATTCAATTGATCAGATTTTTGGATTTGAATAAAAAAATTCTAAAAAATGAAATAGACCGCTAATTCCGTTGGTATTTTTGCATAAAGTTCCTAACATTTCCAAAAGTATCGCAACAACTTTTAATCCTATAAATCAAAAATGAAACTCGGATTAAGCGATGTTCAGCAAAAATATTTGTAATACAGAAGCTTTGTGAGGATTCAGAATGATAATTAAATTAGGAAAGATAAATTTACGACTATTGATTACGACACCATTACATGTCAAAAGTCCCCCTTCGAAAGAACATCAAAGACATACCCTACCTTGTCAAGTCGACCTTCCTGCTCGAAGCGTATGCAACCCATGCCCGCGGGGGAGCGTGGAAGGGGTTGCAGCCCTTCATCCCAAAAAGGAATCGACCAATCACGTTGCACCATTTCATCGAGGCCTCCTGCCATTGGTCGGACGACTCCCCTTGTTGTGACACCCCTCCTCTCGCCTTATCCATCATTTCCTCCCCTTGATGAACGCTGGTCCCCCTGGAAGCTGATTCCCACCTGGAAATTGACTGCTTCCATCCGCTTCACCCAATGCTATCGCTGCGTTAACGACAGAAAACTCGGTTATGGTTATGGAAGTTCCCATCTTTAAGGTATTTAGGGGGCAGGAGGTAAATACGAGTAAAAAGAAAAACTCTTAGTTAATATTGCTTAGGTGATAATTGATTTTGGGATTTAATGTTTTAGTGTAGTATATTATAAAGTAGAGAGGTCGCCAATCTTTCCTCATAGGATTTTTGGGAAAGTAATTTCGGCAGGCTTCAATCAATAGGAAAAATGGATCCGAGTGATATGATCATGTTTCGATGGTAGGCCTTTTAATAAATTTTTAATACCTTTTAACATTCAAAGAATTGAAAGTTCAGTGCATTAGTTAGAAAATGAGAGTATTTGACTGCTCTTTTGCTTATGAAGATGACCGAACACGCAATAATAATCACCACGACTCGAGAACTTAATTATTCACAATTTTTTAAAGTAGTGTTTGATTTTTAGGATTTGTACTGAAAATATAGTAATAAATAAATGTGTTTTACAGCGAAATATTTTTGAAATGTCTTCGTAAAATAACGAAAAAAACTTATGCACTGTATCATAATATTCGTTATAAATGAATTATTATATTTTTGCAATTTTTTTTTTACGTGGAAAAAAATATTCAACAAGAAAAAAAATCTATGATTAAATGATGTATTTGAAATTATTTCAAGGGTGGCAAACTATGTGATATATTTTTCGACAAATGAGGGAGACAACTAGCTTCATTTGCCACGTATCTGTTCTTGAAGCATTTCCTTTATGACCTGAACTTCAGACATTCTAAAGATACTTAAAAGTTTTCAAATTAAAAATTTTATAATATATACATTTTTAGTTTTATAATATAACTTTACTTACTACCATGATAATAGATATTATTTGTTTTTTCCTTATTCAGGCCAACGGATTCCATATTAGTATAAAATTATTTAGTTCTGTAAATATTCAGATAAAGACGAGAAGTTACAAAAACATGTTAATATTTATTAAGTATAAGAAACACTGAAATAATAATTAGTTTGGTTCCATCCTCATGAAATAATAGGATACAAAATCGTAGGGTCTTCCAAAATCATCGACAAATTCTACAAATAAAATGTATAAAAGACAATAAATTAAAGCCATAAACAAAAGATTTCGAAAAGCAATTTCGGAATGATAATTATTTTTAGTTACTTTAAAACCAATATCAATTGATATTTTTAAAGTATAAATATTCATATGGGCTGAGCAAAATAAGATTTAAGCATAAAGTTTTAATTTAGTTTCAATTAAATAATATAAAAGTAGAAATTATAAACTTGATCATTTCGGTTTTTATATAATTATATTGCATTAGTAATAATGCAATATAATTATAGAAGCTCATTGTAGAGAACAGGGTTAACAATAGATTGGCGGATTGGTGAGAGGAGGATCGTTCGCATCCGTCTGTTTTCGGACACACTCGGCTTTCCACATTGTGTTTGTCGGAGCCTTATAGTCCTTAATAGGACTGGACCGATTTCGTTATTTTCCTTCTTTTTTTAATGACATGGACCCGTTGTGCCTGTACAACAAATGGAGCACCCTGTGCCTTATACCGGCTGTGCAATAGCCGAAAAACATTTCATCCGTAGAATGCAGCGCCAAAATAGCTCAGAAGATAATGATGAAACTTGCCTCAAGTCTTCTTTATAAAGTCCTTTAAGCATCCATTCACGTTGTTCATCCCCGTGAAAAAAAAAAAAGGAAAAAAGTTACGACGGAAAAAATATTGTTTAGCCCATAATTCGATAAGGATACATTTTTATCTTTTACGACGCTGCCTGTCTTGCAGGAATATTAACAATACATCTTTAAATTTCTGAACTAGCGACGCTATACAAAATTTAAAAATCTGGTGAGGTGCGCGCATCACACAACTTTCCCTTACCGTCCTATAACAATTATCTTTTTAAAACAATTTTAAAGAGTTCACATAAACACTGCTTCTAATAAAATCAGCAGCATACACATCTTCTCCCACTTAAGTACAATAAAAAAGCTTTTTAAACAATTTTAGTACAACAATGCTGTACACTACCTATACATTTTAACTTTGTCAAGTTGCAAATATATTATATAAGATTCTGGTTTAGTTTCCATGGAATAATGTGAAAGTAGAAATTATTAAGTTAATTTCCGCTTTTGTGTTCTTAAATTGCTTTATTACAGAGCATATTGTTTACAACAAATTGTCGGATTGGTGGGAGGAGGTTCGGTTGCATCCGTCTCCTTTCAGATGTTCTTGGTTATCCATCTAGGGTCTTGTGCTCCTCATAAAATACACTGTATCGTTGCTAATACTGGTCCGATTTTGATGATTCTTTTATTATTGTTTAGATAATTTAATTACCTTTCATACAATACTGCACATAATTTACCGTAGAATGCATACTTTTTAAGCTATTCGCAAATAAAGTATTCTTTTCATCATAACTTTTTTCCATGCAATTCCTCGGTGATTTACTACATAGATAAAAAGTTAAAGGCCTTTAAGAAGACTAATTAAGGAATTTTCATCGAAATCGTTAGAGCCCTTTCCGAGAAAATTGTAAAAAAGTGTAAAATCCATGATATAATAGCTATTTCCGGTTAGTCCGATGCGCTTTATCTTCGCTAATACTGTTCCGATTTTGATGATTCTTTTATTGTTTTTAGATAATTTAATTACCTTTCATACAATTCTATACATAATTTATCGTAAAATGCATACTTTTTATGCTATGCGCAAATAAAATATTCTTTTCATCATAACTTTTTTCCCTGCAATTCCTCGGTGATTTACTGCATAATTGAAAAGTTAAAGACCTTTATGAAGAATAATTTAGGCAAGTTTCATCAAAATCGTTAGAGCCGTTTTTGAGAAAATTGTAAAAAAGTGTAAAATCTATTATATAAAGTGGCACTTCCGGTTAGTCGATTGTGACGAAAATGTTGCTGTAACATCACATGCATGTGCCAACCTTAAATACGTAATTTCAGTATCGTACGACTTTTCGTTTTTGAGCTAGACTGTTCACATACACACACACACACACACACACACACCATTTTGCGAGACTTGGTCATTTGGACTCAGCGGACCTTAAAACGTCGAAAACTCGAATTCGAAAATTTTCACGATCGCAATCTTCCCCTTACTATATACTTCGTATATAGGTGAGGGAAAGTAAAAAACAGGAATTGTACTATAAGGATTATAGATATAACGTTGAACAAGAATTATTAACCAAACACTGGTTACATCGTTCCATACACGTCAAACTAACGGAGTACATAAACACTATGGACACGAAAACTCTAAATATCTATATTTATACAGACGGCAGCAAAGACGAACAGAACATAGGTTGCGCACTAACCTTAAACCATAGGAACACACGCTACGATGAAACATACAAACTAGGACCAAACTGCTCTAACAATAAGGCTGAAAAATTTGCCGTAGTCAAGGCCACAGAATCTCGGTCATTCTCATACAGCATTTGCACGGCCAACAGAACTTTAATTGTAGTAGTAAATTCAAAAGCACACAAATCACTGACTACACAACTTAAGAACAACCTAATAGAAATTATCAACAGAGGTATAAAAAATAGACTGACGTGGATCAAAGGCCACAGGCAATGTGCGCGCAGATTCGTTGGCCAAAGAAGCTGCTCATGATCCGAAATTACCAATCGATTACAACAGAGTAACTCTCTTATTTATTAAGAAAAGTATCAAGGCGGACTTACTGACTAACTTGGGCAAAGACTGGCAACAATCTATAAAAGGACTCTTGCACAAGATCATTCCAAACATCACACTAAAAAAACACGATAAAACAAAAAGTATACATCACAAACGAACACAATTGCTGACGGAACATAGACAAACTAAACATAACTTGAAACGCTATCATCTAAGAAACACAGAAACTTGTGACCTTGACAGACTCCACAAAAATTCCAACACATCATATTCCAATGTAACTTACAAGAAAACAACAGAGCAAACTTAATCAAGACTATCATGATGCAGGAGGACACTTGGCTTGCTCCTGAAAATATTCTATTTAGCAAATTAGACATTTCAATCAACCTGAAATAATTCTTACTGAAATCTTAAGTCCCACCATTGTTAGTTAGTGGTGGTTTAGATTCTCTATCTGTATTCTATTTACATTTTGTTTAATTACCTTCTGATTTCCTGTTTATTTAAGTACCACTATTATTAAATATATTCAGAATATTCTTATTTAATATTTGATATATATATATATATATATATATATATATATATATATATATATATATATATATATATATATATATATATATATATATATATATATATATATATATAATTGTATATATGTTTTTATTTTTTTTTATTTTAGTTAATGTTTTAGTAATATTCTTATTTTTATTTTAGTTATGGTTTTAGTGTATATTCTTATTTTTGTTTTAGTTATATAGTTTATAACATATAATTATTGTATGTATGTTATATAATTTTATATTTTGCATATTACTAGATCAATTATAAAATTGCTGCATCTGTATATTATCTAATTGTATTTTTTGGTTTAGTTGTAAAATTATAGCATTTGTACGCAGTGAAGGAAGTATTGTAATCACGAAAATTTCCGGTTTTCAGTTTTCAACGGAAATATCCATTTTGGTCATCACTGAATCCATTTTGACTATTTTCGTCGTGACGTCTGTACGTAAGTTCATTAGTACGTTCGTACGTATCTCGCGTAACTCAAAAACGGTTAGCCGTAGAAAGTTAAAATTTCGTATTTAGGATTATTATATAATCTAGTTGTGATCCTACCTTTTTGGTCACTGCATGATTACCGGAAGTGGTACTTTACTTGAAGGTCATAATTGATTTTTATCAAAAATTATATTAAAATACTATGCAAAACTTCTCAAATTTAGTATTTATAATTTATATATTGATTTACATGATATACTAGATTTTGGTCTAAATAGGAAAACCAGAAGTTGTAGTTTACTTCAAAATCATATTAGATTTCATCAAAAAGTATGTAAAACATCTCAAATTTGGTAAATTAGACTCTTATATCAATATAAGTAATTTAATAGATTCTGGCTGAAATTGAAGATCCGAAAGAGGTAATTTACTTGAAGGTCATAAGAAACATCACAAGGTATATTGAAATTTATTATAGGGATCATATGTTTCGTTGATAAAGTTTATAAACGCAATTTTTTTTCCACTCTAATTAAATAATTTTATTACTTGTTTTAAGTGTTGAAATTGATTGTAAAATACTGGTTTTCCACTCCATTTGTGAGATGAACAAGTCTGCAGCAGAAGAATAAGATATAAGTTGTGTATGTTTTTCGCTTAAAATGTCGAAACTGTCGATTTCCAATGCTTTATCTAGTGATATTGACAGTTTAAAAGTTGTCACGGAACACGAAGAAATCTCTTGGAAATTTCAGTTATCATGAGACCTTCAGAAACAAAAGTGTGTGTGTTTGTGTGTGTGCGTGCGTGCGTGTGTTTATGTCAATAGATGGATGTCGCGACGCCGCGTATCGTTTTTGAGATTCTGCAATCTTCGGAAACTAGTAACCAAATTCAGGATTACTTTTTCAGCCAGCGATTTATAGTTTAATAGGCGTACAAGGAAGCCATATGTTGTCCACATCAGATATTTAAGTTTAAGATTCAATATGTTTGTTTTGATTTTTTGTTTTATGATTTTTATTTTGTTTGGTTTTCTTTTTTTCTTCATACTGTTTTATTCATGTGTATTGCTATGTTTATACTTCTTCTACAATCAATGTTATTATTATATAATCTAACTAAAACACTAGTGCACAGATATTATGCCTATTGCAACATGGAATCTGAACGCTTTATATTAAATAAACGACCCTCCCATTGGATTACTATGGAAGGGATAAAGAGAAAACAAAATAAATAAATGAATAAATAATAAATTATCTATGGTGAATTCTCCAGGCCAAAACTGTTATGATGGATTCTCATATTTACAAAGAAACAATTTTTATTTTATTTATTTAAATATTAGTTATCTTTCATAATAGGAAGGGTAGGACACAAGAAAAGATCTCAGATAAGTAGGGCTAAAACAACAGAAGAATAAATTAAAGCAAAGAATCTAAATAACCAACAAACAATAGGCTCAGAACCTTTTGAAGTTTAATTCATTCTTAGAATAAAAATATTTAGGGGACCTTCTGTAGAAGGGCGGATCCCTGTTTTTCTATTGTTTACTGGACCAAAAATCAGTTTTAATTTGAAACAGTAGCAGTGAGAGAGAGGGTGAGAGAGACAGAGAGTGAGAGAACTTTTGCATGATTAGCAAGAGCGTGTGGTGGCCGCGTGGCTCAGTTTGCTCACCGCTAATTGCTACTGCTATATTTAAGCCTCTCTTTGCGACATTTATTCCGGAGGAAGGGTGAGAGGCATTGTATGGGCTGTCGCCTGAGGACGATGGGGGCTGCTGCATTCAGTTCGGTTTCACGACAGATTAAATTCGATCAATGATAAATTTGCATTCTATGCCCTATAGGGACTATGGGGTAGGGTTGCGCTATCAGCAATAGCTCGCCCAACTCCCAGCTCGAATCATGTATGATGCTCATTATGTTTATTTTATGAAACGGTAACCAATAACTGTTTTATCTCAATGCCACGAATTAATTGCTAAATGTCAAGGGTAATGATAACCAACGTTTAAAAAAAAAAAGGAGAACTATTCCACTAGTAATATAAAAGCTGGTCTCTCCGTGTTTTCTTAAATATATGCTAACTGAATAAATAGATAAATCTTTTTAAATTTAAAAAAAACATCTTTATAAGGAAAGAAGAGAAATAAAATAAAATAAATAGAAAATATAAATAGAAAATAAATAGCTACAAAGATTAGCTAGATAGATTAGAAGATCGGCATGACCTCAGGAGGAGCACTTTGAAGACAGGAAGTTTGGAAATTAGATTCATTCCGGTCCGATACCTCTAGACAAACGTTAGAAAAATTTCGAAAAAATACTTCAGACTTTTTCCTTAAATAAAAACTTCTTTAGCATACATTTAGAAAAATGCCATATACACTTAAATACTAATAATTTTTACAATTCATAGTAATAAACAAAAGCAACAAATTAATTTTTAAGTCATGATATGGTGACCGCACAGCTAAAGAAAATTGTGAAAATGCCAATCAAAGAGAAGTCATGTTAGGTCAGAAGGGACATACTTAAAATGCACAGGTTATGAGATTAATCTCAACTCATTTTTATAGCAAAAATCTTTTTCGAAAAGTATAAATTTTCAACTTAAAATAATAATTCTTTCTATCTTACAAATTGTGAGTAAAAAAAAGACTAGGGAGTGAGATGTAAGACTAGGTACAGTCTCATGCTTGGTTAGCGTATATTTGGATTTTCCTAAACTGAATTCTTAGATTCGAGAGGAAACTTTAGCTTGTTCTACGGAATCTAAATTAATAGAACTGAAAAGCTCCAGGTATGAACGACAAAGCGGGACTCCAGGAGATTCCAGGAATTTTCTCTTAACCTTTAGCACAGACATTGAAGGTATAGAGGATGTTGATAACAGCGAGATCGCAACATATCATTAGGACGTAAATGGAAAGAAGCTGTAAGATACCAGAACATTTATTTTCATATCTTGCAAAAGGGCTACTGCCGTTTCAGCCTACAAAGATAACAATAGTTGTCATTGAAAGTGTTACGACTAAATATAAACTGATTCGGGGAGTAATAAATATAGGAAATAAAATTGCACTCTGTAATTAATAATAAAAATAAAATGTCATTCGAAACATGGAGCAAAAAAAACACTAAAGGTTTAAGAAGCGGTCAGAGGGAAAAGAGATGACTGATTACTGATTAGCACTATACAGGTGTCAACTCTTATCAGCATCGATCAACGATGGCAGCCACTCCATCATATCAATCATGATCTTTTGTTTTCGTGCGAACTTCTGCTGTTCTCTTATATAATAGGTTGACACCAATGGATGTGTGCAACAGAAATCTAATGCGGGTTCGTAATTCGGCTTGTGAAACATGTCAGTAATATGTGAGATGAATAAATTTGTCGTCAAATGTATCTTTTCTTTTTCGTTTCTTGACAGTCCGGACCTTTGGTACTTTAACCTGGAAAGTTTTGGAGAAGTTCTAAAAATTTGCACATTTATATTGTTCGCATTTCTCCCCGAATTTTGTTTTCTTTGTTGTATATAACTTGAAAATAATTTATTAATCTAATAAATTCTAACATTAATTTTATACTAAATCAAAGAAGAGTAAATTACCTACAATCGAACGCGAGTTGAGATTACGAGGAGGAATATCCAAATTGGATTTTGAGTATTTTTACTTCCTTGTACGCAGTATAGGAAGTATTGTAATTGCAAAAATTTTCGGTTTTCAGGTTTCAACAGAAATATCCATTTTGATTATCCGAGGACAATTCCATTTCGACTAGTTTCCTCGTGACGTCTATATAAATAGATAACTATAATATAATAATAATATAATATATAGCTATAAATAACTCAAAAACGGTTAGCCATAGAAAGTTAAAATTCTGAATGCAGGATTATTTTAAAATATAATTGTGATCCTCTCTTTTTGGTCACTGTATGATTACCGGAAGTGCTACTTTACTTGAAGGCTTATTGTACTTTAATTGATTTTCATAAAAAATTATATTAAAATATAACAACTTCTAAAAACTTTTAAAATTTGGTAAATTAGAGTTTTATGTTAATATAAATAACATAAACGATTTTGGTTGAATTTGAAGAGCCAAAAGTGGTACTTTAGTTGAAGGTCATAATAAACTTGCATCGAAAGGTTTATTGACATTTAATACAGAGATCATATGGTTTGGTGATAAAGGTTAAAAACGCGATTTTTTCCACTTCTAATTAAACAATTTTATTACTTGTTTCAAGTGTTAAAATTGAGTGTAAAATACCTTTATTTCCTCCCCATTTGTGAGCTGAACAAGTCCGTTGCAGGAGAATAAGATATAAGTTAAGCTTAAGATATTCTTTCGCTTAAAATGTTGTAACTGTCGATTTATAATGCTTTATCTAGTGACATAGACATTTTACGATATGCCACACTAATGACAGGTTTAGCTTGCCAAAGAACACAGAAATCTCTTGGGAACTTGTTGCCAACTGAAAGAAAACTATATATAATAACGAAACAGAGCTTATGTGTGTGTGGATGTCTCTATGTGTCAATAGATGGACGTCGCGACACCGAGTGTCGTTTTTGAGATATTCCTATCTTCGGAAACTAGTAACCAAATTCAGGGTCTCTTTTTGAGCCACCTATTTATAGTTTAATAGGCGTACAAGGAAGTGTATAAAAATAAAAAGCAATACATTTAAACGAATAGAAAAATACTTTTATGAGAAATAAAACACAATACTGGTTAAGGAACCATTAGATTACTTGAAGTTAAATAAAATAATTAAATAATAACAATAAAAATAAATGTATATACAGCTTTATATAGGAAAAAATTCATTATCATATGATCTTTTTTTATGGAGAATAATAAAAAGAATAATGCTGAAGAGAAGTAATACAATCCATTAAACGTAAGAGGATCGTGATGGTAGCTTTATCAAGAAAGACTAAATTTAGCACACCGTTGTTTAAATACTACACTTTAGGTAATATTTCATTTTTTTTTTCATAACCATTCAGGATTAGTTAATTTTAAATAACATCGAAGGAAAAAACGCAAAACCTCAGAGCATGACTGAACCTGGTAATTGGAAGTGCAAAGTTATTGAGATGGAAAGAGAACGAGCAGCTAGACAGGTAATCATCATTAAACCGAAGGGTAAATTTCCGAGACGTTGATGTGAGCATGGTGTCAGATCTGTAGATCTTAGATCTTGTTTCTAAAACTTTTTATGATGATATGTTGTGGAAAGTATTCAACCGACCATTTTGAATGGTGTCGATATCGAACGTTTGGGTTTGCTAAAACTTAAAATTATTATTATCATCAGACTTTCAGAAAAGTCAATGTCTAGGTTCTCTAACATGAATGCGTATAGAGAACTGTAAGAATTTTGAATTAATGTTGAAATAAAAGCCGCGAGAAGAAGATATTATCTACAAATATCTGATATGTACACCCCAAAGACTTCCTTGTACACCTCTTAAACTATAGATCGACGGCACAAAAAGTGACCCAGAATTTCGTCATTAGTTTCCCAAGATAGCAGTAAATTTCAAAAAACGGCACTCGGCGTTTAATTTAACAAGACCTTCGAAAAAATTAAGTTGATTAAAAAAGTGTTTTAAAAATAAAATGATTATTTCACTTAAAGAAAAACTACCGCAAATTCAATGATTATAATTACACATATATAGATATATTCAGGGTATACAGCATAAGAACCAGAAAACTTCAGGGGTGATTCCGGACCTCAAGAACAACAATCATGATTCGATTTTCCAAAGAAAAGCGGTAAATTTAAGTTTTGTGTTATTTTAGATGCCACGTTTTTATTGTGAACAGAAAGCGTGAATGGGATCACTCAAAAAATATTCAAGGCGATTAAGTTCCAATAGCACCATCGTAATGCAGACAAAATTAGCAACTCCTCCAAAAAAATATGAGAAACAAAAATGATTCCAAGGGATTCGGCATTCAGTATTATTGTCTCTATTCATGAGAAAGGTAGCTTCACCGGCAGTGAAAATTACAGACCGATTAGCTTACCTTCGGTGGTTTATAAAATATACACCTCAATCCTGGAAAGGAGACTAAGGCTCACAGTCGCGAACCAAATAGGGAAAGAACAAGCGTGCTATTGTCCAGGCAGGCAGACTCTATGAAGTGGGTGTCTGTCTCTATTTTGGATAGGGGAATAAAACTAGAGAAACGGTACGTTTTTATGAACTACTGAAACCAATGGGCTTCATGAATTAAAAATGTAGATCGTTTATGCTTCAATATGTATGAGCAACACAAAAGGCGCCTCCTTGAAGAATTCCAAGCACTACTCGTACATGCTGTCGGTGTCAAGTGGCAGTCAAATAAATGTTATGATATCCAAGAGATATACAAGGCGGGGTTTTATAGCGTGTGGTAATGTAAATTGTTTCCTTCCTGATCCTGTCACTTTATATACTAAAATATTTATGCCATCTCCATTCGGCAAAGATGACTTAGGGAATATTAACTTGTATATCAAATATCTACCATATCCTCCCATTGATTAATGAAGTTTTTAAGATTCAATTAGGATTAACTTATGAATGGAATTTAATTTTAAAACATCTTTACATTTATCTATATATTTATCTATATTACATTTATCTTTATAGCTACGGTGCAATCGCCATTATTGTTATTGTTTATTTTAATTAAAAATTTAAGGTGTGATACATCATAAGTATGAAAAAATAAAACAAATACGAACTTTATGCTATTTAAAAAGAAATAAAAGTATCATTCTTGAAGTAGCTCCTGATTCAGAAAAATATATATCCCCTAATATTGTTTTTTAATATTATTTTCGGGAAAAATACGACCAAAAACCAAGGTATAACATTGATTTTCAATATATTTGTTTAAAATTAAACTGTATCCTACTAAATATTAATTTAAAGCACATTCCCCATAAATTCGACTGGGATGATTGATTTGAGTTGTGAGAACAGGTAAAATATTCAGGTCACAATTAACGTAAACAACAGCGATAGAACGTTGTATTTTGAAAATATTTTGGCGAAGAGTCTATCAAGCAACACGAAATTATTATACAGCAGGTGTACCCCGCGGTTTCATCCGCGTTAAATTTGGATGAACCCAGTACATACAAAATAACCTTCAAATAATACCATATATATATATATATATATATATATATATATAACAGATTCAATCTGATTTGTTAAGGACATTTTCGAAGAACGGGGTTATACATTTAAATAATCTGCACTTAAATTTCACGTAAATAAGTTTCAGGTTTTCACACTTTAAATTTTCTCTTACTCTTACATTTATTAATAAAATATAAATAACGTGTTCGCACAATAAGTTGCAAAATTATAAAAAAAGTTTGTGTAGTCAACATGCTTCCACGAGTTGGACACTTAAGCAAGTCGGACATTTTTTTCATGGCTATTGGCGTAATGGATATTGTTCCGTTGGTATGGGTCGAAGCGTGATGTTATAAAGCCTAAAGCCTTCCTTGCACAGTCTATTTAATGCAAAAACGATATTTCCATATTTCCAATCGGATTGGTAGTTCCTGAGATTAGCGTGTTTAAACACACTAACTCATAACCTTTATATAATAGTACAGATTTCATTTCTACAACAAAAAATACAAAATTACAGTAGTCACTTAATATGAAATTCGCCTGTACACAAGTGTTACAGAACACCCCAATGTTTTCTTAAACCTCTCCGTTCTCTGGGGCTAACTGCTATATCTCTTTAAAGTTTGATCAAAATAGGTTCCGCAATGAAGAAGAAGAAGGAAAATTTCTTAAAAACAGTGAAAGATTACCACATTTATTATAGATCTTTTTATTAGACTCAGAGAATCGTAAAAAAAAAAAAAAAAAAAAAGTAAGTATGATCTCGAAAAATGTTCCCTAGCGACTGCAATATTTTATATAACTAACTCAACTTTAGATGGTTAAAGAATTAAAATCCGTAATTGTATAAAAAATGAATGCGATGAAAAGAAAAGAAAGAGAAAAGTATATGGAGGTGCTTTTAGAGTTGACTGCATCTTATAAAATATTAGCGTTTAGGGTTATTTTGGGAATGCAGTAGGGATAACCCAACTGATGGGTAAGTAATGAGATGGAACCGAAAGAGAGTTTCATGGACTAAAAAATAAGCTCAAGGAAGGGCCTTAAGCAATTCCCTACCTTACAGATAGGGTCTTGTATTTTATCAATAGAATGGGTTAAACGATATCACTAATTGATTAGGATCAGGCGGATTAATTGTAAAAAAAGGGTAATTGTGACCAAGCGATGTCAGAGGTAACCACAGATTATCGAAAGTGAATATGCATATAATCTTTTAAGTATAATCTTCTAATATCAGTTCAAGGTTTAAATAGATTAATAATCTACTTAAACCTTGAACTGAAGATGAATGTATAACATTCGAAACTAGTTTTCAATAAAAACAAAATAATAGAAGTGGCAAATAATTTATCAATCCCTAATTTGATTGATCCTTCAATACCATCATGCGGATGCCAACTAATCTTCTAAGGTTCAAAAGACTTTTACACCATTTTGTTATAAAAGCTGACTATATTTAAGTTATGACAAAAATTGTGAATAACTTGTTTAACCATAATTTGTTTGTGGTCCCCAGTTTCTTTTGATTCCGCACGTCCTAATATAAGATAAATTTTTGTTTGAAGTGATATTATTAGTTTGTCGTCTTGGTTGCAAGAAACACCCATTTGTTTTGCCAGTATAATTTGTGATGAACCACAATCGACTGTTCACAAATGTCCCGTAACATGCAGTCTTGGGTCAATTGTGAATAGAATATTTATACTTATATTATACCTTCTAAAAACTCAGATAATGAGGTGTACGATTTGAGCCCACCACGTATAGCCTCCACGGAGAAGTAATCAGCTATTTCTGAACCCAGCCGTGTAACTGATTTTGTAGAAATATTCTCGGGGAACTTCACAAATAAAGCCAGCTTGAGTCCCGTCAAAGGAAAAGAAACTCGTTACAGATCTCACACATGCGGGGAAATTTTCATAAAGAATGCAAAATGCTTGTTAGGCAAAAATGTATGTTCAAGATTACATCATTTTCTAGGAGAAATTGTGAACAAAGAATCAGAAAAAAAATAGGTCAAATAGGAGAATCGAATGGTCTGAATTTTAATTTTTTTTAATGAAATTTAAGTTCTATATATAAGGTTTCAGTTACAAATAAGGAAATTTGTTCACAATTTCCCCTTCTGATCCTACTATATAGGATATGTAATATATTATTTTTATTTAGATTTAATTAAACTATTTAATAACGGCGTGAATCATACAAAATGGCCGATTTTATTTTCGTCGAAATTGTAATTCACTAATCGGCATTATTTATTTTTCAAATCCTAATAGGGTTCATATCAGATTAATCTCTAGACCATACTAAAGGAATTTGAAAACAAAAAGTTATTGTCTTGCTCTCAGTGTTTATTGAATGATCATCGCCAAAGTAAACTTATTAGTTAGGCGATTCGAAGAAGGAGAGGCTATTTCTGAACGGACTATGAGTTGATGGTTCCAGAAGTTTGAAATTGAAAAACATCGGCCTCTACAGGAAAGAGGGTTCTGGAAGAAAATCATCGTTATATGAGAAAGCTCTGCGGGGCTCAGTTGAGGTAGGCCCAACGAAAGTACTGGTTCCCAACCAATTGACAATTGAACAGGCACTAGGCTGAGGCCTAACCTTAGCAACCTCGAGCATGCTGCGGCACCGGTTCAAATCCTATCTAGGATGGCCGACCCAAAAAAAAAAAAAAAAAAAGCAAGCATGACGTGGAGTAGAAATTTTGCAACAACTTTAAGAAAAAATCCAAATGACCTTCGTTTCATTAAAAGAATTCTTACTTGGATATATTGTAGAAACCCTAGACCAAGAAATGGTTAGACAGCAATCAGCCAGTTGTGCCAGTCACTAAGTAAATTCGAAAAAATAATACAACGCTTTTTAGTATTTTAGAATTACAAAGGTGTAATTCATTTCAGAAGGTTGGACCATTAATTAACAACTTTATAGTGATCAGTTACAAATGATTTATGATGTGACCCAGCGTTATCCATGATTAGTAAATATAAATCGGATTTTGTTTCAAGATAAGACTCGAACACACATCTCACTCTACTTACCATGCGGACCACCTTCCTACCTCATTCAGTCAATGGGTCACTCACTATGTTCAAGTAAAAAACTTTAATTCTCTGGACGAGGTTCAAAATGGAGTTGTAGAATTCTTCCGTTCTATCTATACATACATAGATAGATAGAGATATATGAACTCTTTGGAAAAGTAAACGTCATATTGTGAAGCGTGGTCGACTGAGATGGGCAGGGCACTTATCAAGAATGAATGATGATGAAATCCCCAAGAAACTGCTGGTAGGGAAGCTGGACCGGTCGAGAGGAAGGGGGAGGCCAAGGCTGAGATGGAAAAACGCTGTCATCAGGGATGCCCAGACACTTTTAAACGTACAAAATTGGAAACTGGCTGCACAAGATTGAGCCACCTGGCGAAGGCTCATTGAGGAGGCCAAGATCCACATCAGATTGTAGCGCCATTGAAAGGAAGTAAAAGTAAGCACTTATTATTAATTATTATATATCTGAAGCATATATTTAATATAACTATAATTGCAAGAAAAATATTTAGTATAAAAATAACTTATATTTCATAAAAGTTAAAATATAATGCAAAACGTTAACACAGGGAAAAGCTAATTTTAAAAATCTCCAACTTTATACCCACTAAAGCATTTTGGCCCCGAAAACCTATTAGGTACCGCGCCACTTAGGGTGGGTGGATAAGAGGAGAGAAGGAGAGAATTTATACATATATAATAACGTTCTAAAAATAATACTAGATAAGGAAAGGATAGAGGTCCTTCAATTAATTCAATTAAAAATCTGATGCACCATTTAATTTAGTTCTGAGTATGAGACTCAAAGCCAAATTTATTTGATAAAATTATGCCTTATTCTATTGATTATTTCATTATTTTTTTATATTTTATTTTTATATTTTCAATCAGATAGTAAAAGACAACTAAACAGTTTCTTATGTTGTGTATTGCATATTATGATGCTTGTGTTTGTCTGCACAGAATTCTCTAATAATGTGAAATAATAGTATAGATATCCTTTGGATATTTGGACTTTTTATTGCACTATAATTCACGATAACGTCATTGAAACTTTCAAAAAACTCATCTAGGGTAAGACATTGTCTAACTGCCATCGATCCTAAGCTAATGATATTCATAGAAAGAAAGCGGACAGTAGCCGCACTATCAATTACCGGGGCCCTGGAGGCTGGGGTTGGGGGTTGGCCTTCTGTCAACAGTAGAGCAAGGGTTGGACCCCACTTGATGGATACTGCACCCCCTCAGCAGCACTTATTGCTCCTCTCATTTATTATTACCCAACTTCCCTTTCGCAATAATATAGAGTTATTAATTATTCACAATCAAGAGAGGATATACCGGGCTTTCGATTACACGAGATTGGATTCATTTTTGGCTCGAATAGGAGCCCCGAGGCTAGATTGGCACAAAGAGAATTAATGTATTTTTAATTGGAATCTGAACAGTAATCAGACAGAGATAAAACTTAAGGTAATCAGTCTCTGATTATTACTAATTATACTGATATGGAACTCATTAGGATTTATATGACTGGCCTGGCTGGCTTCCATTGGACAATACGAGTAACTAAAAACAAAAATTTACCATTATGATAATTCATAACGTTTAAAAAATTAGGCAACAATAAGATAAGTTAAAGCCCCTTCATTCAATGTGTACATTATTGTCTAATATTATGTGGCACCATAATAAGATTTTAAATAAGTAAATTAGATGCAATAATCTCAAATACATATGGTTAAATCTATTATTATTTTTACCCCAAATGCCATCATATAGTTTAATTAAGTGAATTTGTAAACGCTACACCCTGTGGAAAAGATCTCCAATGTCATTTATAATATCCCTACCAAGAGGCCATAACAGGGGGGAATGCAGTTTGATCGCTATTCAAAAATGGATCATTTGAAAAATAATCTTGAAACTTTATATATTTTACTTATGTTTATGACTAAGCCTCAGACATATTTGAGTTAAAAGTTAACTACTACAAATAATTGACTACCCTTTTTTGTCCGTACTCTTCAACAAGTATATCCTTGAAAAAGGTGTAAATAGTTTGACAGAAGCGTTAACTAGATTAATAAAACTTAAAAATAAAGTATTTTTTATTTTATATTCACCACACTATCAAACAAATAATTATTAGATATAATACAACAGGCAAGCATACACGCTTATACTATTTTGTTAGTTGTATGCCAACTGCTTAGTTCTGGTGGTAATGATATCGCCCCTGCCTTGTTAAACTATTGAGCATGCAAAAATACGGTTTTCATATTCGTCACTTGGAAACATTCTAGTTTAGGCACGCATTGAGGCATAGTGTTGAATTCCTAATCTCCAAAAGAAATAAAGCTCTTGAGGATTAGGAATTCAAGACTAAGCCACGATGCATGCTTTAACTATAGCTAAGTAAAATCTGGATTTGCCGTGAAAAAATTTAAGTCAATAGCATTCACTATTTATTAAATAGCATATAGATCCAAATCGTCTTTACATTCTTTTTCTAACCAAACTGTCATTTTAAACAACAATCATTTAATGTTTCACAACTCGAACGTACATGTTTATATCGTAATGATTCGGTAAAATTGCCTTTTTATGAATTCCAAGGAAATAATATGATATAATTATATTAAATTGTATTTATATAAAAGAATATAATTGTGAAAGAATAAAAAACAAAATAAGTTATTATTTCTCATTAGCGCAACAACTAACAAGCAGCTCCTGACAAGATAGAAAAAAAAAAAAAAAAAAAAAAAACTGCTCATAAAACCCGAGTATTATTAAGAGGTGCAGTGAAAATTTAATTATTAAATTAATTGCTATATGATAATGTTGTACAGACTAAACATTAAATTGATGTCTAAATATTCTATCTCTAGTTTCCAATAACTCTTTATATCATTATAATAATTAATTATAAATAATAATCGTATTAATTAAACAATAATCATATATGATTGCTCAATGATACTTAAATTGAAATCTGACAAAGCAATATACAAGTATATTTTAATTATTAAATTTTTAATAAATACAGGTATTCCGAGAATTTTATCAATGCTGTAATGAAAGGGTAGGTCTTTTTTTATCTTTTTCTTTGTTATAGTTTATTTTACTTTATTTTCCCGTTTTTTCATCTACTTTCTTTTTATGTAGAAAAAGGGTTTTATTTAAAAAACAAAACACCAATCCAATCTGTTAAAACAATTCAGTAAGGTATCATTCTAAAGCTTTTGAAAATATTTCATGATTTTGTGTCATAATATCTTTTTAAATTCTTTTTTGTAACAAAATCTTTATATTCTTCTTTCTGTTAAAATTATTCACAATTTTTATATGAATCAAGCCAATGGTTTTAGAAGGGAAGCCGCTGTTTTGGGAGTATATTTGTAAAGAACCTTAAAAATCATCAGAAAAAAAAGAAATTTGTAATTCGACAAATAATACCACAAACATAGAATATAATCGTATTACAATTCGCGTGGATTTCAATGTCTTCCTCGGTATATATGATTCTAAAAAATATTTAATATTATTTTCTATCTCGGGAGGAGAAGGGGAGTGATAGTAAAACGTTAGACAAGATTTCGAAAAAAGAAAAGATTTACCGATTACAGTTTTATCTCTATCGTAGGCAGTTGTGAAATGAAGTAAAATAATTTAAAAAATAGCAATAATACCGTCAAAGTAGATTTTATACGCTGAATAAAGAACATTAATGTATGAAAAATAATAAGAAATTCTTAATGGACACAATAAATTAAAATAATAACATTTATTTTTAATTTATAGGAAACTTTCCAGGAATTTCTATATTTATTAGTGAACAGGGCTTCCTTCAATTCATTTATTTATCACTCACTTACACATCATTTCAATTTTAATCTTTTTTAATCTAAAAACGGTTAAATAAAAAAATCAGAACATTTTTCTTTTTTTAAATTTTTTAAAAATTGTCTGCAAATATATTTTAATTTATTTTTTATATTATATTGATTTCTCTATTATACATCACTTAATTTACAATACAATATAATTATCTTTACTCTTATTTATCGTAATTTTCAATCTTAAATCATTTTCATTAATGAACTGATGAATCATTAATGAACAGCTTAAGGATTATACTTACTAAAAACAAATGCAAAGGGCGTATATCTATTTAGAAATAGCTCAATTGTGACAGTAAGGAGATGGTTAAAAGATGCAGAAGTTCCTAGTTCCTATAAAAATGTATATTTTAGATATTAATATTTGTATATATATATATATATATATATATATATATATATATATATATATATATATATATATATATATATATATATATACACATGTTAATTGATGACGATATTGTAAGATGGAAATATATAACAAATAGGAGTAAAGGTAATTGTATTGTAGTGTAAATTAAGTAATATGTGATAGAGAAATCAATATAAATAATTAAAATGTGTTGCAGAAACAATTATGTTCTGCTATACATTTTTAGAGCCCGAGACCTTGAGATTAGTAGCACAGTGCCCTACCCACTGAGCTACCCCGCTCCAAAAAATGATATATAAGTGAACTGATGAATCATTAATGAACTGCTTAAGGATTATACTTACTAAAAACAAATGCAAAGGGCGTATATCTATTTAGAAATAGCTCAATTGTGACAGTAAGGAGATGGTAAAAAGTTTAATATACCAATATATACATACCAAGTTTAATATACCAATTTAAAAGTTTAATAAACCAATTAAAGGAAGTCCTGTTCACTAATAAATATAAAAATAATAACTTGAAGGAAAAATAAAAATAAATAAAAGAAACACTATAGAATCACAAAATTAAATGTTGTTTTATTTTCCACTCGGCATCAGACCTCAATTGGACACAACAGATAACGAGAATGAATTTCGAAACAGAGCTTTAAATCAATCTGGGGTTGAAGTTGGTTTTCTGAGCCATTAAGCTGTTTTCACGAACTAATCGCTTGGATGGTTACATAGCTTTATCTCTCCCGATCCAGGGATGCTGTAAATTAGTTTCATATGAAATGATATTCCCTATAAATTATATTATTCTGAAAATCCTTTCCTAATTAGATTTATTAACTTTTTATTTAGAAGATGGGGTGTTCTTTTTTCTGGTCTGAATTAATATGTCCTTAATAACATAATATTCTTATGTTAATGTGTAAAACATGTCTTCTCGTAAGCGGATCAAAATTTCGATGTGCAATCGGATCTATTCTAGAGATAAAAATATCGACGAGCATATATCATATCGATAATTTTCTAATATATGGAAATTGTAGTTCGATATATCAATAAAAATATCGATATGTTACATATACTAAGTATATATAAACCGCAAACCTCACCTTATCTCAATTGGTTTTCGAGATTGGATTTTTTAAATTGTATCCCAAAAAACCTACATTTTTTCCAATAAAAATTATTTTTTTCTACTGTAACTGTAACTGTATGTTTATCAACTTTTGGAATCTATGACGAATTTCCTATAAAAAAGCAACCAATTTGTGGAAAAATATGGCGTAATAGCAGCAGTCATAGCGTCATAGCAAAGACAAATATGTAAAACCGGAAAATTTTCGGAAGTACCCCGTAGAATCTCTCATAATGATTTTTCTAGCTACAACTTTGGAGAATTCAAAAAGCTGCTTCGTTTCATCAGCTTTTTCAACGGTATATCTAAATTTGCGCAACTAGTCTAATATCAAACAACTAGTGAGGATGGGAGATCAAAGCTTATTTTGTCGTTTTTGGCCTCTAAGTCTCATTATTATACTCGTAAATTCATCGTTGATTCTAAAAATAGTGACATAAGTTGAGAAATGTTCAGTCATAGTAGAGAAATTTATTTTTCTTTGAAAAAAAAAAAAAGTGTTTTTCTAGAAAAACCCTTTAAAAATCATATCTCCAAAACAGACTGAGATAAGAAGGTGTGGATGGCGGCACTAAAATACGTTTTTGATTGACTATTTCTTCCTCGATTACTAACATTTCCTATTGGGACACCTTTTATATCTATGCAGAAATAATAAACCATTTTGCAAAATTTTTCATTTTATGATGATGCAAGAATTGGTGTTGTCTAGTTTGTTGAATTAAGGCCTGGTTTTGTAATAGTCAATTTTTTTAATTAATTTTTTTTTCTCACCTTTTGCTCTCATTAATCAATTAACAAAAATATATAAGCTTTTAATTTTTTTTTAAGAAGCTGTACGAGGCCAAGATAACGCCCTATTGGTTGGACAATAGGAGCACCACAAAGCGGAGAGTTGAATAGGCCTAGATTTTAGGTCAGTTGCTATAGAAGTTTGACTCGGGCGATAGGAGAAGATCCCGTAGACCTGAGCGACCAATTCTCTACGTCCTCGTGATTAACGGCCTCTTCCTTATTGCCTCTTCTTCTTTATCTCAATTAGTCCTATCTCTTTTTATATCTGTCTCCAGCTAGGACCCGTCCTGCCGCTCGCATATATCCACATCACTGTTAACCTATTTCTCTCTCTCTATCTCTCCTACCTCTACGAGTCACAAACAATTTACCCCAGTACCCCACTTTTAGTTAACCACTTGCGTTGGTAGTATTAAATAATTTATATGTTATTTATTAAAAAATTTAACAATCAAAGGAAACATTTTTAAAACAACATAAAACTCTAAATTCTGTAGATAGATAAATTTATTTGTTTAGAGGAATTTTCATAGAACCAGTTTTGGAAATGTCTCTGAAAAAGTATACTGACAAAAGTACAATTCGACAAATTTATACCTGATATTAGTCTATAAATAAATATAAAAGAATAACAACTGTAACGTGAAAAAAAATATGTATAGGGTTGCGCTTGTGAAGTTGAGTATTACTAATTTATTACTAATGGGATACTGGGAGAGAACGGCTCTGAGGAGTGCTGATCTCTGACGGTATTTGAAAAAAGTTAAGAAAGGGAGATAAGGGCCTGCGACGTGTCAGAGGTCTGGCTAGTTTCGCAAGGAAAGGTTTGTTCCCGTCCTTTTTTTTTGCTGGTGCTCTTTAGCACATATTTGGTATGAGGAAATCCGAAGACTGCACTCCAGGTAATAAGGACTATTTCCCTTATATAAATGTTTATAAAGTTAGATAGAACCCTTCTCTGGAAACGGGTTATTATTTTTTTTTGCGTTTTCAGAGGAAGCGGTCTTCGAATTTTGGGTCTTCCATTTTTGGTTTTCATAAATTTGGACTTCAGAATTAAGAATTCGTTATGGAATATATGTATATAAAGAAATAAAGACATCTTATTGTAATATACAGGAAGAAAATATTTTTAGTTTTACAAGTTTTAGTTGGTGTATGCAGGTTGTAAATAGTTAATCTATATATATATATATATATATATATATATATATATATATATATATATATATATATATATATATATATATATATATATATATATATTTATTTCTATAATATAATGTTATAATATATGCATGAAGATTTAAGGTTGTGTTTATTTTTTTTATTTTGATGCATGTACCTTTATCGAGTTCTGAGCGAGCAAAGGGCTTAATAAATGCTGATAAAGACTATACACAACATTTATAAACAAAAGTAGCTAAATAAAATAAAGTGGCTTTTGAGTGGTAGGGGTAATTTGAAAATATATTTTAAACAAATAAAAACATAAATAAGCGATTAAACTAAAGAAAAAAGAGTGAGAGAGAGAAAAAAAAAATTCTAAGTATGCAGATTAAAATGCATGAGCCTCAAACAGCAGTAAATAACGAAGCAGTCAACATATTGACGCATCAGGAGGACTAAAAACCACAAAATCACTTTACTTCAGACCGGAGATAATACTTTAGCAATCTAAAACACAAACAAAATAGAGCTGGTAAATCACTCGGTAACATGAATTGACGATAATCATTTATCCTAATATAAATAAAGCAGTAGTTTGTTATTTAATATTGTTTGAGAGACATGAGGTTTTGTTTGGGTATGTCATTACCTGCAACTAGCAGACACTTACTAAAACTCAATACCAATATCATTTTTTTTTTAAACAAATTTCAAATCAGTGCAAGGAATCCGGTGTAGCGATGTTGAAAAAGCAACGATATATCGACATTTAAAAAATATATATATATATCGATATTTTTGTCTGATATTTTTCCCGATACACCATAATATCAATAACAAAATTTCAGTATTGAAAACCGATATTTAAAAAAATAATAATAAAAATTCTATAAGAATTTCGATAAACAAATAAACATAAAAACTTGTAGTGTGGTGTGTTCGTGTTACTATCTATAGTAGCTGTATTCTAGAAATGGGATGCTGAAAGCAAAATATCGATATTGATATTGATGCCGGTTAACCATTTCGGTATCTTGATAATATCGGCATAAAAATATCGATATTTAAAAATGTCGTTAATATTTTTATAAAATTAAAAGAAAAAAGAACCTAATCGGAAAGAGATTAAGAGATAACCTGCTTCTTATTATTTGAAGTCTGCCGTAAATCATCTTAATAAAAACAATATCTTAATGATATAAGCAGTGCAATAAAGATATTATAAAAACAATATCTTAATTATATCGGAACAGCAATATCTATATGTGGATGCCCTTTTGTAAGATTCTTTATAAGATTAAAAATATCGAGGACAGATATATGGAAATATCGATATTTTTTCATTATAGTCAATCGAACTACTATTATCGATATATTACAAAAGCTATCGATTACATACATATTGATATATTTTTTCGTCATTCACATACCTAATCCGATGTTTCCAAAAACTTCAATTCACAAAACATATTAGATGCCATGTTTAAGGACCAAGTGCGTCAATTCTTTATAATTCATCGGGCGATAAATAAAAGTATACTAATTAAACAAAATAATGTTATAAACAATTTTTTTTTCTTTCTTTAAAAATGGAATTGCTTTCGATAATTCCTAAAAATGAATGTAACCGTTGAAACCTATTTCTAATCCAGAAGAACATTATTCCTTATTTAAAAGATAAAAATAAGCCTATTTTCTGCAAGGACTAAAAAGGTGTAAAATAGAGAGAAAAAGGACAGAGAGACAAATGGAGCAGCTTTTGTTTCTAGGCTTCCTTGAATGAAAGGTGCCAATGTAGCAAGGACAGGCATATCAGTAACCACAAACGATGCCAGATCAGTTACAGGTCCCAAGAGTTACAAAGCATATAAATGGGGGGGGGAGGGCTTCCAGTCAACTTGGGTCTGACACCACTTGATACAACCAGCGAGCGCGCTGCAGCGCCGCCTGACTTGGTAACAATTATTTTCTGATTTTTTTCCATCTTAAAATTTTAAACGTCACGTGTTACGGTTGTACGAATTAATTAGAATATTCTAAAACCCGGTATCAGTCGTTATGTTACTTTTTTTTTCATTATAGCTAAATATATGGTTGATTAAAAATTGCTAAACGATGACATGCATGATTGAATATTTTTAAATTGGGTATAACGGTAGATAAAATCTTAATATTTGTCTAAATAAGGATTCGTCTAAATCAATAATGACAATAATAATTATTAAAAATTTTAACAAAACCGGAGGATTCATCGCCGATACCTACAGAAAAAGAGCATTACGTATATACTGAATTCCACAGATCAGACTTTTAACTAAATTAAACAAGATATAGCTTACCATCGTTCTCCCAACTACGATTCAGTTCATCCATCAAAACCGTCAATTATAATTCGACAACATAATATTAAATTATACATCCTTCCTAATTCATTACATAGGTCTTTAATACACCAAAGACTAAAAAATTGTTATTTTTATTTTAAGAAACATTATTTACAATTTTCGCTATCATAGTTATAATAGTCAGTATAATTGAATCGCTGAATGTTAAAAGAGCAGTTCTCCAATTATTTTCTGTACATGAGTTATGTTTATAATTGTGTTCAATTTGATGTATAGCTACATTTGTACTGAAAAAAACTGTTAGAGAGCGGACTGAAGCTAGCTGTTTCATAACGCTGCATGACAAACTAAAAAGTTATACCGTTTTTTGTTTTTAATTTCACGTTTAAACAGTTTTTAATTTTAAGTTTAGTTTTCCAAAAAAAAATGTGGGTCCAGTGCCTTATTAACATTTAGCGATTCAATTGTCCCAGTAGACCAGGCGAGATAGAGTAAATATATTAATTTTTTAAAATAAATTGCCACGGGACTTTCTTAATGTGATAATTAGGAGAAAAATAGTACCAACAAATTTTATATGTTTTAGATAAAATCGGTACGCTGCAATATGGTGAAAGAAATTCATAAACGTGCCGAAAAATGGTTTTTCTACGTTTAAGATATGAAATAATTGTTTTTAAGAAAAATAAAAAAATAGTACGTAATAGCATTTTGTAGAGAAACTCCTGGGGAACAATTAGCGATTTGAAAAATGGCTATAGAACCATTTTGGCCCTTGTTCAAACCTGTTTTTTCAGATCACCTGTTTTTACATTTTCTCAATTTGCGGGAAAATTTATAATTATTTTTGCGTACAATTTTAATTATAAATAGGGACTAATAAAAGCTACAGTTTAAGCCCCAAAAGAAGTTTCTGCGTTAGTTAAAAGGCCTGTTACAAAATGGCCAAACTGGCCTTATTTTGCGGTTTTTAATTCTTTTTTTTTTTTGCGAAACGTTGTTGAACGACTTAAATTCTTTAAAACTCATTTTCCGTATTTTTAAACGCTATCATGTACTATTTTTTATTTTTCTGAAAAAAAATTTGTTTTCACATCTTTTCACAACGTGAAAAAAACCTTTTTTCGACAACTCTATGATTTTTTTCACCATTTTGCTATATAGCGGTATTATCTAAATAATTTGTTTCTACTATTTTTCTTCTACATATCACATTCAGAAAGTCAATTTATTTAAAAAAAATAAACTATCGCGCCAGATGAGGTTTGGTCAATGAAAACTTTGGTGAAAACTTTGTTCAATAGTTTACCCACCACAAGTAAGAGTTACTTTGAATGAAATAACGTATAAACATTTATTATTCAAATTCCTAAACAGAACGGGTTGGTGGTGCTATTGAAATAAACATTTCTCGATTAATTAAACAGTCTGACGTAATAAAAACGTAAATAAACATATATACATATTTATACACTTAATAATAAACAAAAATTTATAATAATACATAAAACTCTTTTTTTATGACAAATTTAATCACTTTACAAAGATAATTAATTTGATCAAAACGATGGAAAAATGTCTATATCAAAAACAGGGCAAGGAAACAAAAATGTAACGAAACAAATTTTATTAATTTACTCTTATTTGTATACTTCTTTAATATTTTCATTTTATTTCCCAGTACAAAAGGAATAAATTGTAATATTATTATTTCAGAATATATCAACAAGTTAACTAATTGGATTTAGAATGAAAACAAAATTATTCGATTGATTGGTCCATCGTTCACTTCAGATAAAAATTAATGAAAGCATTAATAAGAAGAAGGAATTTAAATTTGAAATAATATTTTCAACAAAATCGGGACAAAAGTAATTAAGTCATGACATTAAGGGGTGACGTTTCTTAGCTCTTCAATTCCCAAATATACCGAGAAAGAACTCTGGACCTCGGCTAATAGCAGTCAGCAATAATCTCAACCGCGCCAAATATAAAAAAAAAAATATTGCAAAAGAAGTAGCCTCCTCAACCACTCGCAGTGGTGTAATTTTTTCTAATTAAATTACTTTAAAAACAATTTTGATACTCACATAATTAGATAAAGACAGAAATCTTTTTAGAATGTTGTTACCTGTAAAACAAAAGTAAGAAAATCAGTTACTTTATAAATCAAAAGGTTTTTTAAATAATACATAATTATTAATTATTTTACACTAAAAAAAACTATGAACCTTATAAATGTAGTCATTAGGAAAAAATAAAATATATTAGAAGTGATGGGATGTTGATTGAGATGGTAAGTCATAACATAATAATAATATAACATAATAGTAATAATAATGGAATATAATATAACAATAATAGAATATAATTATGAAAAGATAATAGAAACTAAAAATAATAATGAGAAAAAATAATAAAAATATAGCATAAAACATGATAATACCGAAAAATGAACAATGGTGAGCATGGCAATGAAAGTAACAATTTAAAAGAAAAAAATACAATGAATGAAAAATATGTATTGAAAAGATATATACATGTTAACAAATAGAAAATTTATGACAAGAAAATATATTTATATATATCTATGACAAATATGACAAGAAAATATATTTTCATATCATAGACTATTTATTAGACTAATAAACTATTTTTTATATTTTACTAAACACCTTATTATTTTTTAGGAATTGGATATTTATTTTTTTATTAGATTTTTTTTGAGATTTCTTTCTTTTCTGAAGTCCGAACATAGTTTTCATGTATCTATAAGCGGGCAGTCTTCTTTAAATTTAATGAAACAAATTGAAGAAAATGAAACCAGATTGAAAGTTATTTTTAAATTAAAACTAAACAAAATAATAAAGAATTGAAAAGCAGTTCTCACCTACAGCCGTTAAAATAAGTAACAAGGCCTAACACTAACAAGGTGTGCACACGATGTTTCCGTCATCGATTTTGATAAACATTTTTTGGGTTATTCTACGTTAAAAAAAAAGTTGATACATACCAAACCGTTGCGTATTTGGGTCCTAGGAGCTAAGAAATAATAAAACACCATGAAATTTCTTTATTTTATATCTCGAGTTTAAAAATTTTTCCAGCAAAACATTAATTTTTCGTATTATATTAAAGAAAAAATATAAACATTAAAAAACAATTGATTTTCAGTAAAATAATTTTTAAAAAGTGTATAAATTGTAAAATAACCTAGCCTTATAGATTTTTCACCCCAAAAAATGATGGTCGGTTTTGATTCAGCACAACAAAAAACTTTAATGTTGAAAAAATCAACGAAAACAAAAAACAATTTTTTTTCAAAATCGTTCAAAGGATACCTGATAAAAAAATTAAAGAGTACATCTTGGTAATTTTTTTTTTACTTTCGCTTACCTATATATGAAGTATATAGTAAGGGAAAGTATTGCGATCATGAAAATTTTCGAATTCGAGTTTTCAACGGAAATACACGTTTTAAGGTCCACTGAGTCCAAATGATCAAGCCTCGCAAAATGGTCTGTGTGTCAGTGTGTATGTGAACAGCTTAGCTCAAAAACGAAAAGTCATACGATACTCAAATTACGTATTTCAGGTAGGTATATGGCTGTGATGTTACAGCAACGTTTTCGTCAAAATCGACTAACCGGAAGTGCCACTTTATATAATCGATTTTACACTTTTTTACAATTTTCCCGAAAACGGCTTTAACGATTTTGATGAAAATTGGCTAAATTCTTCTTCATAAAGGCCTTTAACTTTTCAATTATTTAGTAAATCACCGAGGAATTGCAGGGAAAAAAGTTATGATGAAAAGAATTTACGCTTAGAATAAAAAGTATGCATTTTACGGTAAATTATGTATAGAATTGTATGAAAGGTAATTAAATTATCTAAAAAACAATAAAAGAATCATCAAAATCGGGCAAGTATTAGCAAAGACACAGCGCATCGAACTAACCGGAATTAGCTATTATATCATGGATTTTACACTGTTTTACATTTTTCCCGTAAACTGCTCAAACGATTTTGATAAAACTTGCCTAAATTATTCTTCATCTTTAGGCATTTGCCTTTAACTTTTCATTTACGTAGTAAATCACCGAGAAAATGCAAATAAAAAAGTTATGACGAAAAGAATATTTTATTTGCGCTTAACTTAAAAAGCATGCAATTTATAGCAAATTATGTATTAGATTGTATGAAAGGTTATTAAATTATCTAAAAAAAAAAAAAAAAAATCATCAAAATCGGACCAGTATTAGCAATGATACATTGTATTTTATGAGGAGCACTAGACCCTAGATGGATAACCGAGCGCATCCGAAAGGAGACGGGTGCGACCGAACCTCCTCCTCCCACCAAACCGCCGATCTTTTGTAAATAATACGCTCTGTAATAAAGTAATTTAAGCATACAAAAGCGGAAATTAACTTAATAATTTCTACTTTCACATTATTCAATGGAAAGAAAATGTTTCCGAGGAAATTGAACCAGAAACTTTCAAAATATATTTGCAACTTGACAAAGTAGGTAGTGTACAGAATTGTACTAAATTGTTTAAAAAACTGTTTTATTGCACTTAAGTGGGAGAAGAAGTGAATGCTGCTGAGTTTATTAGAAGCCGTGTTTATGTGAACTCTTTAAAATTATATTAAGAAGGTAATTATTATAGGACGGTAAGAGAAATTTGTGTGATGCGCTCACCGCACCAGATTTTTATTTTTAGATTTGCCTGAAAATTTGAATATAGTTTTTTCTTTTTTAAAAGGCTTAAACCAAATCTGACCCGTGTTGAATAGAACATTCTGTTAATAGAATACTAGAATAAGAATACTAGAAATAGAATAATAGAAATAGAATCTTATTCTATAGAATACTATAGAATAAGATCGTGTTCAAATTGTTATAAGTAATATATAATCATTATTCGTGATCCAAAAATATTAAATTTTAGAATGATACAATTTTATAAAACGAAATAATTGAATTATATGTAATGAAAGTAGGATAGTTCTACGGAATGAAGTATTTTAACAGAATGTTTTTATTCAAAACAGAAATCGGATTTGATACAAATTCAAATCCTGTATTCAAACTTTCAGATAATTCTAAATTTTTTTGTTGTTGCTAAAAATGTCGACCTGCTCAAAAACTGCGCAATTTGCTTTGACCTTGGTATTCCTACGTGTTTTAGAACCAACATTATCAACAAAAAACTCAATTTTGTTTATAATTGATAAATATAATTGTTTGCACAGACCTTCTAAAATAATGCAATAGTTGTTTATATGCATGGAAAGAAGAAACTTCCCTCTTTCTAACGAGCCCAAGAACTTCGATATCGGATATACTGAAGACGAGATACAGGGCTTCGAATCGCAACGTAATTTCGTGGCTTTACTTACAAATTCTGAGCATCCTCGAAACTGAAATAAAAAATTGTTTTTTTTCTTTTGTTGATTTTTACAATAATTACGTTTTTTTTGGTCTAAATCTGCCATCATTTTTGGTGTGAAAAAATCTATCAGGCTAGTTTACTTAATAATTTAGACACTTTTAAAAATTTGTTTGACGAAAAATCAGTTATGTTTTAATGTTCATGTTTTTCCTTTAACATACTCTGAAAAACAAATGTGCCGACATTTTTTTAATGTAGAATTAACCAAAAAATTTGATCGAAATCGGTGACGGACTTACCGTGCATTCTCCTTGTAAGTTTAACAGAGGAAGGAGTGTTGATAATAAGTGAAAATAATTTATAAATACAGAACAGAACATAAGTATAGGTAAATAAGAAACAATAAAAATTAATAAAGATATAGAAATTATTGAAAAAAACATACAAATGAATAAGTATTAATAAATTAACTGTAATACTAGCAGTAGTTAGGGAAAATAAAAATGAAAAAATGTTTTATTGTTATTAACTTCTTCCATGCAAAACAGGAAATGTAAAGGAAGGGTAAAACGGCGACTACGATGTGCAGACGTAAGACCGAGTGTGATGGAGATCTACAATCTGGCCGAAACGTTGGCAAACATTAAAAAACACACAGTTCTTTTGTGCTCTGTTTAGATCGCGTTCTCCCCTCCAACAATATCTCAACTACCATTATCTCCTACATGAATAGCTAACTTTTACTACGAGATACTGCAAGTATCGTTGAACCGCAATTGAGAGAATTTGGATTACATCTGGAAATAATAAATTATGAACGCAGCTATAAAGAACTAATAATGAATGGTGTTCGTGAGTATTCAACAATTTGCCAAATGGGGAAATTCAATTTCAGTAAGTGCTCCTTTACTTAATAGATATTGGTTACATGGACTTTATATACTAGAGAGTAATGGTTGTTGTTTTGAATATATTGTTTTATTACCCAATATATCTTTTTCCGTTTTATTCTGAACAGCATTAGATTGATTGTGTGATTTCTTGGCATTTTGATTGATTAGATGTATTGAAAAGATTGTTAAGTTTAAAATTTAAGCTCTTCCTAATTCATAGATAAGTGACCCTAATGCAAGAGGAAAGCAATGTTTTGTTAATGAATGATACTGTTAGTGGGTTATTTTTTGTTCCAAGGAGTATTATTAGTCAAAGTATCTATAACTATACTTCAAGTGTTAATCTTAACCCAAGTTTACATTTCACATCGATAAAGTATTATTAATATATATTGATTTTCCAGGAATGGTTACAAAGTATTTCTACAGATATAACACCGCTAATCCGTCATAAAATCCACCCCATTGCATTAAATATTCCAGAGCCATGTGCGCTGGAGAGATGCAGGAGAAAGTTTGGGGGGTTCAATAAAAACTCAAATGAAACTTCAGGTGACACAGTTGTGCCCCACCAAGTTTCACTCCTGAATTCCAAAAATTGTGGAATTGAATGGGGTGTCAATTGAGTCTTCAGCACCCAGTGTACTGGTTGTCACAGACAACCAGTCCCTTCTCCTTTAAAATCAAGAATGTTTAGAATATAAAAATGAAATTTGGAGGATCCAAACTGGATAACCAGAAGTTAGTTTAAGGCACATTGCCGATTTTTTAGCCTACCGGAGTTTCCTCCATTCCTCCAGCGACTCTAACTCTGGAATTTGCAGAGTGTTCGGATAATTTTTTTGTTGACGGATTCAGATTAGAAATAAAATATTAAGACGAATTCACATTGGACACTTTCTGGATCCGATGCGCCCCTGGGGCGATATTAGAAAAAGAAAAACATTTTTTATACAACGTTCAAAATAACTCTGAAGGAAAGCATTTTTTAAAAGAAAAATATTCAATTAAACATATTAGAGAATTAAAGTCGCTTTGAGATGAGTCTAATTTGGTTCCAAAACGCTCCGTATAAGAGTGGCAATAATAAATAAGAGGAAAAAGTGTTAAAAGTAAAAAAAAATAATGTTTTGGATAACCTTCCGGTTATTTGTTTTATTAATAATGCATTATTTTTTATCCAATAATTATTACAGACACACATAATGATAATAATAATCCAATAAGTATTTTTTACAAAAAATATTATTTACTGTTCCCTTATTTATTATTGCTACCCTGATACTTAGCGTTATGGAAGCAGACTGATTTCAAAGTAATTTTTATTTTCTACAACGTTTAATTGAATAGTTTTCTTTTAAAAAAAAAAAAAAAGGTTATCCTTCAGAAATAATTTGAATTTTGTATAAAACCGTATTTTTACTTCCTCATACGCAGTAAAGAAAGTATTGTAATCGCGAAAATTTTTGATTTTCAGATTTCAACTGAAATATCCATTTTGACCATACCTGAATCCATTTTGACATGTTTCTTCGTGACGTCTGTACGTACGTTCGTATGTTTCTCGCATAACTCAAAAACGGTTAGCTATAGAATGTTAAAATTATGTATTTAGGATTACTATAGAATCTAGTTGTGAACTTCCCTTTTTGGTCTATGTATGATTACCGGAAGTAGTACTTTACTTGAAGGTTATTATTGATTTTCCTCAAAAATTATATTAAAATATAAAGCAAAACTTCTCAAATTTGGTAAATTACACATGAACTTAAATCAAAAGGTATATCGACATTTAATACAGAGATCATATGGTTCGGTGATAAAGGTTATAAACGCGATTTTTTTTTCACTCTAATTAAACATTTTTATTAATTGTTTTATTTGTTAAAATTGAGTATAAAACACTTGTTTTCCTCCCCATTTGTGAGCTGTACAAGTCCAATTCCCAATGCTTTGTCTAGTAACATAGACAGGAAACAACATATAATAACGTAATAAGACCTTTATAAACAAGAGCTTATGTGTATGTGTGTGTGTGTGTGTGGGGGGAGGGGGGGGAGGAGGGTCAATAGATGGACGTCAGGACGCCGAGTATCGTCTTTGAGATACTGCTATCTTCGGAAACTAGTAACCAAATTCAGAGTTACTTTTTGAGCCGCCGATTTATAGTTTAATAGGTGTACAAGAAAGTCATGGGGTTTCCACATCAGATATTTTTTTTTTTCGATTAGCGCCCTAGGGACACATCGTATCAACAAGTGTACCATGTGATTTTGTCTTAAAGTTTTATTTCCTATTAGAACATAGATGTACACACCTATATACATATATTTATTTATGTACTACTATACAATTGTTAACCATTTTTTTCCTTGGGGAACCTCAATCCCCTTTCTTTAGTTCAGGATTTTTCTTCTTCTGCATAGAAGTAGAAGCATCTTGTGTATTATTCCAGGATTAGTGAGTGGCCGAACTACGGTCTAAAACTATAATAATTTATAATAAAGTACAAAAAACAGCAGTAGTGTACGGAAGTGCTGCTCAAACAGGCCATGAGTCATCGATCGAAACAAGCAGTTGTAGATAGGAGCATTGTCTGGAAAAACGTATGGTGGGTAGGATATCCTTTGAGTGTTTTCGAGTAGTTTTTGTCTGGAAAGAAGAAAAATGTCCACCTTTCCAAGTCTCTTCACTTCAATTCGCCTAGTAGCTATCTTCGGAAACTAGTAACCAAATTCAGAGTTACTTTTTGAGCCGCCGATTTATAGTTTAATAGGTGTACAAGAAAGTCATGGGGTTTCCATATCAGATATTTTTTTTTTTCGATTAGCGCCCTAGGGACACATCGTATCAACAAGTGTACCATGTGATTTTGTCTTAAAGTTTTATTTCCTATTAGAACATAGATGTACACACCTATATACATATATTTATTTATGTACTACTATACAATTGTTAACCATTTTTTTCCTTGGGGAACCTCAATCCCCTTTCTTTAGTTCAGGATTTTTCTTCTTCTGCATAGAAGTAGAAGCATCTTGTGTATTATTCCAGGATTAGTGAGTGGCCGAACTACGGTCTAAAACTATAGTAATTTATAATAAAGTACAGAAAACAGCAGTAGTGTAATATATGATTTAAATACGATTTTCATGTGATCTTTAGAAACAGCTGTAATTTATGTGATAAATGTCATAAGTACTGTAATTAATTTTAAATTGATCAAAGCACTTAAAAATAAATGAATAGACCCATTTACATAAAAGCCTGCCATGCATGCTTGCAACTATCCTGATAATATTTATAAACTTTTCATTGGGAAACATTGAAAAGATGAAGAGATCGAAAACTTGCACAGAGTAGGTCCTCTAACGGTATAAACTATTAACTTTGGAATCCCCCTTCGTTTAGGGAGTGGGGGATGTAGGGAAGAAAATTTAAAACAAATTTAATTACTCTAGGCGGTGAGCAAACGGAAGCGAGGCCCGTCCCGTTTATTTCCCGAGTAAATTCTCGCCCGAGGGCTCATTTCCCGCCCCCACCAAACCGCCAATAGCCGCCACTGCTGCCTGGATCATAACGTAAATACTTATTATCCTAGCAGTAACTGTCGAGATAGTCCTCGTATCGGGATCCTAGCAGCCCTCCTCATTCAATCAGGACCAATATCCCACCTGCAACGTTTAATTTCTTAGCTTCTACCCCTTCCTCAGTCTGTAAACGCCATACCGATATTCAAATTTATTCAGCAATGAATAATTACTTTCAACCCTTCTTGCTGGGATTATGGCACATCCGATTTTCATTAAAATCGGTTATTTACTTTAGAGTTATATTTGTTTATTTAATCAATCCGGTAGGTAACTGTTTACTGCCGATAGAAGTTATCAATATACCCACCTTCCTTAAATTATATGTACAAAGGACTTACATTGAATCATAATATTGAAATTGTATCCATTTTTTTTTTCCAATTTTATTTTGCATTTTAATGAAGTTAATATCATTGCCACATCTAAGTAAACCAACAAATGTGAAAATAGAATTTTCGGAATTGCATAGTTTTTTTTTTTTTAATTTACCAGAAGCATATTTACAAAATAAAATCTTATAAACACAAATCTATGGCTAATTGAAGTAAAGTGAAGGCCCAGAAATATAAAAAATATTCGCAATAAGGCTAAAAGTAAAACTCGAAGCTATATTTTGATCTTTTGAAAAGTAGCTATTTTCATATCCGTTATTTATAGGCGGTCACGACGATATACATTGAACATTTTTCTCAATGCCGGTTTTCATAATCTTGAACTAACTTGCGTGAGGTACAATTGTCATCTAGTACTATCAGGTGATTGGATGAAATGCTTCCAGAATTTCGTGACGCACTTTGTAATGAAAGATAACGATATCTTTATTGTTAATCCAAACGTTATTAAACTAGTACTCGCACATACTAATTTTATTTTGGAAAATAGACAAATCGTTTCTTTATTTCCGTGTAATGTAGATGATAAGGAGCACTAAAGTATCGACCGATGTTTTAGTTTTTATTACGAATAGGGGACAAATTTACGAACTGAAATTTTTTTTTGGCCCTATGATTTTGTAATTGAGCAGTAGGCAAGATCTATAGTATGAGAAATTATGGAAGAGAAGCTTGGTTAGGAGTCAATGAAGATCACACAAATAAGAAAAACTTATTTATTTTGTGCCGACGTTTCGGCCTAAATTTCGGCCATCGCCAGGGTCTAAAACTAGGCTAAGAAAAACAAGATAACAGATATAAGATAAAAACTGAGGTCTCTTATTTTTCTTAGCACTAACGATGGCCAAAAACATAGGCCGAAACATTGGCAGACAATAAATAAGTTTTTAGATCAATAAGTATAAAGGCCATTCGGTCACCAAGTATTTTATTTTATTTGGCATCATTTCGACGCTTCGACCAACTTGGACCATTCTCAAGTCTGAAAGAACAAAGTTGTTTAGTAAATTTTTATTTGTATTTATCTTGCAAGGTAATATATTTTCTTATATAATTAATAAACAATTATTACATTTAAACAGTACCTACAATGTAAAACGTACTTCATTTTATTGTTATATGAAAAACAAAAGTCAATATTGTACTAATTTCTTTAAAAAAATAAATAAAAAATTAAGTTTTTTTTACTTGTGAGTTCTCAATAAACCGTCAACCATAGTTTCACCATTATGAGAAATTATTTTTGAACTGAAATACGAGTTTCGATGTTTGATTTCAGTTGCAGTAGTAAATCTCAGAAAATCAGGCGACCCTCAAGGAAGATAAATGTATCTATTTATAAAAAAAGATGTAATAGCTAATACTAAAATTGTATTTTAGTATATATTTATGCATCTGAATTTGACCCTCTAAAAATCAGAATCTCATACTAATTTGTAGAAATGTAACCGAAATGTAATTTAACTAAACGAACTTTCAGAGATTAAATCGTAGCAAATCACAAGATATAACATTCACACTTCGACGAGACACCAGCAAGTGTGTAATTAACAAACTCTAGATACTGAATAACACCAATCAACAATCGACCGATACCTTTATACCCATTTTATCTCCGTTCTCATAAAATATATGATTACGGTATGTAAGTACGGCATTAATATGGATTCAGGACTAAAAAGGAGCTGCTTGAGAGAGAGAGAGATCAGATACCGTGAATTACAGTATTGAAATCAGGCATGGTTGCTGCTGGGTGCTGTCCTCCCCAATGCCTGAAATGCCATTATTTGTGGCGTTTTCACAAAGATAAATATCAGAGTAAGATCTGACTCCGATTTAATTTGCGCAGAAAGCCTGCGTTTCTTTTACACTTTAGTTAATTATCGGTCGGATCCTGAATTTCATGCAGTCAGATACTGCTCCCTCGATAAAATCGGATGTCGAACTGACATCTGATTTATCGTACCGAGTGAAAACGCTCTAAAACTTGTCATCAAAAATGCAAATTGCTACTTATAATCTGTGACAAACCTTAATTAAGATTCCAAGTTAAAAAAACAATGAAGAAAAATAGATAAATGAATGTTAAAAGATTATTAAGCTTGCATTTTCTCATTAAGAATCTGGAGGTAGAGTTAATGGTAATTAGCCAGGAAGGTGAATGCCAATCCGAAGCCGGCCACCGATAGCCGAGATAGTTGCCTAACAATGCCGACCCTTCGACAGGCGTTCTCACGATAAGCCACAGGGTCTATAATTTAGGTTCCAACCTGAGCCAGCGATCCTATGAATGCGTCGGCACCGGATTCCGCTAGAACTAGTGCAAATACACGTGGCCCCTTATCTCCAAATGCATGAATGCTAATTAAACTGTTATGTTGGGGTTGGATAATAAACACCTCATGCATAATTATTCCCGGGAAGGGTCTGGTGTTTTCCTTGCATATAAATTCTCGCATGAGCCCCCGCATCATTGAATCCACCATCGGGAGCTAAATCTTCCCCGATCGGGGAGCGTATATAGTCGACGGAATGGGAATCTGTTTACACTTCTCCCGACTTCATAAATAAATCATGCTTTCAAACAGTAACTAGATCTGATTCAATAACCTAAGTGACTGTGAGAAAGGTCAGACCATCTGAACTATCTAGAACAATGTATTGTTAACAACATATCTAAATATAAAAAAAGTTATGCAATCAAAACAAAACTAGATTAAAGTTTAAAAGATAAAAATGTTAATATCTCGTGTCTACAACATACGTTTGTTTCTATAAACGTAAATATATTTATGTATACTCTACATTTTTGAACGTATATTCAGCTTGTTATTTATATGATCTGGAGCTTAAGTCAATGAAGAATTCATTGAAAAATCAAAACAATATAAATTACAGAAATAATGCGATTGTAAAATGAATAACATAAATATATGTTAATAAAGTGAGACCAAACAACAATATCGGCATCAATAGAAGAGAGTGGGATAAAGCTCATGTACTCAGAACTCATATTCCCCAGTTCGAGCCCCGCCGCGACAGAAAACTTATATTCAGTTCTATCAGTTAAGAATCGACGGGGGGAGAGAGAGGAAGAAAGGGAGGTCACTTTATACTTGTCCCAACCGGGGCACATCCAGACGGTTGGGCTGGTCTACCAAATGGGTACCTGACCCTTAACTGCTTTGTGGAGATATCATGGTGGCTGAGCATGATCCCTACACTATATACTTATTAAGTACCGTAGCTATGACACTTCAGGCCTGGCGTGATAGTACAGGTGTATATTTTTATTATTTGAAGTCATCTTCAATGTAGGCTAAATAATACAGCTGAAACACATATTATCTACTATTTAGAATTATTTATCAAAGAGGTTGAAACTCCTGAATATTCCTTATAAAGCCACGAATAAAATACTCCATAAAGATTTTAATATTCTACAACTTCCAACACATCCGGTCATCATCGTATAAACCCGCTAATGAGATATAGCAATTATAAACCAGAAGGTTATTTTGAACTGCCATTTTTAACAATTATTTGAACTAAGTCGTATCAGTTTTAACTAATTTATTGTAATTTACCCCGATAAAACTTAATAATAAACATGAAAATTAGTTGAAATTTTAATAAAATTTGTTATAGATCACCTTGAATTTTTTCGAAAGGCTGATAAACGGAGCTAATTTATATTTCCAACCCATTAAAAATATTGTGGTATAGTGTTAGGAAACGAAACGAATAAATAGAAAATGAATACACATGCAAATAATATTACACAATAGTTAATTAGCTGTTATTTTCTAGTAATTTTTATATTTTATAGTAATGTATATTTTTAAATATACATCTGAGAATCCAACTGAAATAGAACTGGAACAAGAGCTATTAGATCAGATATACATTTCCACCTGTCGGAACGTACATAGACGACTTCATCATGTATTAAACGGGACAAAAGCAGTACTATCGAAGTAATACTAAACACAACTCTACGGATTATTGATTTAAACGCGGATCAAGATCAAGCCTTTTAATAAATCATTATCGACTGATGTAAAATTATGATGAGAAACGGCTAATGATATATTAACCTCTACACATACCAATTACCGGGTCACTATTACAGTTCACATTACTCCTATTCAAATAGCAGGTAATTAAAGTGGTACTCGTAATATATAAATTAATTTTGACGTACCTGGCTTACGAAATTGTTGGAATATATTCTTATTTTTTTCCCTAACGAATGGAGATAAAAAATGGATCCCGAGACCTCTGCGAGTTTCAAGAATAGACTTATTTATTATTTCGAGGCTACGGTAATTTTTTAAAGTCCTTAAATATTTTAATGGCTCGTCGATGACGAGCAGAATGTCCTCAGGGATGATTTTAATTACAGCTCGGTTACGTCATTGCGACTTTTATATTTTGCTGAATAATTCATAATTTATGAATTTAGAACTCAGACGTACTGAGACAGTGGCTTATAACATGGAATAATTACATTGCCAGTGATTCCGTCAACGAGAAAAATTGCCGACTAATTTTTTATGTCTTCTAATTGGCTCAGTATAATCTAAAATGAATAAATACACCAAAATGTAATCGTACAACAACAGTCCAAGGACATAATAATAAAGTTAAATACATGAGCTCTTATTAAGAAGTACTAAGAATAAGTATAATAATTATTTGTTTATTGAAAAAAATAACTGATTTTTTTTTTTTTATTTGTTTTTAGTCTTTGGTACAGCGGATTCCAAAACACTTTATTTTTCTCCACCATCTTCATGAAAAGCTGAAATATGGATGTATAAAACCTCTAATCTAATTGGGACAAAACGGCTGATAACGAGTTTCGAGGATCATCCTAGTATGACTTGTTTACAAAATCAAATTTGGCCCAGTAGTCTCGGAGAAAAGCGGATGGACAGACTTTTTATATTCGATTTTTGGATTCTATGAACATACTTTGAAACGTAAAAACTCTAATTTTGAGGGGTGGTATTACGATTTTTTTTTTGCCGATTACGAAGGCTGATCAATGGAAATAATGAACCAAATATAAAAAAAAATGGCAAGAAATGTTGGCAATTATGGATCAGAAAGTATAATTGCCAAATTTCGCAAACTTAATAGAACAGCTTCCAAAAAATTTTGAAAAATATTTTTGAAAAATAGCACTTTTGTGGAACAAAATCTAAAATCTAAAATAAATATAAGCATAGCATAATGCATGTTTCTAAACTTGTTAAACTGTTTTTGATCAAATAGGATTTGGAAACAATTCTAAAAGTCATTCTCGCAAAAGAAAAAACACATTACAATAGAATATAAAAGTATACAAATGATAAATGTGTTGTAAAGGCAGCAAAAAGAACCAACCATATGAGGATATTATGTGGCTCAAATTAAGAATAAAATAAAGAAGGCAACAAACGACTCCCCACCATGGTCGTTTCCTTGCAGACCCTCCATCTTTCCAATTATTTCAGGGATTAGAAAGAAAAGCGACCAGGATCAATTGGAAATTAGAGTTCGAGCACTCGAATATGTGAACTCAGCCTACCCAAAAAAACTGTAACTGATGGTTCAGCCGAAAATGCTATTAGAAATGGAGGCGGAGGCATTGACATGGAATTTTTAAATGGACACGTCTTGAGACGGTGATTTCTAAGGGTTTCAGCTCTACAAACTACAGAGCCGAGCGAGATTCGTTACTGGAGGCCACGAGAATTCTAATAGACCTCAAGAGGAGGCAGAAATCAAAAATTGTTTTTCTGATGCAGCAACAGTTCTTTAAACCTGAAGTCCGAATGGAAAGCAGGGCTGATATTGCTTGCTTCTGAGTTGGAACACCTTGCAACTGTATATGAACAAGTCACCCTGCAGTGAATTTCTGAGCACTGTGGAATACAGGGAAATGAGCTGGCTGATAAGCATGCCAAGGAAGGTTCCAAACTTCCTCAAATCACCGCCATACCTCGTCTGGAGGAAGTTAAAACTATAAATAAAGCATCAATTCAGCAGAGGTGGAACAATCAACATCCAGACTTCAAACCCCAGAATCCTTACTACTTGCTTTCCAGGAAAGAACAGGTTTTAATTTTCCGTCTCAGAACTGGTCATAACCGGCTTAACTCGTACCTCCAACTCATCGCAGATCCAACTCCTTTGTGTGAATGTGGAAGAGGTGACAGACTACAGAGCATATTCTACAGTCATGCATAATTATAGAAGAGCAACGGAGGCAGAGGTGGCCTCAACTTGCTGGTGCGAAATTGACTGTAGCGCCTAAACGGTTCTAACGATTTTGATGAAACTTACAGAAAGTCTTCTCCTCAAAGTACATTAACTGTCCATATACTTCCCCGAGAATAAGCAGTAAAAAAATTATGACGAAATGCAAATTTTTTGGCGCGTAACTCCAAAAATAAACATTTTATGATAAATTATCTACGAGATCATTTATATATATATATATATATATATATATATATATATATATATATATATATATATATATATTTATATATATATATATATATTTTAAACACAAAAAGTCAATATGGCCGATTTTACGCCATCATTGTTTTTACTGAGGCAATATCGTCAGTTATTAAAACAAATTTCAAAAATATTCGCATACCTGGTCTATCCTTGTCGTAAAAACAATGTGATGCAATCTCTTCAATGGTTCCACTGCACTTGGCTGAAGCAGGTATCCAAATCGTCTCCAGGACCCTTCACCGAACAAGAACGATAATTGGTGGGGGGGGGGCTTAACAAGTGCTGTTCCACCCTCTTGTTTGGAGGGTACTCGAGCAAACCTCAACCAACTGTGAGGAGGGCGAGTCCGATAGTCGCTGGTCGTTAGGGATTTCCATACAGCCCTGGAAGTGCGTGATAAGGAGCATTTACAGAACAAATAAAATTCAATGATGTAGTTAAGATATAATTCTTTGAATGAAGTTAAACAATTTAAAAGCAATTATATAGGAATTGTTGACTGAGGGTTAAATCTAGTAGATGATGCTGGAGAAGCTGTAAAAGAAAAAAAATACACATATCGTATCATGGGTATGTGCATAATGTTTTTTGGCCGCCATTTCCAACCATTATTCCTAAAATATAGTACACTAGTGTTTCATCCGCATCAAATTTGGATCATCCTTAAAATACACAATAAGCTTTAAAATGATAACCTGTAATATGTTGTTTATTTTTTAAATAAGTTTCAGTTTTTCACACTTTAATATTTTCCCATACCCACTAATTGTATTTGTATAATAACGCCTTGACACATAATTTAACAATTATTAAAAAGAATGTGTGATCAATTTGCTTCCATTGGTATGAATTTGTCTGTTTACACTTTTTCTCTTAGCAATTAATATATGGTTACTGCTCCGTTCTTAAAACCTCCCTCAACGAACGGTCTATTTAATGAAAAAAGAATTTTCCAAATCGGACAGGTAGTTTCTGAAATTAGCGCGTTAAAACACGCAAACTCTTTAGCTTTATATTATATAATAGTGTAGATACAGATTTTATAATCAGTAATGATCTGAAACGAAGTATTATTATAAGAATTAGGATCGCCAAATTCGACCAACAATGCAATGTTATATCAGTTTTGTAATTTATTTATACAATTAACATCAGCAGAAAATATTTTGATCAGCTACTGTTTGAATATCAATTTAAAATAAAAAATCGAAGTAAATAAAGCTCAAAACAGAATCAGTAAGAACGTTAAAGAGATAAACATGGCACAGACAGACCAATGACCAAAAATAGGTTCTTTTTTTTGGACACACAACTGTAGAAAACTGCACATTCAAAATTTGACCCTATTACAATACAGCAAAACTTTTGTAATTTTTTCACTCGTTTATCCGCCAGTTTCTGTTAACCGTCATTACTGTGTAACACAAAAAAAGATAAGATTTTTAACTCAGGGTAAAAGAATTTCAATAGAAAATATCAGCAGAACAGTACTTTTTCAACTTTTTATATTACGTAATGTGCAGTAATATTAACGATAATTTATTAACATACGAAACATACAGTTAGATAGAAACGATTTTAAAAAGTTAAATTAGTTTTTTTTAAAAAGTCAGCTACATGCATAAAAGAGTTAATTACATGCATGCGTAGGCTCGAAATCTCGGAATTATTCTGTTCGACAGGAAGTGATGGAACAAGAATGAGAAAAGGGGGTTCTATGAAAATTATAAACTAAGTTTTAAGGAACCGCAGTCGCGACAGACGCTATGAATATTACACTTTATTCATCGAAGCTATTTTTTAAGGGTGCATATTATTGATAATAAAGTGATCCGCTTGAATTAGATAATAGGTTAAGGTATATTTCTAATGGTATGTAATACGTCTATTCGCATACCTTCTCGTCCCCGACGGTTACGGTTAATCGAAGTTTTACTGTATTCTCCTGAGGAAGGAGCGCTAGGAACGTAAAAACATAGCTAAAATGTTCAATGTGTCGTATCTTTGCTGATAATGGTACGATTTCTATGATTTTCTTTAAGTTGTGTTGAGAATTTAATTATCTTTCAAATAAACATTTGTACAATCGACGAAAAATGTCATAACTATGCGCAAATAAAATATTCATTCCGTCATAACTTTTTCCTTTTTTCGAGAATCTAGTATGTGTATATCTATACAGTTTTCTCCTTAAACTATCTAGTTTAAGGGCTTTAAGGAGAAAACTTGAGGCGTGTCATCAAAATTCTCTGAGCCGTTTTGGTGCTACACTCCCTGAAAGCAATAGTGCATGGCTGTTGCGCTACCGATCTTTGGTGCTATTTGGTACACAGGAACAACGGGTCCAAACCCTACAAAACGAAAAGGAAAGTAACAAAATCGGCCCACTCGTTCAAGAGACAATCGAGAGAATGTCATAAAGAAAGAGACAGAGATTTACCTGCCTTATAGGAAAAATATTTGAACAGCTTTTACATTTGACACATCTACACGACAATAACTAACCATTGATATATCTATTCCCAATTTTCCAACTATGCATACAGGCGAAGTAAACGGTACAACAAAAAAACTGCTTGCCTATTAATAATAATATCGAAATTATAAGCGTAATAACCTCAGTCAAACTACCATTTGGACCCATTCAGTAAGTTCAAGATAATTAATTATTTAGGACAAAAACTACGGTTAGGATATTACAGGAAGATTTTTAACTTTTTTTCGGCTACTCACTAATTTCTGAATATACTGATGTGGTAAAGATGCTTCCATAGCTATGACGGGATGGGAAAATGTTTAATTAAGGAAAGTCTCTCAAATACCAGTAAATACCTGGTCAACATTTCGCTAATTCAGGTATGATCAAGGCAGATATAGATATGATCAAATAAATGCTGCCAGAGAAAGCACATCTCACAGCAACCATCAGGTTTCTACCATATCAATGTTTAGAATATACTAATCGTTGACTACTTAGGTATTTACTACTGTTTCAGGGAGTTTTTTATTTATGGAGTATTCTGCTAATATCCTTACTTCAAGATAATTTATATTTTTATTTTATAAGATATTTTATATTTTATAAGATAATTTATATAAGTTAATATAGGTCTCATCTTTTCTATAGTAATATGAAATAGGACTTGCCCCTTTTGTAATCTCGTGACTATTCTAAGGATTTTGAACTTTTTTCAGACAGGGAGAGATATAAATAATGAAACCGAAGGGTCCTCGAATAAGAAACGCAGTAACAGAAGTCATAATGGGAATAGGATGTGCCGAGGACATCCTCAATGCCAAGGAATAAAGAGATGTACATGCAAACTTCGTGAATGACTTCAATTCTTTTTTGTGCGGAATAGGGTTCAGTGGTTAAGATTTGTTTATTTGAGTTCCCTACATGTATCTCAATGTTCTCATGTGTTTTATTACTTCAATACTATTTTAAATTTAGATGTAATTAATTATATCATTGTATTTATATACGATCAAATCGTAAATAGCTTATATGTAATGAGATATTTAACATATATAGGCCTAAAGGGAGGATGGGAAAGTTAAGTTGGAATGAAAATCTAAATATCATAGAATATGATTCATATGAATATTTGAATGTTGGAAGTCAATAAGTGTGACAGTTGTGAAAAACTGGGCGGGACGAAAAACAGGTATTTATTTCGTTGAATACAACAATTTAAACAATATTTTATCCTCATTAGAATAAAAGAAAAATATGTTGGGGTACGAAACTCCAGGACACGTTAGTAATACTTAGCAGTCTAAAATATTTATTATTATATAATATATAGTACTAATAATGCTTCGTGAAGTAAAACCCATATTACAAGGCATATTACATAATACAAAATCGAAAAAAAAATGTATTGTTAAAAAGATAATAACTATATAACCAATTATACATACTTCAGAACAATCTATACTTAAGATTTAAACCTCACATCGTTACAAATTTACGGAATTTCGTAAAGCAAAAAATCAAGAAGAACAAATATATAAATGATGAATATATAATTTAAAAAATTGTGTTTTCGCAGAATTTGACGAATCAATTTCGCAACAGTTTGAAGCATCCGGAATAATAAAGGTGTGATCCTTCAAGAACCTTTGTAGTATTGAAAAAAATGGTTTACAGCGGAAGGCCAACAAATGTTATTTCTCAAAACAAGTTCCCATTCCAAAATTCTCACTAAGTGCTCGAGCGTGAAATCACAAATATATCATATAATGTCAAGAATAATTTTTAAAAAAGCTAATAATAAAAAAAAAGAGTCTCTGAGTAAAACAATAAAATAGATGTACAATGAGAAGGAGAATTTTCAAAAGTTCGCGCGTGCTTACATAAGATATTTCGACATTAACAATTTCATAGCTTCTTTTTTTCGAAGAAAACAGATGAAATGTGAGAATGATTTCATTAGAATATTGCATCAGAATTCAGGTCCTAATTTCACACTAATTGCAAATGGATGATGTCACTCATTGCAACGTTTGCCTTTGCACTTGACAAGGTTTTCCGCTCTGGCGATCCGACATGTTTGCATAGTACGAATGATTGGTAATTGGTTACATGATGTAAAATATATTCATGCAATCACATATAATTATAATACAAGAAATATAATAAAAAAAGAGTACTAAAAAAAAAATTGAAAAAATAGAATGATCTGGGTTTCTTAAGAGATTATTTAAGTATCTATCTCTTGACATCAATAGATTTCACTTTCTGTATTAAATAATTTATTCGAATTTTCAAAAATGACGCTGAACTTTGTCTGATAATTAAACATATAAGTATCATTGAAATATTTTCAGTAGTAATTTTTTAGTTTAGCAATCTTTAATAAGACCCAAATTTTAAGCTTCTATTAAATTCAGTAGAATAATTTTAGGGTATAAATAAAATGTATAAAACTGATTTGAATGTTCTTTAGAACTTGAAAAATTGTTATATGTTTTTATTATTTATTAAAAATTAATACAAACATCATAGATACATACAATATTTCATATTCATTTAAAGGATTTTCGTTTTAATTTTTTAACTATCTTTATTCAACATTTTTCTTGAATTTTCATAAACGAAACTGAATTGTGTGGAATAAGTTAAGAAGTAGGTATTATCATTTCTATGATTTTAGTAGACATTTTTATGTTTGAAAATTCGCAAAAATATATATATATATATATATATATATATATATATATATATATATATATATATAACAATAATAAATCGTATACGGATGGCTAAAGAATTCATGTAGATACCCTGAATACCAAGAACATATATTATGAGTCCCACCTTACCTTAGAAAGTATTCTATATATGCTTCGAACGAAATTAATTTCAAATTTATTCGATTTGAGACGTGAGGGTTTTTCGAATATACAATTCATTCCAATACACTCTAAAGACTTTTAAAAAGCCATCAGGAACGGCCAGGAAAAAATTACACTCAGAAACAAAATAGGATCTCCCATCACGTACGGTGAAGGAAAAATGCTGCAACAGGATTAATTTCGACACAAAATGGAATTTGGATTAACAATGATCGTAAGAAAAACAATTCCTTCCTTTTACAAACAGTGACAGTAGAGAAAGATATATTTTTTTAATGAAATTAAACACCACAGGAAAATAACGTTATTAGAATTATGAAATCTGATGTGGACACTACATGACTTCCCTGTACATCTATTAAACTATCTAAAATTTAAAGATACCCTTATAATTACGATAGTAACTGTAAATATCTTCCAGTAAAGTATCACTTCAGGAAGGCCAATTTTAACGAAAATCTAGATAAAACCAAATTTGAGAAGTTTAAGCCTATCCATGAACTTCCGGTAAGTATCATCAAGCAAAGTAGCACTTCCGGTTATCAAATTTTAACAAAATCCTAGTATATTATCTGGATTGACATAAATGTCTTATGTACCAAATTTGAGAATTTTTCATTTAGTAATTTTTATTATAAGACTATTATGACCTTCAAGTAAAGTACCACTTCCGGTAATCATATTGTGACCAAAAAATAATGTGCACAACTAGGATGTTATAAATATCCGTAATACAAAATTTCGCGATGAAACTAATCAAACTGGATCAATATGGAACAATATGGTCAAAATAAATATTTCCATTGGAATCTGAAAACCGAAAATTTTCACAATCCTTCCTATACTGCTTACAAGGAAGTAAAAACTTAACATTATAAATTTTTAGGCAAAATTAACAATACCGTAAGAAAACCAGAAATATAATAGGTATAAGCAGAAATCTACCAACACATTTTAAATAAAAAATAATTGTTCATAATACAGAGAGAAGAACAATGATAAAAAGGAATAAGTATTTTATTAGAGCGGTAATTAAAATTGGTAATTATGGAGCGATGTTCACTGCTATTATCTGCCCTTTCCTTGCAGTGTGCCCGCTCTTCGGCAATTCAAATGGTTTTCCTTTGCAAATGACGTCATTTGAATTTATATGGCAAGAAAGTCTTTCGAGTACCTCAGGTGTGGCTTTGCCTTAAGGCCAAGGATTCCCAAACCGTGTTACGCATATCAGAGGTGGTACGCAAGGACGTTCCAGGTGGTATGCGAACAACCAAACAAAAGTCATGAATGAAACCATCATTTTAACACATTCAATGAGGGATAACAATTTCTTAAACCTTTTTATTGAATGTATCAATTATAAGATGAATAAACACGATCTCTACAATTAATAACAATGATACAGTATCAGAGTCGGATTTATTGTACAGCTATCCACAGACATGGCAGATAATATCGCTCCCTCTTGTAGATCCTATCTCAAAAACAATTATTGCTAATATAGTAAATATTATGTGGCAGTAATTTTTATATCTATGACTTCTTAATTGTGCTGTTGATAATCCTCACGAATTCGTTTAAATCGGCAAATATAATTTCACTTAAATTTTGCCGTCGCCCCCCAAAATTGTTATCTCAGGCATATGTCTAGTCTGCCTTTACCTAAATCCGCTACTGTAGTAAAAGTAAAAGCATTAAGTGTTGAAGAGGACTTGAGAATCAAGGTGAGTTCCATCAAGCCTTCTTTTTTTTTTAATGCTGTGATTGTAAATAAACAACATTCCTACAACTGAAAAGTATTGTCCAAATTTATTATTTCTAATGGATAAATCTTTATTTTGGGTTTTTGAATTTTATTTTCAATTTAATATTTTCTTAAGCACATTTACTGTAATACATCTTGTTTTGTTTGTTTAATAAATTTTTGTAAATCAGTTTGTATTTTTTATGAAGAGGAATTTTTAATACTAATTTCATAAGAGCAGTACGCACTATTATCTAAAAAGTGGAAGTGGTAGGCAGTGACAGAGTCTGCAGTGACAGCAGCACCTCTTCTCTGGCATCGCCTATTTCCCACGTGTTCATGGCCATGTCATCAGTTTGTTGGTATGTCCGTGCAAGTTATGAAATGTTTGGTAAAGAGTCTTTATGTGTTCGTTGACTGTAGGTGGCCAGGATGTAGGCTTTCGTTGATCACCTACCAAGTTACTTTTGTTATGAGCTGTAATATTTTTAATTGGAAAATTTGAAGTTCTTGTAAGTTGCTCTTTTTTTTCTATAAAGACTATATAAAGTTTAAAATAAAAAGTTAATATTTTTTAAATAAAAATTAAAAGATGTAATTGTAATATAGACAAATTCAAAATTAACGTTTCACCCCAGTTGTTAAGTAACATTCTATAGTCTATTACTCAGAGATTATAATCAGATTAAATGTTCGTGTTGATTTCATAATATCATCATAATAAGTAGAAGTAGCAGTTATAACTTTCAAATGGTTTTCATATCATTTGTTTCGTCCTCACGATTAGGAAATTAACTCCCATCATCAGAATTAAAAGCATAATTGTTTTAAAATTTTTTTTATTATGAAATCCTATTTTTTTTACGTATAACATATATTTTTTTATAAGGAAATGTTGAATCTTGGTGAATAATTAGCTATTAAAGCAAAGCAATCTGAATAATTTGTATTTAATTAATTGGTTTATTTAGGGGGCTTTGAGGAACCCCGTAAGTCAGAGACCAAATTTTCAAAACAAAAAAAAAAATAATCCAGGCCTAAGGGTAATGGTTCAAGGCAACCCAAAACAGCTCTAATCTTCTTCTTCTTCTTCATAGGTGCGACAGACGCACAAGGCGGTCCGTGGCCTGCTCAATCACTCTTGCCCAGTCTTGTCGGTACGTAGCAAGTCTCAGAGAAACGTTAAGATTTCGAAGGCCCTCTGAGACGCTGTCCTTCCATCTGCCTCGTGGCCTCCCTCGAGCTCTCACTCCTTCTGGACAATCCTTATACAGCTCTTTGACGGTTCTGCCATCATCCATTCTATGGAGGTGACCCAACCACTTTAGACGTTGTATTCTGACATAGTCGGAAAGCTTCACATCGTCATATAGGGAATATACTTCTCTATTCTTTCTAAGACGGTATCCCTCATTTTCTTTCACAGGTCCCAGAATGCGCCTTAATATTTTGCGCTCAAAGATGTCGATCTTTTCAGCTGCTGATTTTTTTAGTACCCATGTCTCATTTGCATATGCTGCCACTGGTCTGATGAGGGTCTTATATAGTCTTAACTTGGTTAAGCGGTTAACTAATCTACTTCTCATAAGATGAGCTATAGAGAAAAAAGTTTATTGGCCGAGATAATGCGTGCCTGGATCTCCTTCTCCTCCTCCTCCAATGCTTCATTAAACTGTGCAACAAGATACTTAAAACTAGTAACACATTGGAATGTGTAGTTTCCAATTGTATAGCACATCTGGGGTCGCATGGGTTTCTTTTTCCTCAGATCATAATTTTTGTCTTCTCTTCATTAATTTCTAGGCCAAATCTCCTGGCCTCCCTTTCCAGCTTCCCAAAAGCCTCTTGGACATTAAGAAGAGATCTTCCAGCTATCATCACATCATCGGCATATGCTAATAATTGGGCCCCTTTGTAGAAGATATTACCTCCCTCATCCAGATAGGCTCTTGCTGCTATAGTTTGAAGGATGATGTTGAAAAGTAGCGGGGCTAGAGTATCACGCTGCCTGAGTCCATCGTTTACCTGAAATGCGCTGGTTAACTTGCCATTGACTCTAACTTTGCAGCTGGTATCGCTCATTGTGCATATTACAAGTCTGATAATTTTTAAGGGAATATTCATCTCCTTCATTGCCTGGAACAATTCCTCTCTCAAAACCGAATCATATGCCGCCTTATAATCAATGAACAGTAGCCACATAGTGTTTTGAAATTCTTTCATTTTCTCACACATCAGTCGCAAGGAGAAGATTTGATCGATGGTTGATCTGTTAGGCCTGAAACCTCCTTGGTAATCTCCCAGCTTATGCTCCACATATGGCAGTAGGCGGTTGTAGAGAGCTACACAGAAAATTTTGTGCGCTGTGTTCAGCAGGCTTATGCCTATATAGTTCTTGCAGTCCATCCTATCCCCCTTGTTTTTATAGAGTGGAACGACTGTTGCTTCTGACCACTCTTTCGGCATCCTCTCTACTTGCCAAATGTGTGAAATTAGTCCATGCATCTCACTAGCTAATGACCCATTTGCCACTTTTAAGAATTCTGCATGTATTCCATCTGGACCAGGAGCCTTATTACTTTTTAACTTTTCCACAATAGCTTCGATATCCTCTTTATCTTCGTCGTCATCGCCAACACTCGCATAATTTACTGTTCTCGTGGCTTCAACCTCATGCTCAGATCTTAGGAGTGTTTGAAAGTATTTCTTCCAATGTTCTTGCAGCTCTACATCTGCGACCAATAGGCGTCCATTTTCACCCCTTATAACAGGTTGTTATTTCTAGTGCCTGTTTTCTGCTGCTGGACCTCCTTGTAGAATTTTCTAGCTTCATTGTTGCTTCTGGCTTCTTCTATTTCTCTGACCTTGTCATTCATCCAGTTTCTCTTCTTAGACCTGATGATTCTTTTAGCTTGGAACCTAGCGTCATGAAAATCTTTTCTACTCTGCCGAGTGTCCTTACCCAGCCACTTGGTTCTTAGTATATTGCGAGCCTTAATGGCTTCATCGCACTCTGTATCAAACCAAGATCTATTTGGAGGCTTCCTCTCTATTCAATCATCTATTCAAACAGTTCTAATCAATCAACATAAATGAGGAAAATAGTAATTACCAATAACTATGCAAAATAAAAAAAAAATGTTAAATGATGATAAAATTATGCATAAATGTACATTCAGAATAGATAAATCAGCTTCTGATTCTTCATCCCTTTCACGTGAGGAAAATTTTTGACTTGGTTTCACTGACTTAGATGTTTCTCAATTAAATGATAACTATCCATCATTCTTAAACAGCGAAATGCGGCGGACTTATGGGCATATGGGCTCACAAAACACTTTTGTATCTCAACAGAATGGAAAGCCAAATTTTGAATATACCCCAAAAAGTGACTTATTTGGTTTCTCAACTCAAGGTTCATATCGTTTAAATTATCTACACTGAAAAGTATCAGTAGTTAAAATTACGGATTTAAAATTTGAATACATCATTTATATTTAATACAAATACTATAATTAAGCGAAATATAACTATTCATATAGTTAATATAGTCTATTAAATTTACAATTTAAATATTGTGCTAAAATATTTTTAGTAGCCTCAATTTTTTTTTTTTTTAAGTACGTTTTTATAATATTTTATAATAATACCCCATATGTAAGTATTAAAAAAACGGATTTACCTTTAAAAATTATATTTACTCATCTATATATATGGGCCTGGAATATTTATTTATAATCATCATATGAACACTAAAATGTTTAAGTAATATTCTTTAAAATCTTAACAATGAAACAATTCATCTTTTATATCATTTATCATGTGTCTGAATTGTGATGCTGCTACTGTTTCACTTCTCCTGTTGAGACTCCAAAGTTTCAAATCCGTCTAGGGGAGGGGAGAAGGTTGTATGAATTCAAAACTTTAGCCTATAAGTCCCAAAGTAGGTTACGGTTTGACCCTCTCTAAGTGCTTTTCTCAATTCAGAAAAGCCTTCATTTGTGAGTTAATTTGATAATATCACAACGCCAGGATAATTAAATTCTCTTAGTAGTTATTCTAAGGAAGATGTTTCCTAATCTAGCGATGTTCGTACCGGCCAAGTTTCTTGTAATAATTCCAAGTTATAAGCTCCTTAATCAAAAATCCTTAATTATAACTGGAGAACAGCCAAATTTGAATTTACCCGATTAATATTAAAATTCGCCCTTATGAGTTTTGAGGCCAACGCCTGTTAAATATTTTTGAAGATAATGAAATTTGTATTCAGCAAATAGCAGCACTGATATTTTATATTCAGCAAGCTGGTGGGGTCTGGATGACTAAGAAGTGTAAACATTAACTCTTGTATGCAGACTAAGGAACCACAAGGAGGCTTATTTTCTCACTGAAAATAATCTTATATTATACTAATGATATATACGTTGAGTTATATTTCATAATTAACTAATAATAAAAAAAAAAAAAAAATCAAACATATCAATGGATTCAAATCAATACCACGTAAATCCAATCTACAACTCAATAACTCGTATAATGATTTTTTTGAGTTCCAATATCACGCAAGTTAAATATAATTACAAAAATGATATAATTTGGTAAAAATGGTACGTAGTAAAATGCAGTAAACTAAGTTAACGACGAAATTTTAAACTTTTCTGTTAATTTTGTCTACTGAAAAGTTGTTGATTTTGCGAAATGAAGTATTTATTTGAATCCATCGAAATGAAGGACACATTAATAAGTATAACTTATTTTATTGCGTGTCAACTTTTCGGCCTAAATTTTAGCCCATCATCAGGGCTAAAAAAAAATAAGATGACAACGGAGACAGTTCCAATAACAGTGATAAACAGAAGTGACCAGTATAATAAAAAAATGTGAGGTATAAAGATATAGATTTTAATAAATGGTGCAAATAATGAAAATTAAAATAATGTGAAAAGTAAAGAAAAGATTATTAATTATATGAAATAATAATAATAATAATAATACATGAAAAATATTAATTAAAATACTACTAATATGAAGATTTGCACATATTCCTTGGTGCAAATAAACATATTACCTAGGTATATAGTTCTATTTTCGTGTCTTGTAATGCTAATAAAAATTAATTTTAAAAGAATAAAATAAATAATAATAAAACAAAAGAAATATACATGAAAAGAAATGATTTTAAACAATCAAGACAAAATTAATAAAATAATAGACTCTAGATAAATAACCTATGTAATAAAAATATTTAATAAACAAAGTCATTTTTATTTACATAGTTCATTTAGGGATTAAAATGGAAAAAACAGCAGATATTAAGTTTTAAATTACCATAACTGTCGCAAAAATAAAAAAGCAAGTATTTCTTTGACCATTTGAGTTAGCATAAAAAAATTTACGTATTCATTCCAGGCGTTAATATAGAAATAGTCACAAATAATATGGAACAATATAAGTTTTCCCAGTGCTGCATGATTTGGAGTGTTCATTTGTTCTTGGAGTTATTCAAGATAATCAATAAGTTATTCAAAATTTTACAATCCACAAAAACATGTCCTTTAAAGAAACATTTACCAAACGAAGGGAATCCAATATGCCTGCTAAAAGGCATTGATGCTAGCAAGTTTATTTAAGCATGAACAACAAACCCTGGGCCCTGCCCTCCATTACATACGGATAAAACAACGATGTGCAGAAAATTCAATACAAGTTCGGCCACAGAATAGAGAGCAAAATATCAATAGTAAGATTATTGAAACAGAGGCCTGGGCTGCAAAATTATTCATCCAAGTGCCCAACAGAGCGTTTACAAACACAACTTGAAATAACTCCAGAGGTGATGAAATTTCCAAAAGGCCTCGGGAAAGTTTCGTTCTGCCCTATTCATCACAATGTTGATTAAAACGGACCATACAAAGTGTCATTTTATAAGGACGTAACAACTAAAAGTAACAACTTTTTTAACTTCCGAAACATGAATTTGATCATTTGCATTATTAAATAAATTTTACTAACGCTGTATGGACGAAAGTGAGTATGCACAACAAAATTATTCATAATTTGTTTTAAATTATAAATATTTGATCTTTTTTTAAAAGAATTTTTCTGAAATATGTATATTATATATATAAATTTTCAATACTATGATTAATTCTAGTAATATACTTTCTTGATAGAGGAATTTATTTAAATAGAAATCATCAAGGTTGATAAATGTATTTATTTATCAAGTCTATTTCTAGAGTCACAAAAATGGCTGACAAAATTGATTTCGAAATGGGGCAAAGCAAAGCTAATTCACCCGCATAGAATGGGATTGAACCGCCGGCCCCTCGGTGAAAAGCTAAATCACCACTAATAACAGCTACTGAGCCTGTGATACAGCACCAGTTATCGCTCAATTGATTCATGCATCAAATCCCATTGAAGCGCTCCAAAATCGCTGTTTAATCGCCGGTGGTTGACTCGTTTCAAAGGCAAGTGCCCTGAGACATGCTCATTTGAACCTGGCCTTTGTAATTGGCAAACATAATCCAGTTAAATGGCAATATAATGAAGTTAGAAAAAATAATAAAAAATCAACACAGAATAAATCTCGACCTTCTCATTTGGGCAAACAGTTTGGTAGCCTCCGGGATTACCCGTCCTTCTTGCCCTGGTTAGAGAATATAAGAGCATTCTCTCGATAAAATATATATATATATATATATATATATATATATATATATATATAATATTATAGTCAGTAGTAGCGCTGATATTACGCAAAATTCTTATTTTGTATTTTCTACACGTCTGATTTCAAAATCACTAATTTTGTATCGGAAATTGAATTTTAATTAATTTTGGTCGTCTAATTTTATTCTGAAGATTGCACCCAGAAGCTACCCAGAAGTGGATTACTCACCGCTTCGACTCTTCTGTATACGATGCAAAAAACTTTTTTGCGAGTATCAATGCATAGGAATGAGAAAATTAAAAAAGTAGGCGTGCAATAAACGCATAATTTAATACACTAAAAATTAGTTATTTGACATTTTTCATTTGGAATAACCGTTTTTGAGTTAAATCCATGTAAAACAGTATAACGTAAAATTGTAAAATTATCCTAATTTAATTTCCGATTCTGACCAAACTGCTGAGCGAAATTTAGTATTTAATAAGAGCGTTCGCCTCATAATTTAATGCCCTTTAATTGGGGAAAGAATGAAATTTTCCATGCGATGAACCTTTCTGATATTTTAAGACGAAACTGAAAAATTGCAAAAATGTCTAGTTTATTTGGCTCCCAAAAGTTTAATTCATCACAGAAACCTTTCCAAACTTATAATACACTTTTATTTGGGATGCCCAGAGTTGATGAAAATATTGTCCAGCTTTACTTGAACTAATTCGCAGTCTAAAGTCTAATTTGACTGGGCTACTCCAAGTAGGAGGAAGGTAAAAAAAAAAATGCACCAATGAACCGGATCCTCCAACATCCGAATTGTTATTTCTTAACTATTCTCAGCTAATATCCATTGGCGAAATGCGGTCCGAGGATTTCGTATACTCAGCCACTTCCTTTCTCAACCAGCGCCTCCTTTATATGCCGAATTATGCTGAGTAAACAATATTCGCGACATAAACTCAGATAAACTAATTCCAATTCACCAGAGTACTGCAGTAGGAGAAAACAAAAGAAAAATGGTTTACATTGCAGCCAGTGTTGGTTTAGTTTCATCAAAATGTAGTTATTCATTAAAGATGTGTGTATATTAAACGTTGATGCGACTGAAACGAAAGAAAGTAAATACGAATTGTTTGTGAAGAGAAAATATTTTAACCACTACCTAGTGAATTACAATATTTTTTTTCTTTGGAAAGACTTTTCGGTATGTTTTCTATTTCACGTGACAGTCACATCCTAGTGTTTAGTTTTGGATATAATATAGTACTATAACTATATAAATATATAATATAATAAATATATAATATAAATATAACTATATAATATAGTTACTATTTTTAAGATTCTATGCTGTCCATAATGTTAAATGTATTTTTAGACAGAGCTAATAATAATTTCATATTTAATCCTAATATTAAACAACAGCCAGTAGCTGTTGGAGGTGATAATTTAAGTAAATGGAAGATTAATGGTTTAATCTTATTATTATTTTTTTTGTCCTTTCCTTCATTATTGTTATCTCCATTGACTTCTAGAGGATCATAGGACATCTACAAGTGCATTCCATTCCTTTCTTTGTGTTTGCAATCACTTTCGCCTGCCAAGTCTTGCCGGTCTGGTCCAGGCCCTGTTGTCCTCTTGATCTTCCTCTTCTTGCTCCTTGGGGATTCCATTGAAGAGCTTCTTTCTTAATGGCAATATCTGGCTTCCTTAACTTTCCTTTAAGGTACATATTGCGATCGGATAAAAATTTTGAAGTGCAGTTTATAACTGATTTCTGTGTTTCTGAGCCCAACAAAAGGCATGGTATGTCTGCTTTTCAGAGCCACGATTATTTCTTGAACGAGTAGACCAATGGTGTTGGTGTTTTTTTTTAGGAAATTTTTGGCAATCGTACTTCCAAATTGGTAACTTTTATTACCCAATATTATACATTTGTTAACGTTTCGGGTTATTGATCCTCCTCTTCAGAACTAAAAAAAATATTTTTAAATTACCTTCAACAATTTCTTTAAAAACGATTTTTGGTTATAACGTGAAATTTAATTATAAAACAATATAATATGATAATTTAATCAAATTTACCTGAAATTGGTATATTTTCAAGGAATATAATTATTCCTGATGTCATATATTAAATCTCAATTAAAAATATTTTACTTTACAATTTTAGTAAAAACATTGTAGCACTCCTTTTTCATACTGCATGATTAATCTGATTGCTCTTTGGTTCTATTTATCAATTGAATGTTTATGCCACAACTTCCTATTTATTTATTACCTTCATATATGTTTTTTTTTATTGTCTTAATATGTCACAAAGGGGTTATCTACCTTGTTAGTTTTATTAAATTAAATTGTCTGTTTTCATTCTTTTTATTATATCTGAATGATAGCTATTAAGGTTCTTTGTGTCAGTTTTGTAATTTACAGTTTTTTTCTATATTCTTGGTTATGTATATTACTTCTATGATTTTCCTATTTCTTGTTATTTTTTGATTGTCTAATATTTTAGGCCTGTCAAAATCAAATTTATGCTGTTTTATTATACTATGATGTGCTAATGCTGTAAGATTAGTGTTTTTTATGTTTCCTTTTAGGAAGATAAATATTGTGAACGGATCAAAATTTCGAAGTGCAGTTTTTAACTGATTTATTTCTGAATTACAAAAAGACATTGGTATGTCTGCCTGCTTGGTATTACCACGATTATTTCTTGAACGGGTAGACCAGTTTTTTTAATTTAGTTTTTTTATTGTTTTGTTCCCCAATTCCTGTGTACCATATAAAGCTTCCTCTGCGCAATAGCCGAAAACATTGATCTTCTACACATTTAGTGCCAAAATGGTATGAACGATGAAACGTGGCTAACTTTTTCTCCTTTAATTATACTACAGTCATTTGAAAGATAATTGAATCTCCTACAAAACAAAAAAAATCTCATTAAAATCGGACCACTATTAGCAAAGATGGAATATAAATATTAGCATAGTGTACTGAACTTTGTTTTTTTATAAAGTATTCTGTGCATATTTCTATGGAAAACCGTACTTTTTTTTTGGAAAAACTACACATTTCCCGAAAAAATTTAGATGCCTATATGAAAGATAATTAAATGGCTTGCAAAGCAAAATTAAAATAATCCTATTGGACCAATAATAGCAAAAGCCAAAGCGAACACACCAGATCTGCTTTTTTTACTTTTCCCTTTTTTTTTAATGACAAATATTACAGTCTATCCACAATGTTGTGCAATATTCATAAGAAAAAAATACACTAATTTAAAAAATATAATACTAATTCGCTTCCACATTTGAGGGGTAAACCAGAGTCCGAGGAGATCCCAGCGCAACTATCGTGCCCCGTAACTGGTTCTGAAAGCCACTTGAGGCTAAGAGCGCTAAGGTCGTATGTCAAATTTATTTTACAAAAGATCTCGTGGTCACTGCTGCTTCAGCTTTCGAGGTGGATTATAGAAATAAGTGGAGCTATTTAAGGAATGGATACGAGAAATTAGATGATCGTCTAGTTTATTCAATAGTTGAAAAACGTATTAAAATTTATTTGATCAAAAAACAATTATTTTTTAATGTTTATATTTCTCCTTTGATATAATCTGAAAATAAAACAAAAAAAAATGCTGGAAGAAACTCTGTCGATATCATTTTTCAAACTCGAGATATAATATAAAACGGTTTCAGGGTGTTTTATTATTTTTCTCAGCTCCTAGGACACCTTGGAAGATACGATTGGAAATGTAACGAATTTTTTTTTAATTAAGAATCACTTAAAAAAGTTAGATCAGAATCGGCGACGGCCACACCATGCACTCCCCTTGATAGTAACTTAAATTAGATTTTTAATATTCTGGAACAGTCAATAATGTAATGGTGTACCATCCCTCTACAAAACCGACGCTGAGAAGCTTCTTAATATGCAGTTGCTATAAATAAAAAACAAATCTGAAACAGGAAAGCAATCAGAGATGTGATGAAAATTCAAAGAGAAATGCAGAGGAAAAGCACATGAAGCTGAGGGGAATACAACTGAGGTGTCCTGCCAATAGGCGGCCACTAACCCTAAAACAAATCCACCCTTTTATGGCCCTTAACTCCACAGGGACACTCCTTCTGTCATGTTTAGCCCTTCAAGATTCTACTGGATTACTCAGCGCTTACGGTGCTCATATCCACGGCACAAGGAGTGGGACATAATACTCGGGAGCTGTCATATCAGCAAATGAAAATTTTATGCTGTCTCGAGGAGAAAACTATCTAAGAATAACGATGTAGTTTTTTTTTTAATAAGGATCTGAAAAAGCATCTACCAACTAAATAATTGTCGCAGTTTTTTAGAACATCTTCCCTTTTTCTTACTTTTATACGAGCATTTCTCTCACCGAGGTTTCTGCAGTTTGATTTCTGTACTATTATCAAAGTACCTAAAGCTAATAAAAACTACTTATTGTAATTGGGAAAAGTAGTTGCGGCTACCAACGAATGATTATAATTGTAGTTGCAGAGATTATTGATGACTTTGACTTTCATTACTGTTGGAATGGATTTAAGCTCCAACAGAATAGTTGGAGTTTAGATAAAAGAAAGTAGAATAGAACAAAATATCATATCAATACCATGAAATGTTTATTATGCAATTAGAAATTTAAATATCTTTAATAAAATTTATTTTTTTAGAATTATTAAATGAAGCTTATCGCTTCTAGTAGTGAATATATTATTTATCAGTTCACTAACACAAACCAAAAGTTTACAAAAACATGTAGTGTTATTACTACATCTGTATAGTAAATGCATTTGAAGCTCCGTAACTGCTATTACAACTATTAGTTGGTATTTACTGTCACAACTACTTTTTCTAACTGCTGAACTTGTGGTTTTGAACTCCATCCACATAACTGGTAGTTGACAATCGTTTTGCAATTGCTTGCAAAATTACCAACTAGTAAAAAATATTTGGTGCTGTAAATAAGTTACGAAGTTAATCGCTAATGTAGGTATTACTGCCCAAGTCTGTTATATAGATATTTTTACATTAACTTACATATGTATTTTATACTTTGTAAATATTTATAGTTTTTTTCCATATAACACTTTAATAAATGTCTTTAATATAAAAATCATGCCGGATAAATAGGGCTCTACACTATTTACAAAAGGATATTTATCAAGTGTGGTTTTAGCACAAATAAATATAATTACAATCAAGAGAAAAAAGTTGCTAATAACGTACATATTTACAACATATGTCAGCAATAATGAGGATATCAACATTTCATATTTTTTTATTTAATTAATGTACTGTTCTTGAATTTTTATAATGATTCCTTGCTTATGTTTTAAAGTTCGATTTGCCCTCTCCTCCATACTTTTTTAAATCACTATTATTTCTATTTCATATATCAAGGAACATCATTGACACCACTTATCGAGTTTTTTATGTTTGTGGGTAACATTTCTGTTTGGACTTTGTCGTCTTTACTCATAATGCAACTATTATCAGTTGTATATTTTTATATTTTCCATGAAAAACTAGATTATCCAGTCAGAAACAAATATCGCTTACACAGATGCGGAAAAAATAAGTGGTGTTTAAGAGGACGGATGAAGAGTTCTAGGAAATTGCCCGAATTATGAAAGAGTTGCTCAAACAAGCATTTCGTGTTTCTTTTTTATTGGATTTAACGCTCTTAAATTATAAAGAAGTGTTGTTTAAAATAACCAATGGAGAATTCGAGGAAGTAGCACGTATAGTAACGGAGTTGTTCACTTTATGTTTGTTTTTATTAGATATAACGCCATTTAATTTAACGATTGGACAGAAGAATGTAGGATCAGCGGATCGTGAATATAGAGAATTTGTCTATTGTCCTAAAGGTTGGAGACAGAAAAAAATGCTGAATCTAATCAAACATCATATCAGACTCATCTGAAAATCACCGCATATTTTAAAGAGTTAACACTGACAAGAATTCCATTTAATCGGTACATTAAAAATGATATTCTTTCAGATAAACGTGCGCGACACAAGGCTTAAAACGCTGCAAATTATTACACAATGGTTTATTATTTCCACTTATTTATTCCACAAAAATATCTATTCTGTCAAAGTAAAAAATATGAAGCAGTAGGTACCAAAGGAAAAGAAATTTGAAGCTTGTCACAAGATGTCCGCCGTGAAAGTGCCGAACTGTGTTAATTAAAAAAACTGCGTCTATGCAAGTAGGCTGTAATGTAAAATGATACAGAGACAATATTTGATGTGCACTTCACTAGGAAAAAATAAAAACGAACTTCATAAAGCTATATCTCAGCTAATAATGGTCCGATTTAGGTGATTTCTAGTTCGTATTGTCTTATTATAGATCGAATCGGCAATTATTATAGATTTTTTGTTTTTCATTTTTTTTTTTTTTTTTTTTTTTTTTTTTTTTTTTTTTTTTTTTTTTTTGGTTTCTCGTTATGCTGATTCCAAAACACCTTACATTTTCTCTCTATCTTTATAAATGACCGAGTTATGGGCTTATTAGATATTTAATCGGTAATTATACAGATTTTTTGTTTTTCAATTTTTTTTTTTTTTTTTTTTTTTTTTCATGTCTCGTTATGCTGATTCCAAAACACCTTACATTTTCTCTCTATCTTTATAAATAACCGAGTTATGGGCTTATTAGATATTTAATCGGTAATTATACAGATTTTTTGTTTTTCATTTTTTTTTTTTTTTTTTTTTCATGTCTCGTTATGCTGATTCCAAAACACCTTACATTTTCTCTCTATCATTATAAATGACCGAGTTATGGGCTTATTAGATATTTAATCGGTAATTATACAGATTTTTTGTTTTTCATTTTTTTTTTTTTTTTTTTTCATGTCTCGTTATGCTGATTCCAAAACACCTTACATTTTCTCTCTATCTTTATAAATGACCGAGTTATGGACTTATGAGATCTTTAATCGGCCGCCATTTTGAAACAAACAGACGGATTATAATGTCGAGTTCCGAGGATCATCCCGGGGTGACCTGTGACTTTGGTACCGAATCTCAAGAAAATCGGTCCAGTAGTCTCGAAGAAAAGCCGCGGACGGCGGACGGGCGGATTTTTTTTTATTCGATATTTGGATTCTACGTATCTTGAAACGTAAAACCTCAAATTTTGAGGGGGGTTACAAAAAAATTTTCTTTGGTCGATTCCAAAGGTCTATTATTGAAAATAATAAACCAAAAATTGAAGATTTATCGCCCGATTCAGTCTCGTTGATTATGACTTTTTCCCTGCAATCCGTCTTGGTGTAAGGAAAGTCTAGGAAAGTTACAATATAAAAGAAATCGTATCAAAGAGTTCCTGTGAGCAGTGCTTTGAAAAAAGCAAGGCGAGATGTTGCAGTATATAAAGGAGAAAACTCCCAGACCGGGCAATACGTGGCTCGTGTACAAGTCGACGAATTCATCTCAAGAAGAAACTGCTATACCTCACTGTTCTTCGATTCTCGAAAGCCATAGGTATGGTTCTGGTTGTGTTAAAAATATTTTAAATACCTTAAAACCTTAAAGATTGATTCGAATAAATAGGAAAATAAGAATTTTTATATTTTCAATTGATCTTGAAATTGCTATGGTCTTTCGATGTATCATTTATTATTTCAATCATTGTTATATAATTTATTAGGACTGAAATAAATTATAATAATTTAATTATAATTTAAGAAATAATTAACTCTGGACATAATGGATGTGAGATATGCCGAAAACTACCCCATATTCATTAATAGGTACCCACTTCTTGAAGGTGAACATTCTACAGAAATACTTGAAATTGTCATGTATTTCGCAAATGCTACTAATTGTTGCTGAGAAACAGGATGCTAAGGCAATTAGTCTAATGAAGAGGTAAGCTTAAATGAACACTCTCGTTAACACACACTGCAAATGTTCAGCCGCCACATCCTGCGGTCTGTTAGTGTCCACGTCCAAAACAAACCTCATGTATAATGAATTTAATTATTAACTGTCATGGTTATTTCATTGACTATTGTTGAATATCAACATTTTCTTATTAAATCGAAAAAAAACAAGTACAGAAAACGTATTATTTAAGATATTAAATAATGTCTAATTGTTATTAAGTATATTATGATTTAATTAATTTGTGAAGAACAACTTTCCATTGATATTTAACTTTATATTAAAAAAATATATTTTTATGTTGTTCTTCACAAATGAATTAAATCGTATCATTTAAAATAGTCTGTTGTGGAAATATTTTTAGTATTCTGTGTCAGTATCTAAAACTGTTGGAATTAGTATAATTTTGATTTATAAAATCAGCATAAAAAGAAGAAAGGCTAAACTAATAGCAGAAGATGATTTCTCATTACAGTTTAAATATAATATATTTTCATCATCTTAATCAATATTGCATTTAAGTCAAATAGGTAAAGATAAATCCAAATCAAACGTATGGACTCGAGCATGGCTTAACAATTCATATTTTAATTCATAGTTTAACTCATGATGAGAAATCATGAAAAGGATTGTGGAGTGAGGTGGGCAAGGCACAGGAATCTTAATTTCGGGGTCCAGGTTCGAGTCCTGCTGTTGTAAGAAAATGTATTTATTCTGTTTCATCAGCCTGGATCGACCGTGAGGTCTTGAGATCATTCTGAAGAACATCAAGGCGAAATTCACGTACTCGGACACACACACACACACACCACGGTGGAAGTCTGAAACCCATACGTGGCGCGTCCCCAGGTGGCGGATAGGGGAGTGCTCGCTAGATATAGAGGGCAGGAGGGCAATAAAATACCTCTCGCGGACCAAACAGACTAACAAGAACAGGAACCCCGAATAACAAACCAAACATGGCGAGTCAGCATATGACGAACCTTACGGTGCAGGGGGTCGGATCCCCAGTACCGGCGTCTGTCAGGAGCGAGAAAGCGGGCTCCGAGACGTCGTTATCCAACGTCCGCAGTGTTGCAGTAGTGGATCACTTGGCGACTGTAGCATCTAATACTTCAAGTGAAGAAAGAAGAAGGGAACTGTTGCTGTTTGCTAGGAGACAAAATTTGTAATCTTCACGAGTTTGTCAAGCAGTGCCAAAATGCCCATAACCAGGTAAAAGCATACGCGAGTTCAATTCGTATGCTATATCCGGAATAGATGAAAACCAAGTACCGTAACTAGCTGTAAACAGTTGTGGAACTCAGACCAAATCGAGTTTGGACTCCGTCCAGGAAGAGTCTCAAGAAACGATGTGTTCGCTGAAGCCCAAGAAGAAGAAGAAGAAGAAAAAGGAGATGAAGAATATGAGGCCAAATACACCTAATATGCAGGAAGAAGTAGAGGTCTCCGCTCGTGCTCAAATAAATCAACCGGACGAACAATGGCAGATGGTGAAGGTGAAGAAGAAGAAGAGAAAAAAGAAGACCACAGAGCACAAAATACGAACAAGACCTGCTCGTCCAGATGCGCTGATGGTCACAGCAAAGGAGGGCTCGTCGTACGCGGACATCCTCCGCACGATGAAAAGCGATCCTGAGCTTCAGGATATAGCGGATAACGTGCATAAAATACGTAAGTGCACTTCCAGGCGTCTCCTGCCTGGAAGCAAAAGACAAAACGGAACTAATCCGTACTGCGATAGCTGAGAAAATGGTGGACATAGCGGAGGTCACATGCAAGAGAGATTCTGTCGTCATTGAGTCGACTACGCTCGGCTTTGCCGACGATCTGGCAATCATGGTCCGAGGAAAGCTCCTGGAGGAAATCACTTATAATGCGAATAAGGCCGTCGCTGCCATTCGCCAGTGGCTTTCATCGGTTGGCCTCCAGCTTGCTGATCATAAGACCGAGGCAGTTCTTATCACCAGCAGGAAAGTAAGGGAGACTATCACTCTAACCGTTGGGGATTATGACATCCACTCCAAGCCATCAATTAGATATCTCGGGGTGCAGATCGACGCCAGGCTTCGTTTTGATGAACATCTGCACATAGTTAGGAGTAAAGCAGCCCGAGTAATTAACGCACTGGCTCGGATTATGCCAAATATTGGGGGGCCTAAAGAAAGTAGGAGAAGGCTTCTGGCTACTGTGGCCAGTTCTACACTTTTGTATGCAGTGCCGATCTGGAAGGAAGCCATTCTAGTGAAATCATATGCCCTCAAGGCTATCAGTGTTTATCGAAGGATCGCTCTGCGAGCCGCTCGAGCGTTTCGCACTGCATCCTATGACGCAGTGTGTGTTATCGCCAATATGCCTCCGATTGACCTTCTGGTAGAGGAACGGAACCGGATATTCCGACGAATACGAGAAGATTTGGATACTCAATGGGCGATGGTAGCGGAACAAGAGAGAAATAATACTCTTGAAAGATGGCAGACACGCTGGAATGCCTCATCCTCAGAAAGATGAACCCATCGCCTGATTCCTGACATTGCAGCGTGGATATCACGGAAACACGGAGAGCCTGATTATTATCTAACCCAGATGCTTACTGGGCATGGTTGCTTCAGGGCCTACTTAGCCCGCTTCAAGCTGGAGGACCAATCATCGTGCCCTACTTGCGCCAGAGTGGATGAAACAGTGGAGCATGTGTTCTTCTATTGCCCATGCTTTGTTAAAGAAAAGGAAGAGTTAGATAGGAACTTTGGACAACAGTCAGTTCCGGAAAACTTAGTCGCTCTAATGATGTCCAGGCTGGAGAACTGGAGCGCTGTTGCAGACTATGCAGCGCTTATCGGTAGGCAGCTCAGAACACAGGAGCGAGAGAGGAGAGGCCAGGCAATGGCTTAATAAGAGGTCCAATGAAGAAGTAGGCGCATGGCCATCCTGCCCCCACTCGAAGTAATGCTTGACAGCAGTTCCGCGGGGTGGCAATGATGAATAGGGAGGTGGTATTTTAGTGAGTAGGAATCTCACACTGTTGTGGACGTCTAGCCACACATCGTCTTATGAAAGATTTTTCCCCTACCCCTATAAAAAAAACACACACACACACACACACACACATATATATATATATATATATATATATATATATATATATATATATATATATATATATAAATTAATTTATTTTTTATTTATTTATTTCTTTATATATAATAAAGAAAAGGAAGATCTAAAACAACAACTTATAGTTGTGCTATATTTCTGGCAAACTGCTTTTCTAAGGCAGGTGGGGGTTCCAGAAACCACATTTACTCAATTTAAATTATCTCATTTAATCTCTATTTGCATCGGTTCCAAAAGAGAGCCGATCAATCAAACTATATTTTAACATAAAAGGCTAGAGACCTCAGACCCTCTGCTATGGTCACTAACTTGGGATATTATAAATGCATTTGGAGTCCTTTCGAAGGGTGTTGTGTTCACCATTTCACTTAATTAACTAGATGATGTCATGCAGTGTAAATAGAATGGTAGATTTTGTTACAGATCTTTCTTTATTTATGTTACGTTATTAATTAACCTATTTGCTTAATAATTTCTAATCTAAATTACTCTCATTGTAAAAATCTAAAGACTGTAACATATGTATTTGAGAATACTGGGAGAACTCTTGCTTATTTAAAATATTATCAGGACGACACACAATATTGATGTACACAATGAATCAAAGGACTAGCACTTATCTTATTGTTGCTCTATGGTCTAGGTCTCTCACTCCTTTCTCGATGTGCTGCTCAGCTGTACCCTCTGCGAACCTCAGTCTTCTGCCTCTAGCTCGAACCTCCTTTTTTCCAGAACTACCCACTTCAAATTTCTCACCAGAACTCTCACTTCAAACTTCTTACCAGAACTCTGCAGAACTCTCCTGAACTCTGCCTCTTATACCGTTTTTCCCTACTCCTTCTTGAACAGATGAATTTTGTTTCCCCCTCTCCTTTTGGGACATCTTATTGGCTGACGCTCTAAGAATATTTTCTCTATTGTTCATACTGACCTTGGTCGGCATATTTATTACACCTTGTCGATCGGGCCTATCTCTAGTTTTATGGTGCTCTTACTTTCGCTTATCTTAAGCGGCCTATTGGCGGTCTTGAAATACACCCCCAGGTATAACGCCCAATCTTGTCAATATTTCTTTGTCCGAAAAAGAAACTGGTTAATATTGATATTGCTGAACCGCGTTGCATCTCTTTAATTTATTCCTTATTTAATTACTATTACGAATCTTAATTATTTCCTTCAATCCCAGTATTCTCAACACATAACATTTGTATGTGCATAGTGAAAAACCAGTGTCATCAAGTACATATAAATTGTTTAACTTGGTCACATGTACATAATGAAATGAACAAAACTATGTATTTACGTGTATACAAAAAAAGAATCAAAGTGTATCTAATCAAAGCTTTATCAAAATTAATGCTGTGGCATAAAAAATGTCTTAATATTTGTCTGCATCAATGTCGACTTTCTCTTCATAGCAGCTAGATCTCTAATTCTCTCCAGTTGTAATAAATGCGTGAGGTCCGATTTTTTTTGGCGTTCGAGCCATCGGAACGCCAAATCCATTGCTTGGAAGGTCTCAGCATGAGATGGTCCAGAGTCATCTCCTTCTGGTTCCTCATTTGCATCATCGTGCTCTGTGAGGTCTTCATCACGAAGTAATTTTTCAACAATTTCATCGTCCGTCAGCAACTGAAAGCCTGGATCATCACTGTCCACACGTAGCCACTCATTCACGTTATTTTTATCACAATCCGCGAAAACACTAATTTTACTCATTTCATCCACAATTTCCGATGAAACTTCATTATCATGCTCATGGATTTCGATTTCAACTTTGGATGGTTTCAGTAGTTTATTCCACGACTTATGCAAGGTTTAAATCCATTGCAGCATTTAAATCCATTCCATGCTTCAACCAACATATAACAGCAGTCTTTTAAATTAATTTTTTTGTACATAGAAAGTGTAGAAATAGTTTCTTCGTCATTTGTATCACCTAAAATGTGATCATATCAGACAACGCATGAGCTGTTTCGGTATAGTTTCTTCAATGTTTCGATGACGCTCTGGTCCATAGGTTGAACTAGAGAAGTTGCATTAGGGGGCAATATCTTCACCTCAAACATCCTTCATCTCAAACACCACAACACTAACCTTATTCAAAGTTTCAGGTGATGAATGTGACGGAGCATTGTCCAAAAGGAGAAGAACCCTGCCTTCTTTTCCACTGCTGAAACTTTTTCACTTCAGGAATGAAGTTGTTTTCGAACCATTTTACGAACAAATAACTGTCCATCCACGCATTTTTTTGGCTTGTGTATATTAACGGAATTTTCACGTTTTTAAAACATCATGGGTTTTGGGTTTACCTATCATTAACAACGGAACTCTATGTGTCCCAGATGCATTGGCACACACCATTACTGTAACGCTATCCTTGCTCATTTTGTAACCTGGCGCTGCGGTTCCTTTTCGAGACACCAACGGTTTAGATGGCAAAGCTTTCCATTAAGTCCCGTTTCATCATCATTGTAGACAAAATTCAAATCATATTCTTTGACTTCAAGATATTTCTTCAAGCTCTTGGAAAAAGAAACTGTGCTGCTGGAGCACTTAATTTTTCACCTTGAATTTCAATCTGCCGTATCCCATGTTGTAATTTAAAATTTTTTAACCAACCAGAACTTGCGATAAAGGTTGAGTTGCCACCAAGCTTCATGTTTAATTCAAATGCTTTTTCACACAAAATGGGTCCCGATCTGGGCTGCCCAGGAGACCGTTTTAGCAAAAACCAAGTGAAAGCAGCATCTTCCACCAATTCACTTTTATAAAAGCTATTTATATATATATATATATAGGATAGTTGATCGAAGTAATTAATATTCGAGATGATCATAAATACCAGTGAGGCGGTCAAAATCAATCATAAAACAGTTATAAAAGAATAAATTAACTACACATTAAATTAAATAAAGATTGAAAATGACTTATAAAAGATTTAATGCATGTCAATGTTTTGGCCCACCTGATAGGCCTTCTTCGGGCTACAAAGACAATATGCCACAAAGAAGAGAAAAATATAATTAAATACAACGAAAGCATATAAAACGTAAAATAAGAATTAAGAGCAATATAGATGAAATAAAGAACTGGGACTGTTCAGAAATGTAATAAAAAAAATGAATAAAATCACGTTGATAAAGGAATATGCAATATTAAAACTAAATAGAGTAAATAACAATTAAGTATGGTAAGCATGTAAAGATAAGAAACAAAAATATTAGTGTATGAGTTGTAGAAAAAGGTAAATAGTAAATTGGGTCGAAGGATACATAAAAGGTAACATTGGAAGAAACTTGCAAAATTAATCTATTCATCATAAACTAATTACACTATTTTGAGGGAAATAAAAAATTGGAGTACTAACAGTGTTACCATTATTATTACTTCTGGAAGTTAAAAAAAAAAAATAAGAATTGTGCAAGACAAGAAAACTATCGGGTTTCGGACTATTTCTTTTTCCTAAATTTAATTTCTTATTCATTTAATAACGCCGACAAAAATTTAAATAATAAATAACATGGATTGGGCTTGTCTCTGGCTTCTCTAATCTCTAATATGGGAGACCATATTGTGGCTTAAAATGTTCAATGGTTTACTGTATTACCATTGATTAAAAGGGAAACACATTTAATTGATTAGAATTGGATATAATTAACATGACTTTTTTTTCTTTTCGAAACTATTTTGATAAACGAACATTGTACACTATGCATTTTCAAATCACCAATTTTTTCGAGGTTTTCGGAATTTCTTTCTTATAAATATTCCAAAGCCGATTATTAATTTTGGCTGGTATCACAATTAATTACCTTTTTTAAAACAATTTTTTTTTACAAGATGATGTCTTAAAATTACCGGCATATCTATTAGTAATTACAAAATTGCAAATATATATATATATATATATATATATATATATATATATATATATAAATATCATAGTTGTGAAATGGAAGTTTATTTACAAAATATAACAACATGATCACTGCCAGGGATCATACATTCCAAAGGATCTATAGCTCAATACCCATATGAACATATAATTGCGTTCAAAGAACAATAAGAAATGCAAAAACTGTTTCCATTGACACTATCTGGAAAATTAATTGTACCGATAGAATGAAACAAATTCGCATAGAATTTATTCCATAAGCATACAGACACATCAATAAAAACAAAGGGAAATAAAATGTAGGATAGCGGCTTTATCTCGACTCCATGTCCACTGAGAAATGATAAACCGTTAATCACATTTAATTCATTATTTTGCAATCAGGATGTTTTGCACGTATTGTATGGCTTGCAATCTTCTCAAGCCCTTAATGGTTTATATCAAAGGTTTGTCTCTTGTTCTACACTTCCCTGATTTTGATCAGACGGTACATCTGCATCTGGTAGGAGCGTGCGTGGTGTTGTCGAACTATTGCCAGCTTATGCATTATGGGATTTTCTGCCTTCATAGCGGAACCAAAACCGACATTTTTGTTTAATATAAGGAGCTAAGTAGGAAAAACCACTTATTGACTTTTTTTCTGATTTCGGTCAATTATGAAAATTGGTAACGAGTACTTAAATCTAAAAGTAATTTTTGAGGTGTTTCCTATGTCATTATCTATTTTCTTAAATTCTTCTAATGAGAGTGTAGCAGTCATAGAGAGATGCAGATCTCTGATAGCAACCGCAGAAAATGATTCCATGGCCGCTTTTTAATCTAGTAATAAACACAGTTACCGATATATAAAAAAAAGTAAATAAAATAAGATCGTCGTTTCTATTTCAGACCATTACATTAAATTTGCACTTACAATTAAGATACATTACTTTTCGGTTTTGTTCTATTGTACAACGGTTAGAGTAATTGCAGTATAAATTAAAGAAAACGTACCTCGGCAAAAAGATTCGCTAGTTCCTCACGAACAAGGCTGCCAAACGATAATTTTCCTCTTACTGGTGTGCCTTCTCACTCACACCCCTGGTTAAGAACAACTGGTTCTAAGAGTTTAAATGTGTATTGAACTCAATCGTATTCCTTTTCGGAGGCACAAACTATCTATTGTAATTAAATAAATTTATACACACGTAATTTCTTGGCCTATTTATTTCAAAATGGATAAGAAAAATGGTTTTGGTTTCCCGAATGACCGGCAACGTTAGGGGAGGTACTCAAATATTCGTTAGTCTGAATGTTAAAACATCATTTGATTTGTGGTGGATGGTGGTACGGTAAACAACTGGGCTATAACGAGACAATAACATTGAATTAGTAATGTCCATTTAACATACCATGGCGCCGAGTGTAGACAACATGCTACATAAGAATTAGGGCGGGGTTCGTACTGTCTAGATATTCCACAATACCAAATAAGCGAAATCACGGAACGTTTATAAAACTTTTAATGTCGATCGAAAAGTTTTCAACATGTATTTTTCAGACTAGTGACACTTAACCATTAAACACATAGCGTTTTTAGTTTATTTTTTAAACGAAAAATTATTAGTTTTATAGTATCCTGATTCTGGTCTGAGCTAAAAGGAAAATATTCAATATTAAAAAAGTTTATGTTCTATATTGAAGACCCCAGGCAGTTTCCTATAGCACATGTTGCTATAGGTAACTGCCTGCTAGATCTCCTTTTGTGTTATTTGAGGGCTGGCTGCTCTTTAGGATGATGAGGGTCCAACTATGCAATAAAATTCCTGAGGCTTGAAATTTCGAGTTGTGCCTCATTCATTCTGGAGGTGCGATATAATTTGAATGTATTTTCGTTTAGAAATAATTGTCTTCATTTTAGGTTTTCAGTTGATTTTTCATATCATTCAGTGGCAAATCCATTAGATACGTATATATCTTCCCAACTGAATGTTATAGGTTGGTTGTGTTTCCTATTACTGTTATAGAAATTATTTTGTATATATTTTTACATAACAATCTTACTCACGATTAGTGATTGTTATTTTGGACCTCCTAATCGTTTTACGATTTTGTAAAGACGAAAACTAACAAAGAGTTTGGCAATTGAACATGCTGATTTCATTACTTATCCTAAACATAAAAATGAAATGGTTGCTGTTAACATTCTTAAGATGAGTCACAAATAATTTATATCATTGATCGATAAACAATATATTTATACTATCATAGCATATATGGGGTATAAAGATACAAAAGAGAATAAATGCATTTTTGATATCTTTAATGTTTTCCACACTGTTAAGCGTCCTCTATAGAATAGGTACATGCTTATGCCCTGAAAACGAACTAAATCACATCTAATGTTACGGTCAAAGTTTAAGTTGAGTTTCAGAAGGGAATAAATCTCTGAATAAAGCATACTTTTGGATTTCCTGAAAAATATTTCAAATTTATCCCCTTCTGAAACTCAACACAAACTTTGATCGTAACATCATATGTGATTTAGAACGTTCTGAGGGCATAAGCTTGTACCTAATATAAAGGGGACGTGTGGAAAACATTAAAGATATCAATGGGTCTAAATAATGCATAGTTTTGGATTTTGTGAAAACAATTTTAAATTTGGATTTATCCCTTTTAAATGATGCTATGACAGTATAAAAATATGGTTGGTTTTAACCATAAGGATAAATTATTAAATTCTCAGAGGAATTTCGATGGTACTTTATCGGAATTACAAATATTTTTCCAATTGTTAGATGTTTTGAAGAAGCTACTATTGTATCAAAAGAAAATATTGTAAATTAAAAATAAAAGTATATCTTAGTCAAGATATTTTTTTTCTGATATGAAAAGCTCGTAGAAGCAATAAAATTAAAGACGCTCATAACTTGACTGAGGTAATGAAGTTGAAGGGGTCAGAAGCCAAGAGGTCTAGGTAATAAAACGTAAATATTTAGTTATTTTCATACCGTATATCACTCCAAAAATTCCAATACCGTAAAATGAGTATTTTTTTTTAAATCTGAGATTGTTATTATTGTACTGCCTATAACTTGAGATTAAATTTAGATTTTTTTTTAAAGAATTAATTTTATTTATACCATTGGGTATGTTAAAACTTATTTCATACTCGCATCTCTTTCCAATTAAATATATTGATATATCTAGTATTAATTGTTTCTTTTAACCTGGGTGTTTCGCTATGTAACAGTCCACGACTCTCTCATATTCCTTTTAAAATGGATCATAAGCAGCAAAAGAGATCTAAACCAATATATTAACCTCTGAAATCAACACCGCGTACCAGAGGGCTTTAAACTAAAAACAGTCACAAAATCTAATTTTGAAAGAATCTCCACCTGAACCTCTTGGCTTCTGACTCCCTGAATTTATTTAGAAACAATATAAGGTCGTAGCCAGGATTCCAATTCAATGGTTGAATTTTAAATGCAGTCTGGGACCAACTAAATTTGTTAGCAAATTTCAATAAAGATTATAGGAAGGTGTGAAACGGGATGCTTTTGTATAGAAAAAGCAAGATGGTAAAATATTATGAGTCTAGGACAAAGGAAATATTAAGGTAATGCCTAGAGAAACAGTTATAGCAATCCAGGTTTCCTTTTTAATATTTATTAATTATTCCGGGACGCATTCCGGAACGCAACCTCATCTCCAGAATTGTCTTCCCTTGATTATGGTGTTCATACTTTCGTTTTTATAATAGTATAAATTGTGTGCAGTAATGCTCAGGAATGTGTTCCTTAAGTTCAATTTGCCCCCAATATACTATGTACTGCATCTACCAGGACTTGTTAACAAAATCTAAGAACATAAGAAGGCAATCCTTCCAGCAACGGACTCTTTAAGTTCACTGATGACCATTGTCGAAGGATATTCCACAATTCTATTGTCAAAAATATAAAAAAATTTCTCTCAGAGATGCAGGGGTCGCTAGATGAGGATGTTGTCCTAGCGTGGTTAAACTCGTTTTATACTATCGGGAATGAAGCTGCAGACAGGCCAGCGAACCTGGCCAGAGCTGTTTAATGTAGATGTCTATTCAAAAGATCCATATGGGGACAGTGGCAATGGAAGTGGAACCAATCACACAGTAAGGAACAAAAAATCAAACAAGGCATCCTGCCTTGGAAAAATTCTTTCGGAAAGTCCAGATCAGAAGAAGTAATACTAACCAGACTAAGAAGCGGGCATGCAGTCTTAACCCTTCGGAACCTCCATTTTGTTAAATATGCAACACATCTCTGACACTGAAACAACATACCAACAATATTCTGGTACCAGAACACACATAGTGTAACCTTCTACCATCACTGAAATACTTGCAGACAATGAAGACAAAATTTAGAATTAGTATATTCATATTCTTAAAATTTAATTCTTTCATTCAAAATCATGAAAATATGGCTAGGATTGTATATAACTTACTGGCCACGTTTTAATTATAAATAAAGCCGCTAATGACCTGCTTAGATAGGAATGGAGTACTACAAAATAAATAATTATTTTTTAAATTTAAATAAAATATTCCTTGGACCGTACAGCATCATTGGCATTGGTTATCAGCAATGTTTCATTTCATGACAAAATAAAAATTTTATAGAAATATAAAAACGAAGATAGGAGCACTATAATGAAGTGAAGAAAATTCTTAAGATAGGGTTGCGATCCCGAAACTTTAGGTGTAAATAATAAATAAATGTATATATCTATGGCACCTATACAAATTAAATACGCATGGATTCTTAGAAAACGAAGAGTATATGAACAATAGAACTTTGTGTATATATCATGTCGAGATAGGATGTAGTAAAATAATAATAATCTGTACATTTATAAGTTGGAATAATGGAGAATATTGATTTAATAATAGTCATTAAATTGCAAAGGTGGTCGATTTGTCACGAAAAAACATACAGGAGCATGCTACTTTGCGACATGTAAAATACTTTTCTAAGAGTAAATTATGGTCATCACGTTACTAAAAAGTACAAGGTAAGGTCACATTCATTTTTTATATAAACTCCTAGAATTATATTTATATAATTATTATAAAAATACCAAAGAAATATGAATAAAAACTATGACATGTTAAAAAAAAAAAATAATAATGAATCCGCGAGATTTATTTAAAATATACTAACTAGCATATTTGCATGAAAACGTAATTGAAATGCGTGGAGGGTAACTAACGTTAAAAAGAAGGAAGTTTATACTGGCTTAATAGATAGTGTAGTAGGGCTACGGGCGTGGAAGAATTTGAAGCCTTAAAAAACACGATGATTACAAAAAAAAGTCTGAACTGATTGCTCAACGAAAAACATACAGCAGCTACTGCTGACTAAATATTTGTCGGAGACTCTTGATAAAAAAAAAAAAAGTGGAGTCGTAGCAATAATCAAGCGGTATTCGCTGCTAGTTGAATAATAAATAAGCACAATGCGTCTAAACATTTAATTTGACATTAAAAACAAATTAGCCCAATAAGGAGAATCTAGTCTAAGGGTTTTAAACCTTGCAGATAATTTCATCAACATGTATCATAAGCAGGACCAGTACGAACCCGAAGAGTTTTTCAATTAAAATAGAATAAAAAATCCTAAATATGCAGCAAACAAATCTTAAAATATGCAATAAGTCAGCTAAAATCAGTGTTGGACAAAATATAATTCCAATTGTAATTACAATTTCTTACCAATTACTGTTGTAATTTGGAGTTGTATGAATAAAATTATTTGATAAACCACTATAATTGTAATTGTAATTATAATTGCAATTACATTTTGCCCAACACTGGCTAAAATATTCAAATATACTAATATAAAGTTCTCAAATTAAATATTAATGTATAAATATATAATGTAATAAGTAATAAACATAATATGTATATATGTAATGAATATAAGTATATGTATTTCGAAACACACAGAGATGATTTCTACATTATGTTTTAATTATTTTTTTATTTTAGTATATGAAAAAAAAATATGATGTGGACACCCCATGACTTTCTTGCACGCCTATTAAACTATAAATCGGTTGCTCAAATAGTGACCCTGAATTTGGTTACTGCTTTCCGAAGATACCTGTAGTTCCGTATCTCAAAAACGACAATCGGCGTCGCGACGTCCATCAATTGATACATACAGACACATAAGCTCTTGATTGTGGATATCTCATTCCGTTAATATATGTCGTTTTCTTTCAGTTGGCAATAAGTTCCAAAGAGATTTCATGTTTTTCTTGATAGCATTAGAACTAATTTACCATATTTGAAATGTTTTACATTATATTTTAATATAATTTTTAATGAAAGTCTTATATAACCTTCAAGTAAAGTACCACTTCCTGTTTGCCAATTTCAACCAAAATTTATCATGTTTTTTTTTTATATATAATTCTTACATACCAAATTTGAGAAGTCTTGCATTATATTTTAATATAATTTTTGATGAAAATCAATAATCAAAATCCTTCACAAGTAAAGTAAAGTAAAGTAATGTTTTACTTTCGGTAATCATACAGTGACCAAAAAGAGAGGTTTACAACTAAACTTTATATTAATCCAAAATACAAAATTTTAACATTCTACTGCTAACCATTTTTGAGTTAGGCGAGATACGTACGAACGTACGTACAGACGTCACGGCGAAACTTGTCAAAATAAATTCAGAGATAGTCATAATGGATATTTCTGTTGAAACCTGAAAACCGAAAATTTTCGCGATCACAATTCACATTTTAAATTATTAATTTCTTCTCCTATATCTTCCTTAGTCATAATAATTATAATTATATAATATGTACGGTTTTTTAATAGTTAGTTAAAAACATAATATAAAATACTTACAAATATAGAAAAGAAATAATGTATTAATTGTATTGAAAAATTGCCAATCGTAAAAAATATACAAATAAAACGCTAATAGTAATGCTTGTTAAAATTTTTTATGTTTCTGGCAATCTGCTTTTCTAAGGCAGCCGGGGGTTCAAGAAATCACATTTACATAAATTACTAATTTAATATTAACGGTTCCAGACTTGATTATTTAGTTAGACTAACTTAAAAGACTAATGACCACCCTCTGCTATGGCCACTAGGTAGGGTTATTATAAATACCATTGGAGCGTCTATCCAAGGGTGTCGCGTTTAGCAATTCACTTAACTATACTATATGATGGCATACATGGAAAATATAATAATAGATTTTGACATAAGATCTTAATTTATTTAAGATATGTTATTAATTAGACTGCTGGTTAATACTTCACAACCTAAATTATTCACAACTCTCATTATTAAAACCTACTTACTTTAGCATCTGTATTTGAGAATACTGGATCTAGGTGGCTTATTTAAAATCTTATTCTGGTGCCACATAATAATAGACAATAATGTACACAATGAATGAAGGGATTATGATTTAGCTTATTGTTGCCTTCGTCGTCTCGGGTACTGGCCGCTTTGTCGCTTAATGGTCTGGTTGTCTCCTCGCCACGGCCTTCTGCTCTGCCTGCCAGATTTACAGACTGCGTTTTGGATGGAGTGCTCAGCAGGACCCTCTGCTTTTATACCCAGAACTTCACTGTTTCACCTTTCACGAAATTGACCAGCTCTAACTAAATCTACTTCCGCGTACGCTGCCCGTTCTCTCCCTTTCCCCTTCTCCTTCTTGAAAAATCTATTTTTCAGACATCTGGCTACCACTCTTCTTTTCGACCTTCCTATTGGTGGATTCTTTAAGAACTTTGGGTAGGAGGAGAATCCCTTCCTTTTGCCATCGAGTCCATTGAAAATATTTTCGGTTGTCCCTTTTCCTTGGCGGCAGGTTTTACTGTACCTTTCCAGGAGAGCCCTTTCCATATTTTTACGATTCTTTATCTTTAAGACTGGTTAAGCTCGCAAACCTGGGTCTCTCCAGACCTTTGCAGGTAAAAAGATCTCGTGCACGATGTTTCTTCGTGAAACCTTCTTAGGGGAATCTATTTATGTCAACATTGAATAAATTACGTGGCAATTACTTAAATTATCCATTATTTAATTACTATTATTTAATCAGAAATATTTCCTTTCATCCCTGTATTCTCAATACATTGCAGAAAGTAAGGAACAAAATGAAATTGAAGCTTGAGTTTGGTGTTTAAAAATACAAGAAGAGAAGATGGAAAGCAGGGAAATGAAAAAAAAATCCATATTGTAAGATGTCAATTATTGAAGGTAACATTATTTTGTTGATTGATGGTTGTTCTGTTTATTAAAACTGGCTGTTACCCTAGTGTCATTCATAGTGTGGTGCATTGTACCTCAATATTTACAAAAGTGAATCAAGATTATAATTATCTAAATATTTGATATTTTCATATTATATCTTTAGGCAAAAGGATATTAAAAGGAATAAAACTTTTTAAATTTTTTAAAAAGAATTTAAACTCATATTTTCCACAAATATGATTGTGGAAAACAAATATTGAAAACAAATTCTATAAATTAGGAAACGGAAATTTAGAGACCTTATTTTGAATGGAAAAATTATTTTTAATTAAGTTTATTGAACAAGAACATATACAAATCAAAACAATAATAACAACAAACCAATACTCTTGGTATAATATAGTCGATTCAAGTATTCTTTGCAAATTCTCCTCTGAGGTTATAACGAAGTGAAAATTCAAAGCTTATTGGAAAATAACTGACTGTTGGTTACTCCGATTTGTTTCACCTTCCATTCAAGCTGTCGGTCTTAACTTCTCAAAATAATCGGCTTCTGGCTGATTTTTTTTAGGGACAATTTTTTTTAATTTAGATTAAAAAATGGAATAGCTAAGACATTTCGGATTTTTAGATTCAGCAAGTCCCTTATCGCAGCAAAACTGTCTGTTTTTCTTATCTTTTTTAATACTATTCGATCTACCTCGTCATCAAATCGCAAATATGAGAGCGAAAAAGGACCCTATCTCCTGAAATCGTTGCTGTATACATTTCAGCAACAAATATTGTAAGTCAGAGCTCCTCAGTTATTCTGCGAAATGATTATTGTGAGCCACATTAAAAAATAATGCTAAAGAAAAACTTGAACTATATGATGTTTGATAAGTCATAGTAGGGCTGTAAATAGGGTGACGAGTCTCGTCGCCTTCCAATTTCTTGGCCAGTAAGCGAAAGACATTTATTGAGGATATCCTCTAAGAATAGATACTTCTAAGCATCTATCATTGAAACGATTTATGAAGTATCATATTTCGTTTGAATGACTGTACTTAACTCCTAACTATTACAAAAAAGAAAATTTGGACTGGTAGGCAGCAACCAAAAAATCACGTAAATGGTACACTGGGGTCTGGAGGACTAAAAACTGCTTAATAATAACAGATCATTTTTTAAAGCTTTCTATTGTTAGACAAGTATACCAACAACAAATACTAAAAATCTTACAGCTTACTGAATCAAAATTAAATGAATACTTAATATAGAAAATTTACTGGGGTCCAGCAGTCCCCAGTGTGCAAACTAAGGGTTAAGTCTGTCTTTTGACATTATTGAATAATGATACAATACAATCAGCCACACTCAAGGGCAATAAGAATTAAGGCTCTAAATCTTCATTCATGCCATATATACAAGTGAACAAATGAAATAAATGAATAATATAAAATAAATAAATAATAATAAAATAAATATATAATACAAAATAAAGAAATAAAATTAAATAAATAAATGATAAACTCTGTCTTTAATTCTGACAAATGATAAACATTTATAAGAAAAGATCAGAAATCAAGTTGAGAAAACCTCAAAATAAATTTATAATATTTTTCTACCAGGAGGACAGAGGTAAAACATAGAAGAAAATGACATGACTTTGTCTTGATGGAGCTCGCTAAACAAGTCTGTTTATGCCTACAGCCTATCATTATTATTTTAGCCCTTGTTCTCCAATTACCAGGTCAAATGGGAAACATTGAACATGAGGAAGAGAGAGAAAATTGGGGACTTAGAAAAATAAACAAGACGGAGACACAAAGGATCTGACCTATCGCCGGTCTTTGCCATGGAAATGGTTCTGAAATTAGTCAAGAAATGATAGGGCGAACGACTGCTAATAAACATGTTCCTCCTTTATAACTACTTGGTCTCTAATAGCCTTCCTCTGATTTGGACAACATGTCATCTGAATGATAAGCCTTCGGTTCAAACTAGTTTATGCCTCGTCTGAGGGAACTCTGGTCAATATAACGCAAATTTAATCACAAAAATTAACTAGCCTTAATTAAAAACAATTAGTTAACAAGAGTGTAAATTCAAAAATGAGACAAAAAATCATAAAAAGAAAATAACTAAAGTAAAATTCATAAGAATAGAAATTATAATATAAAGAGAATGAATTTCGTATCATCGCACAGTGGGGCAAGTCATGGGACTGGACATTCTCTAATATCTCCGCTTCTAATCCTTATTTTAAAGCAATTTCAATACAATGTTTAAAAAGACAATGGATGCTGTAAATCTGTTTCTGGAAATGCTTTAAAAATTATATAATATACAATATTTTCTCAAATTTATTATTTTATATATATATATATATATATATATATATATATATATATATATATATATATATATATATATATATAGATAGATAGATAGATATATAAATAGGGAATATTATAAGATTTGTAGTATTATACCAATATAAGCTATTAAAGAAAACTATAAAATATATCAAATAGAAAAAAAAAATATATATATAATGTGCAGGTCCGAATTTTTTTTTTGAAATTTAATCAGACTTTGGTTTTTTTACGATAATTATGGTGTAACCAAATAAAACATAAGGATTAGTGTAAGTTTTGATTTAAACAGTAAGTAAAAAAAAAAAAAAAAAAAATTAACGACACTAACCAACGTTGTCAGTAAATAATAAAAAGGTTTAAACAGCAATTATTAAAACATAGATAACTTCGTGTAAATGTTATTCCATATTTATAATCTGGAAAGATCCTATTTTATGAATACGTTGATATTTTTCTGGAAACCTTTAAGAGATTATTGCGAATTGAAAAAAAAAAAAAAGATACAATATAATGTGAAGGTCCGAAAAAAAATTCACTTTCTAATTTAATTAGATTTTGATTTTTCTACGACGATTATGGTGGAAACAAGTAAGTAAAAACATTTTTTGAATGAAACTAACCAACATTGACTGCATACTTTAATGATATAATACGGGATTATTAAAGCGTTGATTTAGACAAAAATTTGCAAATATGATCAAATGAAGCTATTATTTATGTTTTGTAAACAGAAATTATAGTATTTGAACTTTCACTATTTGCCCAAATAGTGTACGTTCGTCCCACGCTCAGATCTTGTATATAAAATCAGTGATTTGCATTGTCCAAATAATCACACCGAGAAAATATCTCGAATTCTGCACAAAATACTTTATCAATATAATTTAAGAAAGAAGTCAGGTTAAATGTTTGGTTAAATGTTTATTGGTATTTGTTACGCTAAAGGGTTTCTTTTGAAATCATCCAATAATATTCCTGATATATATATATTATCTCTTATACATACATATATATATATATATATATATATATATATATATATATATATATATATATATATATATATATATATAAGTTAAGCGTCGGCAACTCCAAACATCAAAAAAACGAAAAAGGTTTAAGTAATGACCTACAGTATCCGAAATAAGACTGACTTTATTGACGTTTTAATTCTCCTTTTATACATTCTGGCTGTTGTTTACAGCCGTATATGGTATTAAGGCTAATACTGCTGCACCCCGGGCCTTAACTTTATACATATATATATATATATATATATATATATATATATATATATATATATATATATATATATATATATATATATATATAACTTTATTTTTTTATAGTTTAGTGTTATAAGAATAGTTCAATGTTAATTTTAATTCAGAATGAATACAAATTAATTATTAAAAATTATGAAATATGACAGAGCTGAATCAGTGCATAAAGGCTGTCCAATATAAATTGGATCAAAAGCTTCTCATGACCAAACAGATGATCTAATAAAAAAATACCACAAAGAATAGTCGTAGGTCTACTTCTATATTTTCATCTATCACTCACTATTGCTTTTTAACTTTGACGCGGTGCGTGTGGTTGACGCTCGGTGAAAACTTGGGGCTTGCAAATTACACCCAATCTTTAATAACCTCATTCGTATCATTCATTGAAAGTTACGAATGATCACGCAAATCGACTTCTGATATCTTCAAATTTAAAGGATTAATAATATTTTAGAATCTTGTAAACTGAGCATAATTAATATTTTTCAGGCACCTCATAAATTGAAATCTTGGAGACATGATACATCATTTTAATTTTTATTTTATTTTTTTATCGTCTTTCTATTAAAATTATTTCGAAGGTGTAGTATTTTTTTCTGAAAAATTCAAAAAGTAGTGTCTAAAATGATTTGTTCACAATTACGAATGAAAGGGAAATTGATTGTATGGATTCAAAATGTTTATTAATTTAATAATAGAAACATCGACTACAATAGTAATAATAATAATAAAGTATAAAAATATTCATATATAGTTTACTGGTATTGGTGGGGGTAACCTGTGCGCATTGTTGTCCTTTTTGCCAATCTCTGAGGGCTACCTTTAAATCGCCGCCGCGTATTAACCAGAATGGAGGTGTCAGGATTCGTGAAAATGTTTTTAGTACGTTTGTAAGTGTTCATCAAATGTAAGGTACGTATAATTAAAAAACAAACTAAACAGTCACTGTTAATATATATGCAATTACAAACAAATAATACCCTGAAGAATTTTTTAATCAATTTTAAAACGGGCATGTTCTACAGTGTTTAGTTTGTAACCCGTTTGTAAACATAGTGTGTGTTCATCAAATTACGAAGCATATCGGGTGCGAAATGCAATTTGATTTTAATACCAGCAAATGTAAAAATGGCACACTTTCTGAATTTTTTTTAATGCTCCTGGTGCTGTTTGCCTTCGGCTTAAATTATTTCAGCCAGATTTTAATTGGAATCAGCTTTTATTTTATAAAATTTTAAGCCATGGGCTTAAAAAATCCATTACGCTAAACTGGTGCTAAGTACCATCAGAGCCACAGATTAACTTGATTCAAAATGGGGTCTGTACAGGTATCGTAATGTTCCGTGAACTTAAATTCGAAGTTGGGTTATCTGTTGTGGAAGGGTCTGCGAACGGGAAGCTGGGGGCCTGTTATTCTAATGAGCTTCGTGTAAGTTCGTTTACAGGCTCTAAGATTTACACCGCCAGTTACTCGGATGCTTTCAACAGAAAGAGAAAATTTTAAGATTATTTCCATTCGGTAGATTGATAAATCAGACAGGGCATGTACAAAAATTGACATGATCTCCATTTAGATATGGAAGAAGCATACAAGAAATATAAATATAATTGCATACAATATAACAACGAAGTAATGAAATGCCCCATTGTCTGGATATCCAGTCATCCAAAAACAGCGTAATGATTTTTTATTTCATTCGACAGATCCTTAAAATTATTAACTACACGGTAAAGAAGAAGGGATAGAACAGGATATAAATATCCTGAATAAGAATAAAAATAATCTGAAAGAATAGATAAAAATAATCTGAATAAGAAAACGAAATCAAATTGGCAACTGTGTATTATCAAATCTCTATTAATAACACTAGAAATAAGCTGTAATAGATAAATAAGACCTAATAATTTATATTTGGAAGGCTCTGATAAAAATGAACAGAGTTAGAATAAAGGACTCCATCTAAAATTAAGTCCATCGAGTAGAGACGGATCAGCCCTGCAAAAGATACTATCTCAACAACTCAAATAACAATAAACTTCCTACTCATGGTACCTAAAGAAGTGAAAAAGCAGTGATTGTCACAAGAGACTTCAAATCGGCTATTATATAACAACCCGTTTATTTACTTTTTATCGTTTAATTTCAGAATTCAATTCCAGTAAATAAACATTTTTATCTCATAACATTATTTATTTATCCTCTTCTGTCAAAATATTTACAGGCAATCAGTGAATTGATTAGTGCAATCTACAAAACAAATAATAAATCGCTTTTTATTTAAAGTGTAAATCCTAACGATATTCGAACTCTAAATGAAATCATTAATTATACTATCTTTGAAGAATTGAAAATAATAATCATAAGCCTGTACTGCGGCAATAAAAAACAGAATACGTTATCTGGGAAGAGAGGGTATTTAGTATGTAATTACTTGTTTTATTCCATTGTCGATAAACGTAGATAGCATGTTGGTCTTTTTTACCATCTAGGTATTTGTAATTGAAGAACTAAGTGGAGCTCCTTAGCAAGGTAGAGTGGTAAACGGGTGAAGAATGGAGAATAGAAGAGTGCGGACGGCCTTCTCTATCTTGTAAAATGTTTGCAAATAAAATCTAAGGGTAAAACAATAAGTCGTATCCTACAATTTAAAAAGATTACAGTATCAAAACTACAAATGATTAAGTACAATTACAAGTTCCAAAGCGCAATTACGCTGGAGTGCATTAATCAATAATAAAAAGGAATCATTTAAAAAAAAATGATAAAACGAAAATTTTGTTTAATTCTAGAATTTTAAAAAATATTTACTTCGTTTCAGGAATAAAAGTTTAATTTTTCGAAGTTGTTCCTTAAAATTTTTCGTTATGAGATATCATCACAACTATACCAAACCAAGAAAAATTATGACCCATATCTTGACGAAGTCCACAAAATTTCAGTGTCAGTCCGATATTTAATGGGGTCCGTTAGCTATACTACATTATAGTTATGACAGAAATAAAGTTTCAAGATTTTAATGATTCCTAGAGAGTGCGGTAAGGGCGTTGGATTCTAAACTCCTAGTCCAAAATTTTTATGGTAGAAAAATTATTTTCTGATCTATCAGATATGAATCGACTACAGGGTCTTTTCTATCCTGAGGGACTTCATGTCTGAAATAACCTGGGTACTTAAATCTTCGATCGGACTGGAGGAAAACCTGTATGGCCAAATCAGCTTCCTATAAAACTGCTGGTCATAAAACTTATTTTATAACGCACCCAAGCACCTGGGGTAATAGTGCACTTTTTTTTTATTTGATTTGATTTTTCCAGTGTCCTAGACTTTTTATATTAAAATCTATAGTGACACTTTGATAGATAAGTAATTAATTTTTTTTTAAATAATTAAAAAAGACCAGTCTTTAAATGGCTTTTTCAGACCAATATATCATGGTTAATTTAAGCGGGCCCTATTTTTAAATTTATGATTAATATGGAATTTAATTAAAAATGGTGATACGGATTAAAACAAGATGGGCAATAAATGCCTTAAAAATTCTTCCTTCGGCCATTAAAGGCCTAGGAGAGGAAATACGACGAGCCGGGAGGAGCTAAGGGAGGCTGGTCCGAATATATTCTTTCCTTTAATGTTAACTTAAAAGGGATTTATCGTCAGCTATATTTACCTACCCCTACCATCATAAATTTACGAAGCCCACGGCCCAGCAAGAGTTCCCTTCGGCTAAAACATTTTTCTTCCTCAGTGTAATCTTCAGCTTTGGAATGATTCATGCTTCAAGATGCATATTTTAATGATTTTCAGGTATTTTTGATGATTTTATTGTACCATTAAACTAAACTGTATTATCACATATGAATGAATGAAAATGTATTAATTAGCATAAAAGATACAAAACAAAATATACATTCATATTTACGTCATACAACACACAGACAATAGAAAAATCCGTATGTCAAAGTCTGTATGCCATTGTTTTAATTACATATATTTCTTTAAAAATGAAATAAGTAATAATTTTAATTTACACTGTAAAAATAAGCAATATGAAATCAGAAACAATTATGTTTTGATATACACATTCTTTGTAAATTCCCTAAGTTTATGTAAAAGTACAAAAAAAAAAAAAAAAAAATATTTAAAACCCATAAAACCTAACAATTAAACATATTTAAAATTAACAATAAAGTCCCTGTATAAAAATAAATAATAAATAAACCAACTATATCATATGCTGTGCTATACCGTTCTGTATGCCAATATACTACATACCAACAACAATTAATAAGGCACAAAAACGTTCTCAACTGTAATTTAATCTTTCACGAACTCACTATTTGAGCTCTTTTCAATGTGGTTTGTTGTACTTAATTACTTAAAGTTGCCACCCCTTAATAGGCAAAATAATTCTTCTGGAAAACAGGTCCACCGCCCAAAATGTTTTATTCTTAACTCGCTATATATCTGACAGGTCCCCAGAAAGTGAATAATATTTTTTTTTTGTACAGAATTACACACCGAGCAGTGATCTATAATGTCATACATATACCGGTTTTGGACAAAGCAATTCCGTTCTACAACAGAAAATCGTCCTCATTGAAAAAAATATCAAATTGTTCATTTAAATAGAGTGTGACAGTACCCACCTTATTTGATTAATCGATTAATTGTTCACATATATTCAATAGTTAATTTGAAGACTGACAGATATTCATGTCATTTATTTATTATTATTATTTATTTATTTTGGTTTATTTAAGAAGATCCGTAATTGATTAAAATCAATTCTTAACTGATAAAGTGACCAGTGAACATATTTTGGAATCTGAATCAGAAGGGAAATAACCACGCTGTAGACCAAGTCAGAAATGGAAGGATCTTATAACAGATATAAGGTGGAAGAGAGATCACTTTAAGTGAAGTTAAAAAATTGGTCCTAGACTGAGTAGTGTGAGAAAAAATTAATAGCAATACAAAGAAGAGAAATTCACATCTGCTCTGACAGTTGGCGCTGATCCACGATTCTAGAACATCAAATGATGCAGGAAATGCAGCTATAATTGAACATGCGTTGAGCCAGCTTCCATGTTCATTGACATATATAGCAGGGGGTGCACTCATTCTACTATAAACTATAATATGACAGAAATATTTTTACGTATTAATGACAAATTATTTTTACAGGTATTGCTCTGATGTAATTCATCAAAGTTTAATTAAGTAAAATGAATAAATAAGTACTTTCATGCATTTAATTAGTAATAGATTAAATTTCATAATATTTTTTTTTGTAATTATGACAAAATAAGTGTAAGGGCGTTTTCACACGGTTCATTAATTATCGGAGCCGGCTTAAATGCATGTGTTCAATTAAACTAAGTAAATTGTTAATTATGCAGAGGAAAATAGAATGTAGATTAAAGTTAATTTATTAATAATGTATTATAATTTTTATTTAATTTAATAACCAACACTAATTAAAGAATTACATAGGCTTAGCTAATAGTAAAGAATTCGTATATAAGAAGAATAAAGTAAAAACCATGAAGAAATAATCAGTCAGGAATGAATTGAAGAAAAATATTGCAACGATGAATGAACAATAAGGAGTATATGAAGCTACATTAATTTACTAAGCATATTTTCTTTAAAAGTTTTAAAATTATATTAAAAATGATAGTGTTGACGAAATAAAACAAGTATATAATAACCCGTAAGTAAATGAAAATTGACGTGTAATACACAATATTAGGTCGAAGAACATTGCATCATATTAAATTAAATATGATTAAGACTAACATAGATTAAGTTGAGACATAGAAAATTCATTAAAAAAGTGAATCATAAATTCAATTAATATATTTATATACATAAAAAAATATAAACCTAGGCAAACAATAAAATTGAATGAATCATATTGTTGAGCATCTAGCACCTAAATTGAATATATGAATTAGGAAAAGAATAAAATTATTCTGAGACATGATACGCCATAGATTTATGCTGCGGTAAATGGTAAAAGCTCAATGCTAAGATCCGGTAGGAAAAAAAAAAATAAAGAGCGAAATTGTCAATTTAAATTGTATCCTAATTTCGAAAAGCCCAATGAAAAAAAAATTGGAAAAATGTTGCAACTTCAATTGAAAATTATTTCCAAATAACGATAATGCCTTTATATAAAATGGTTTAATAGGGAAATAACACAATTTTCATAAGCAGTCACCATAAGACCTAATATTTTGAAGAAATGACTTAGGAAGGACGAAACCTGCTCTTTTTGATTCCTTTATTTTTCAAGCGAGATAGCAGCCAACAACTGCTGGAAAGAAATAAGACTTTAATAAGTAAGAGATTGCCAATTGCCAGCCAGGCCATCTTTATCTGCAACAGGGCCATGAGAACTTGCAGCTCTCGTGAGAAATGATAATACACCATTAGTGCATAAAATGCTGCATTATTTGTTACTTTATTAAAAGGTAGCTCATTCAGACCTCGGAGAAAATTTTTCATTTTATTAAATTGACCAATATTTTGAATCTAACAAAAATGGATATTATTTCATTTTAGAAATTTTTATTCTTTCATAATTTTTTTCAGATTGATCAACAAATGTAGCCCTTGGGATATCTGGATGTTATAGAATATCAGAGCAATATATGCTGAAAACTGTTGGAGCCAAGACATGGCCCTAAGGTACTCCACCTATTATTGTTCTATTTATTTATTTGTAGCAGTTTGTATTAATATTTTATAATATTTGATTTTTTCCTTTTATAATTGTTTTTAAACCATTTTTTTTCTCCTTTACGAGCATATTTGCTTATTGCATTAGCCGATAGTTAATTTTATCAAAATTAGGGACCGTTCTTAGGAGTACATTTTTTTTCTGGACAAAAAATGATATTGGAGGTCTAAATAAAAGATACAATCTAGCAGAATGCAGGTAGGCTTAAAACTAAGTGCATTTTCGTTTTCTGCAGTCTGAACGGACAATTTAGTAAAGAGAAATACAATTTAGAACCTTTTAAGTGGTATCCATAAAATTCTCAATTTAAACTATTATGAAAATGTTTCCACAATTCAAATCATTATTTTAACACTAGTGTTGATGCCATTTTACTAATCAATTACTAATTAAATTTTGTGCTAGTTGATGGGTTTCAATATACTGGAGTTAGCACATAATTAAACCGAGTGTTGAATATTGAAAGGCTTGTCAAGCTAATAAGCCCTTTCAAATATATTTAAAAGTACTTTATATGAAAAGCAATATCGTATACACTATTATTCGACGGAGGTAGATGTCAGATATATTTTACCATCCGCACCAATCTGCCCTTATAAGCTAAAAGGACCCAACTGCAAATCATTTTTCTAAATACGTTTTTCCACTGTAACCGAATCGATCTAAATATTTCATCTTTTTATGACTTAAGAAAACCCTAAATCCAATGGATGGATCCAAGTTATTAGTTTTAGGGGTTTCTAATGCCATAAAAAAGTATATTTTGTAGACCATTTCTGGAACACTATAAAAAACGTATTTAGAAAAATAATTTGGAGTTAGGACATTTTAAGTTATGAGGGCTGAATTTGCTCTTTGAAGGCAAGAGTGGAAGAAAATTGGTTGAAATATTTGAAGGGAGAGTCCGTTTCATTCGCATGTGTAAGCATTTCGCAGATATAAACGCTTCAAATTGGTTACATATATTATATGTATATGTATATATGTGTAAGCATATAATATATATATATATATATATATATATATATATATATATATATATATATTTTCTTTTTTTTTTTCGGTTGGCTCTATAGACCTTGTAGATCTTTGGCCGCGCGATGTGGTGTTCTTACAGACATTCATTGCTTGCGGGAGCACAGACAGCCTGGAGGGGGTCACCCAACCTCACGTTGCTCCGAACCATGGTTTCCATGGTGCAGCGGCAGGCTGCCCATTGCTCCATAACCGGTCCCTTTGGGGCCAATTCGGCAGTGTCCTTCCCACCGACTCACTCGGGTTCAAGGACAGTGACAAATTGGTCTAGATCCACGGATTATGGCTGTTCGGAGTCAGCAGGCGCACGAGGACCTATATTTCTTTCCCCGAGACAGACTGTCCATGGACCAAACCTCCGGGCGGCCATTTTATGTCCTGGAAAACCACAACGCGATTCACAATTAAGGTACACAGGGTAGGGTCATCACTCCTACGCCCGATATATATATATATATATATATATATATATATATATATATATATATATATATATATATATATATATATATATAATTATGTCTAATTAAATTTGCGTTTGCCTACCTTTTGTGCCATCTGATTTCTTGTATTTTCATTGGCTTGTAACCATTATTCTATCATTCGATTATTTGGTACGAACCTTTCGCACATATCGATTTTGCCGTATGGAACTACAAATATTTAATCATGTTCATTATTTTGGCTTGTAATTATAATTATAAAAAAATAAAAGAATTTTCAGGAAAATAAAGATACAATTTTTATTACCCACAATTGTTTTAAATTTTTTAAATGTCTTAAATTTCACTTAACTGGATACTTTAATTGTAATAAGTTTTAATACTGCATTAGATGACGATAAAAATAAAAGTTTAAAAGGTTAAATAATTGTTCAATGATTTAATGTATATGTGGGTGATATACAACAAATTGTATCTGTCGCAGAAGAAAGAAAAAACTAAAAATTCGAAATTGTTGGACTGTCATACCTAAAGTTTTTTTTTTGTCTACACTTTTAAATACACTGAACATTCGTAATATCCATTCTGTGGTACGAAAAATGTTCAGTGGGTTTTAATAAAGAAAAATTAAAAAGTGTGAGAAAAAAATTAAATATAATTATCCAATAATTTTAAATTTATTTATTTATTTTTAAAATTTTGATTTGTACTTTCATTCTACGACAGGAGTGAAATCTAGAATTCGTTTGTAACCTGACTACAACACAACCTACCGGATCCTAGCAAACCTATAAACCATCGCCTAGAATTCACAAATTGGTCAAGTAATTCAAAAGTTGCTCGATTACTAACAGACGCACCAACGATTAGATATATGAAAGATAGAGCTTATAGAATCATAAAAGAAGAACTTTATAAAGAACTTGATAACAACTAAGCAATAAATTATTTGTTAAGAGTTTAATTTTTAAAAAATATTTACAAATAAAATCATATATGTACTATCCCATAGGTCTCTCAATTTCATTTGCAATATCAATATCTTGATATATTTAAAAAAAAAAAATCTATTTTAGTACAAACTAATTCTTATAGAAAAATACTATCTCCCTATCATAATCAAATATTAACCTTTAACGTGAAAAGATTTATTTATAGGAATGGTATTTTTATGTTTTCACATTCTAATGATTTCATAAACCATATTTAGTTCACATATTTTTAAATATTTCACAGCTTTTACATTTTTTCTTTAACTATTTTTTTATAAGCAAATATTTTAGTCCATATTGATACTAAACTTTCTACATAATTTTCTATAGTTGAGAGTGAAAAAAAATATTACCTAATGCTCTGAGTTGAATTAATCTATTTAAAGAAATGTGTTCACAGCTTTTCTTTAATCTACTGAACATACAGTTTCGAGGCTTGAGGACGATTCAGTTTCAATCGAAAAAGCCAATTCACTTATTAAAGAAGACAGTTTAAAGCAAAAGCTTGTTTACAGAACAAGTAACATTGTATTTTTAGTCCATACCTTAAAAAATACAGCATGTCAAAATTTGGCTCTTGCTGAAAGCTTCAAACTTATTGAAAAAATTAATGACCTCGGAGGAGAACTACAAGAAATACAAATCGAGTTTGATACCCAAACTTCCGACGATTGGTTTTTGAAAACTTAAAGATCCATCTTATTCGCAACGTTTTTGATGAGATTGATGAGGATGACGAATTGAAATAATCATTACAATTAGATGCATTTTTTTAATATCTCAATTATTAAATTATTGGTATAAAAAATTAAGAAGTTATACATTTTGTTTATTTTCGTGGCTTTTTCAAGTTGAATTCTCCAATTTTTTTTTTTTTAAATTAAATATTTCCATGTTTTTACTGCATATTTATGTAAACATAAACACATATGTATAATTTTTTATCACATGAAAACCCTATCCTTAGTGATTTCTAATATTTTAGTTTAAATTGCTTACCGAAATTAGAATAGGTTGAATTTAACAGTTAATCTCTCCTCTCCATCACTTTCCCCTACCCTCAAAGAACCAACTCCTAACATAGAAGTTCGGAGCTCCAGGTTATAATAACCACTAAAGAACGAAATCATAAAACGGAATCGTAGCTAAACGACAGAGTTCTACGGGAGAAGGGACTATATCTGATATCCATTCCGGTCAAACGCTCCAGAGAGAGAACGGATATAGACCATCAACTCCTCCATTAAACAGAGATGATCTCCAGGGAACTGGTGAGTAGCCTCAAGCAGAGAGTTACTAATTCCTGATGAGGCAGAGCAAATGTCATTAGAATGAGTAATTTATTTTACTTAGCAAGGCAAAGGTGGCGACATAATTAGCCAACAGTTTGTTAAAGCGATCCCGCGGCCTCGCTATCTCCCCGGGGAATAAATTGCTCTGAATATTCATATGCCTAGCACCTCCACTTTTCAGGTGTATAATCATTTCTTTCTTTTTTTTCAAATTTTTTTTATTATCAATTCCGAGATGTCTCCGTGAGTATTATAAAAAGAAAATAATATAGAAGGAACTGAGACTTTTGAATCGGCACTAATTGAACTTCACTTCTGAATATTTTTATTGCAGAAATGAGAGACGAGGTTAATCTCCGTAACGAGCTGTGTAAGAAAGTTATCGCTAACAAGGAATTCATGAATAAGTCATGTTACTTATTTCGAATAGGACTTTCCGTTTAGCACAATGACAGTATTGATTGAAATCTAGCGTTTCTTGAAAGACAATTGCAGCGGAGTTAATATTAATTGTTTAACTCTATATTTCTATTGAAACATGGATATTGGAAGAAAATATACGTAAATTAAATCATTTCATGACTACCATATAATTTCTTAGTAATATACTATCGGTAAGAAGGGAAGAAAAAAAAGAAGAAAAAAAAAAAGCTAAACGGCCAGTGAGACCGGTGATTTATAAAGAGATATTACAACATGCATTTGTAATATGATATAAACTATGTAAAACATCTCTTGCTGAAGTTGTAATAACCGACTTGCGGCAGATGCTATTCAGCCTTCCGTCTGTTAATAGCACAACCTTTAGATTTACTTAAGAGTTACTTTCGTCGGTAGAGCCTCTTAAGAAAATGTTGCTTTTAATTTTTTTCAAAACATCTAATTTATTCATGGAATTCATTGAAAGGGGCTCCTTTACATGACCACTAAAATTTGTACTCGAAAACCGAGACCTGACTTTAAAAAACTCCCTTAACTCAAGATTTTCTAATGAAAAAATAACTAAGTAATGGAAGCTATAATAGAATATTGGCTTTATTCCAGCTGTTTTCGTACGATTTATCAAATAAAACAATAAACAATACAAAGGTAAACCAAAGAGTGCGTTGCTGGTTCTAGAAAAAGATGATTAACATCATCAGTAACTCCACTACTCCACCAGGCAACATTATATTGCTATTACATTATATATTGTTGCATTTTTAGAATATAGTATTAATAAGAACTTTATTTAACAAATTTTATTACTTTATAAAGATTAGATAATATTTAGTTTCAAGATTATATTATTAACAAAAAGTATTAAATACAGCCAGGATATAACATCTGCATGACAGACAAGTAAGAGGAGGAGATGAATTGAAGTTTCAATTCAAAATGATTTGCCTGATCAAGACAAATATAAGGGAAAAGAACATTGAGGAAGAACTTGACTATTGTTCAATTTACTTCTTTCTTACTTAACAGACGATGTACCTAATAAATGGATATTCTTTCAACTAGACAATTAGTAGATGTATCACTTAAGTATGCAGCTTATCCCCAGAGTTGAGGGCGTCTGTTAGGCTTTTGGTATAAGTATGTAGCCGGCTTGAATCGTTTTAATTTTTAAAACACATCACTCCTGAAATATTCAGCAACAAAGAAATTATTCAAAAAATGTTATAGCAAAATTCTAATAAATTAGTAATTAATATAAGTATAACAAAGTCGTTACAGCGAGCTTCGTCCTTTTTTAATTCAAGGTTTGACATGAATATCATATGTAATACAACTGTACATACTGAGCAGAAGAGCGACAAAGGGAAACAAGATAGAAATAAAACGATGCACAAACCGTGTGAAGGGGAGGCGATATCAAAGGCTTTGTATATGACAGCTTTGTTGGCACTAACAAGCGTGTAATCCCGGCACCTCATGAAGTCTATTGGCAAGCACTCTGCCGAAGGTGTCTTTGTCTTCAATGAAATCCCTCGTTTGTCTGCTGGCTTTATGCATCAAAAACTGACCATATTGTAATATCAACATTGTGTAGGGAACACCCCACCATAATATCCTTTAATTATACGTTTGATGTATGCAGCAGAGCAACTAAGATCGAATGAACCCGAGGCGAATATCCAGAGAGCGTCCCTACCCAATTTATGAGAATTTCTCCCAACCCAACAGATTCGAGATATTTAACACGAGAAATACTAATCCTAAACAAATTGATTTGTTACCAGATATCAATGTTAATTATAAAGGTAGACAAACAAAAATAAAATACAATTTATATTAAGAAAAACTGTTTATTTCAATCGATTACAACCGAAGATTATATTTTTATAAATTATTTTGCGACATTATCCTACTCTTATTTCTCACTCTCTTCGGTGTCACTCCCTCCAACAATTTTCTCACTAATTTTCTAAATTTATCGTTAGTGCTCTTTCATTTTCAATACTTAAAATGCACAGTAATAGTAAAATGCAAGTATTTTTTTGGAATTATTAGTATTGAAAATATTTTTTTTTACTAGCAACAGTAACAGGTAGTGTCAAAAATATTAAAAATGAAATGATAAAATTGTCTAAATCCGAGCAAGTAGATACACTGTGATAATGAAGCTCACATTATAAGAATTTATTGAAAAAAGGTAAGTTTTAACAGTGAAAAAAATAAGACAAAATCATAGAGTTTATGGATATCACTATGACCATGAGAGTGAATATGGTATAACTATACAAGAAGATATGGATAGACCGAGTTACTTCGGAAATTGGAGAAAATTTTGGCAAAGAAAATGTCAGACAAATTCTAATAAAGGAATAGAAATACTAGAAGACATTTCAAAAGAGTGGCGAAACAAAAAAAAAACATTAGAATCAAAATTTTAGGTAATTTACTCTTCTTTAATTGAGTATAAAATGGATGTTAGAATTTATTCGGTTAATACATGATTTTCAAGTTTTAAGCAAAAAGCAAACAACAATTTTTATTTTGTATATTTCCGAGAAAAATTCGAAGTAAAATTCGTAATCAGCACCATAAAAAACATAAATGATCAAGTTTTCAGAAATTATCCAAAACTTTCCGGTCCCCATTAGACTAGCGTTTCTGGACCCCATTAGGCTCCTAAATTATCCCCTGGAAGAAAAAAATATATGGAATGTACTCTTGTTTAATTTAGTATAGGTCGATCTTGGAAACAATTGAATCGTGTTCGTGCTATGTGAGAAAAAACGGAAAAAGATTAAATTTTTGGGCGTTTTTGAATTTTTTTGTTTGTTTTTTCGGGAAACATAACAAAGATAACAAAGTTGAAATTCATAATCAGTATACCAAAAAACATAAATGAGCAAATTTCCAGAACTTATCCAAAACTTACCAGATAAAAGTGCCAAGGGACTGGATTATTACTTAAAATAATTAACAGTAACCTTTTTAAAAAAAACATAAAACTAGTTACTATTAACACTTGCCGTCGTTTATCAAATAAACGAAAATAATGCCGCTAGAATATGTAGAAATTATTTGAAAAGTCTTTGAAATTAAAATATTTATAATAAATAAATAAATCAATAAAATATAATATTTATGAACTAATTCTAGTCCGATTGGGCTACAATTGAAACGGAAAAAAGTTACAATTGAAATGGAAAATGTGACAATTGAAATGAAAAGGGTTACAATTGAAATGGAAAAATTAAAATTTGAATTGGAAAGGATTTCAATCGAAATGGACATGTTACAATTGACTTGGAAATGCTATTTAGATACATAAATTTATTTACTATGAAAAATAGATTATAATTTTTAGGATTTTTTTAGGAAAAACCCAATGAATGGAATAAAGTTTGAAATTGAGGTTAGAAGCTGGATAAAAACAAAAAAGGTTAAGATAAATTTAAGGAATCACCATGTATTAAAGCACTATTCACAAAAAATAACTAAAATACGACAGAATCGCTAATTACATCCCAAGAATCTATTGAAAACGGCAAGCATCTCTTGTATCGTGGAGGCCGATGTCCTCGGTATCATGTCTTTATGTACATCAATTTTAATGAAAAATATTATTTTTTTATTAATGCTTGCACGCTTAAACGAAGGTTAACGGCAATCAAAAAATATACTATATCCGAACAAGATGGTTAAATATGCGGAAGGAATAAAAACAAACGGTTAAAAATTACGAATAATTTTGAGAGGGGAAGAAGCTTTTATTCATTTTAAAATTAGTTTACGAGAACCGGGAAGAGTTTCATTTCCTTCGCTCATAGCTTCTGATCCCCTCAATTACTTCACGATGAAACAATATTAAAGATTGAATTCAGATCATAATTCTATATCACAAGTTAAAGATTTTTTTCTCCCTTTATATTTACATCCATACCTACCGAATAAAAAAATTGACAATCAGCAGAATGCCTGTCAGTAACCTGGCATGAGAGACAATAAGAAAAAAACACCAATCGGTATCTCTTCCGTAGATTGATTTACTGTCTAATGTTAGCAGACCGCTCATTCATGATCTCTTTAATCTATCTCTTGTGTTCTCAGGCATGAGAGTAGTTGCCATTTATTCTATTACTGTGTTTTCGTGTACGGGTAGTTTTGCGAATGTTTGCGAATTCGTAAGTGTTTATCGACCGTCGGTATTCGAAAATCAGTATGCAAAGCTTTGTTATTGGCGTGCTACAGAGCTTTGGTGATAAGTGTTAATGTGATAATGCATATGTTCAAACAGGTTTTAGTAAGTCTTGTTTGTAACTTGGAGTTTCTTCTGAGTAGTCAGTGCATTAGATTCGAGTTTCAGGTTAAGTGACTGGGAATTTTCCTTAATATGCGGGCCCCATGTCATTCTAGTACAAGATTAAAATTAAAATCTATCTCCATCGATTTAAATACTTCTGTTAATGATTTATATGACCTAGGTTTACAGTAAAAAAAGTAATGATCAGAACTTCCCAACCATTTGCGTAAGATTAAATCAAACTAATTTGATTTAGTATAAGTTGGGTTTTATCCATGGAAGTTAAAATGGTTTTGACATTCAATATCGCTTCAATATTTCCTTGTTTCCTAAATTAATGGGAAACGGAAAACGATTAAGAAACCGTAATCAATTTTACATTTTGAACATAATTACTACTCCAAAGATTTTCCCAAATATTACTTCATAACCCATTCAATATGCACATGTTCGCTTGCATATAAAACAGAGCGAGCATATTGATTGAACCCTTCTCTGCTCGTTCTGGAATCATCGTGAGGATGATAGCATTAGGGATGGAAAGCGACCCAAGTGCTTTGTTCCGGCCGGCCCATTGTGCCTTCCACTACAAGACAAAAGCACACGAACATTAAGTGACATACTGTCAGTCCTAGTTTAGCAAATCCTGGGTTATGAGAATACAATATTTTTTTTTTTCTGTGTTTGACAAAGGTACTAATGTTAATGTTTACAATTATGAGAAGAACTGTTTTTGTCTAAATTTTGAATTACTTAGAAACAACACATCATTCATTGACAATAAATGAACAAATTCTAAAAAACATACAGTCGTTCACTCAAAAGCACTCACCTAAAAAAGAAAAACAATTACCTTAGTTATATTTATAAACTGAGATTGAAACAACGAACAGATGATTGCAACGAGTACTTCTAATAAATTATTAGTTTGCCAAATTCTTTGGTTTAGGTATCTTTCATTAGGTTTTCGAGGCTTATGATTCCATTTTTTGAATTAGATTTTTGATTGCGCATGTGCATTTCGATTTACTGTCACTGTTAAAGTTTTTTTTATGATATAGGGATCGTTCATTAGGTTTTCATGGGTTCTGATTCCATTTTTTTAATCAGATTTTTTATCGCGCATGCGTTTTTCGATAAACTATTACTTTTCGTTTTCTTCAGTTTAGGGATTAGGATTTTTAGGGTTCTTATTCCATTTTTTGAATTAAATATTTTATTACCCTTGCGCATTTTGATTTACTATAATCGCTGAAGTTTTCTATAATAACATTAAGATCGTTTATTATGTTTTCGAGGGTAATTTAAACTATCAATTAATAATTAATTAGATATGCTCGTTACCGAATAAAATTTCGATTGTAAATTCGATATTTGCAACTTCGAAAACCTAATGAATCCATCGAAATCCATTAGCCCTCTCCCACTCGATAAAAACTCGATATTGCAAATATTATTGGAAGAAATTATGGTTATCACCAACATATCGAATGTTTCGATAACCGTTGGGGTCACACACTACTCACACATTACTCTGGTCCACTCCGAACCTTACCGCCCTGATTCGGCTCTCACCGCCCCGCTCTGTCTTGAACTACGTTACAAGCATATGTTCAGCAACCCAGGGTCAGGCGTCAGCTATCAGTCGCTTACTGAACGTGTTATTCATGTTTTTCGCACTCGTACCATTATATCATGTCTAGTTCGTTTATCCGTATGTTCGGAGGAGGATATATTGCTCTCCATAGCTTATCACGAGCTAAGTTAACTCAATCCTAGATTCTGGATTCGTGACATCAATTTGAAATGCAGTGAATTTACGAATCTCTTCCTCATTATTTTAAAGGACGACAAAATTGTTTTCAAATACCTCAGGATGTCCACATCGAAGCTTTATGAACTTTTGGGTATGCTTCCTTTACAAAAAGGAGGACACCAAATTTCGGAAATCCATTTCAGCAGAAGCGTGTCTTGCAGTTACACTCAAGTTAGTTGAAACAGATTACACCATATGTAAATAATACATATTTTATAGGGGTGAGAAGCAGAGATTGAAATTGAGGATTATTTTTTCGAATCATAACTACATTTTTATTTTTATAATTTCAAAGCTATTTTTGATTATAGTCAAGAAATAACTGATTTATTTGACAACAGATTAAAAATACCTCATAATAATTATCGCTGAGTGAAAAAAAATCGCTGAATTAAAAATAACTCTTATTTTTTAGCGTTATTTTTTCTGCTCAGAATACAACTCAAAACGCTATAACTTACTTAAAATTAGAGCTAGAAAATTGAGAGTAGTTCTATTTTATTCAGCATGAAAAGTTTTTTTAAAGGGCTGTCATTTAACCATTTTTTTATTAGTACCATATGCAGAAAAATGTCGGAAAAAAATATCGGCAAACCAAATATAAAATCATAAAGTAAACAATTATATTTTTTAGAAAAACGATAAATCACCATTTTGTGAATTTCTTTTGGCATATATCTTGGAAACTGTTTTTCTTACGAAGATAATCTCTTATTTCGATGGTAATCGAGAGCTGAACGTCAGATAGTTCCTAAATAAAGATTCTAAAAAAACATATTGTACATGATTTTGACTGACAAAGGAAGTGCACGATGTGTCCGTCGCCGATCAAATTTTTTTATGTAAAACTACATTGAAAAAAGCCGACCCATAAACTACCGTTTTGTCCAATGGGAGCAACGTTTTGGTCCTAGGAGCTGAAAAAAAAAAAATAAAACATGCTGAAAATGCTTTAAGGAAGATGTTGGTCGGAGGGTACGTTCAAAGACTAATACACTAATAAGTAAAACTTATTAATGCCAACATTTCGGTCTAAGTTTCAGCCATCATCAGGGCTAAAAGAAAAACAAGATAACATCATTTAAAACAACAACGTTATTATCTTTTTTTAACCCTCATGATGACCTAAAACTTAGGCCGAAACCTTTGCACAGAACCTTTGACCACACCCTCCAACCAACTTCTTGTATGTTAAAGGAAAAATATAAACAATTTAAAAATAATTGAATTTTGGTCAGATAAATTTAAAAAGAGTTTAAATTATTATGTAAACTAGTCTCATAGATTTTTTCTCACCAAAAATTATGGCAGATTTGGATTGAGCACAGCAAAAAATTTTAATTTAAAAAAAAAAAAAATAAGTTCAGAGTATGCTCAAAAGTTTTTTAAAAAACTCTAAATTACGTTAGGGTTTGAAGCTCTGTACCTCATCTTCAGTTTACCCGATATGAACTCGTTAACAAGAGGGGAGTTTCATCTTTCCATATGTATAAAAAGACTATTGCATTATCTTAGAAGGTCTGTGTAAAAATTAAGGTAATATGACATCCGAAGCAAGGCTGGGTTCTTAACCATGTACATATCATAATATAAAAACATTATTTGTTATCAAGAAATATTAAATATAACACTTTTACACTACTGTTATAAACATTATCGTAATCAAAAAAATATATTTTTACCCTACAACAATACTGTTCTATATTACAAATAACTCACAACACCTGCCAGAACGCTCCAAAATTTAATTATTTCATTTAAAAAAATTTGGTCTCTATATTGTTTTATATGTTCTTTATATTTTCTTATTTTTTTTTCCTACGATAATATTTATAGCGATGTTATAAAAGTATAATATTTACAAGTTCCTGATCACAAATAATGTTTTTATATTGTTATATACACTTAAATGTACTTATTACAATTAAGTGCGAAGAATATTTTATGGAAATTTTCTATGTTATGCTTAAAATTTAATTGAAAACTTGCACCAATAAAAAATCGAGGTGGTCTATTTCAATCTGATGTTATTAAAATCAGTAGAATGTGCGACAAAATATTCACATCGAAATCAAGAGTTAAAAATATCGATCTGTTTTTATTGCAATTGAGAGTGTGTTTACGGAATATAAGTTTTTAAAATTCCAAAGCCATTTCGTTGATGAGGTAGAAAACAATTATATTCAGTGGTTGATAGCGTAAGCAAAATTTATTTTTCTATAATAATAATAATAATAATAATACGTCAGAGATTTAAACGAAAATATAAAAAAAGAATTTGTGACACAAATTAACCAAAATCATTTATTTCAAAGAACAATAAATCTTTGTTACTAATAAGAATCATTAGTTTATTTGATTTATTACCTAAGCCTCAATAGAAAATTAATTAATGTAATAACAAATTAGTAACACTAATAATAACAATAAAACTATTACTATTAACAACAAGAATGCCAATAAATTTAAAAACAGGAGAGCAGTTATCACTTGTAGCCATTGATACAGTATAGATTTTTGTTTTTAGTTATAGTTGATAAAATATACAAAATCTATTTTATCTGCTTGTTGAGTTTGCTTGCTGACAAATCCGCATTGGCTTCAATTTTTCATGTTATAAAATAAAGAAGTTAGGGATATTTAAAATAAATAAGACTAATTAATCCTATGGAGACCGAGGGCTGAGTTTGAGCTATGAGAGTGGAGAAGAGGGGATAAGATGTTATCATATTATTTATGAACACGACAATGGCTCTCGATATTTCCGATATTCTGTGGCATCGATCGATACTTTCCGTGCGATATTTGTGTCGATAATTTTATTAGATATGTTGGTGGTATCGCATACGTGTGTAATATAACAGTTTAACAAACAATAAATAACATTAACAATTCCCATTCCTATTAATGTTATCAAGTGAGATCGGGCTAGATCGGATGCTCACGGCTGTTTCCGATTTTCCAGTTTCTATTTCTAGAATCTTGTCATAGGTATCGTAGCGAACATATTCATATTTTAACCTTCATAGTTACCACAGCCCTCTTCATAATTAATTTTATTGTGTATCAAATGAACTTTTAAAACGTATGTAAATAAAATTAAATTCATAAAGAATGATGTGACACTGATTTAAACATTACCTAATATTAATTACACAAATTAAACAAGAAACGATTTATTATTTACAACAAAGTGATTCTTCTCCTTTTGTAAATTTTATACATCTTGTAATTTTTTAATTCATTACTTTTTAATAACTCCATTCTAGAGTTTTAATAAAAATAAACTGCTCACTGAAAGATTGTTTTGTATTTTAATCCCATAGTTGAACTTTATAGTAAATATTTTGAATTAACTAATTACGTAAGTAAGTATTTAGCAAGAAAATAAGATATTGGTGGTTAGATATCAGGTGAAAAAGTAGTGGTTATCAAGCAAAATTATTGAAATACAGAAATTTTATTTCTTGTTTTATATAAATGAGAGCTTCTTCTGGTGTAATCACCCAACCGGCCTTTTCGTCTGTGCCTTTTTGAAGGAAATAGGCCGGTTGCAGCATTAGTTGGAAAAGCGCCGTCCGGGGCGGTCCGGTCTAGTGCGTGGGGTATAGTTATATAATATAGGAACGGACTTTTTAAAAAGGCCGGAGCGGTGTGGAGCGGTTCGGGTCAGTCTCTTGTGCGCGCCGTGCTTTAAATTTGTTTTGATTTATTTTTATTGTTCTTTTGCTTACAGCTATGATTTAATATAAATGATGATCATATTTCATTCAAAAACCTGTCTTCAAGGAGATATAAAAGTTTTCAAGAAAATGATATACCTGAAAATTCTAATTTTGTCTCCGATTTTAGCGTTTCGCCCCACAATGCCTCATGGAGATATCGAAAAAATGTTTTTTCAAGGAAAGAGTTTGGCCAAAATTGATTTCAAGTTTTTAAGTTGATTGGATAGAATTTCATCTGATTATTATTTCGAAACAGGGTTGGAATATGAGAAATCATTTTAAACTGGTGATTGGAACTTATTACAATTTTGGAGTGTGTTTTCGGGAAACCTTCTTGATTAGTTATCAACAAATTTGTTTCTATTTATTCTATTGGATAATATTGAGGCAAATATTTTGTCAGGTAAAAAGTTATTTAGTTGTCTTCAGTTACGTTAATTGAAGAGGAAGATTATTTTAATTAAATTTGAAATTTCTTATGTTACGTACTCATAAATAACATAATATTCTCGTATTAGGTGATATTGAATAACGTTATTACGATCAGATAAAAATCGTCACCCCCGCTATAGATCATTTAGTTGATGAATAAGAGCTATAACACTGGATGTTTATGAAACAAAAAAAAAGTTTCAAATATTATCTGAACATAAGGAATTTCAAAAAAATATAAATTTTAAAAGTGACGTAAATCATTTTTTTTTTTTTTTTTTTTTTTTTTTTTTGGCTTAAGACTTCCATTGAAGTCCTATACAGCCCGAACGTAAATCATTAAAAGTGAATACATTACTTTAAAAGTGAAGATTAAATATGTATAAATAAAAATAAGTGTCAGTAAACTTGCTAGCTTTTTTTCCTCATTCCAAAACACAACCAACAAAATTCTTCAGTAAATAGAATTTAATATTTTGAAAACAAAAAAACATAAAATTGGTATTTTTTGTTACAATAATCTAAAACGAGGTAATGGTATCTATCTATCAGCATATGATGTCTACCACTTAAATTTTTCCATAAGTATATTATTCTTATTTTATAAAGCTTTGGCCCAGCATATTCATTTTCATTGGACAAAACATATTAGTCTACGTATAAATTAGAAATACATCAACCAAATATTCCTAACATAATTTTGTTTATCACTTACGATTAATTTACTTAGTTTATCCCACGATTTAGGATACAGTTAAATCGAAATGCCCCAATATCGTTTTTCTCGTATATAGAATTTAAAAAACAAAAGCAATTTCAAAATATTGTAAATAAAAAAAAGGCGCTCGATTACGAGAAGTAACACATAAATTTTATACTTCTGTGGTTATTAAATTGCCACCAACACGTTTAAGTAACAAATGTGAAAAATTGCATTTTTTCGATTCGCCAAGCTTATTAATTTACCAGAAGTTTCTTAGTTAAATAAAATTTTATAAACACAAACATAGGGCTCAGAAAAGTATAAAGGCCCAGTGATAAAAAAAATCATATGTAACGAAAAAGTTAAAAGTAAAATGTAAATATCAGTTTTGGACGATTGAAAAGAAGCATCATTTACATTAGTTACTTTAATGTAGTGGCTATGAAATATTGAAGACATTTTTATGATGTATAATAGGTGGTTACTAATATATTTTAAAATATTAAAAAATAAGTAAAACTAAAAGAAAATAACTTCACTCTAGATTTGGCGTAGTTAGAAACATTTCCGAGCAGGAAATGGAATCATTATTTATGCAAATTATTAAAACCGTTTTGCGCAGGCTGAGGAGGCAGGTTGAGAAAAACTAATAGGCCTGATACCTACTTAAATAATTAAATAAATAATTAAATATATCTTAAAATATTGTCAATTATGTTGCCTAAATTTCGCGTACTCTTAATAAAAATGATCTCAACGATATTTACCAAAAAAAGTATATATAGGACCATCTTCACCAACCCGAAACAAAAGGTTTATACACAAATCAAAATCTGAGAAAATGGTTTGTTGAAAGAGGTACCCCACGGACCAGACAGAATTATACATTGTTCGTCTAGAGGCCATTATCCCAAGCCAACTCTCCGACCACGAACCAAGGGAGCGTAGTGTAATGCCGAAATTCGCTTTAAGACCCGGAACGCATTTACAGAACATAAAACTTCACTCACTGAGCCACTAACTTTACTTCTGGCTGTCCTCTCTCCTAATATAATCTAATTACTGTCCTCCATATATACTTCTTTGAAAGGGTCATCCAGGAAAAATTAATGTTTTTCATAATTAAATATCTTTTTTCATTCTCATATTTCTTCTCATTACAGTTTAAAGTAAATTAATTTAATAAAAAGTAAACAGTCGCTTATAGATAAATTTGTATTTATAGACCATCGGAGTGATGACTCTATCCCATGGAAATCGTGACGTGGTTCTGTAGCATACTGATAATTTTGTTCCATGGATGGTCAGCTTTGGGAAAGGAAAACATCTTATTCGCCTTGCAGACTGAACAGCAACAACAGTACAAAGTGCCACTGTACGAAAAAGTGGAATGTAGTTCATTACTACATCTTTGTCCAAAAAACATAGGTATATATATATATATATATATATATATATATATATATATATATATATAATATTAAATCATCGTTATATTCTTTTCTCCAAAGATTTACTTTTCAAAATCAAGACACCATTCCAAATCATGAACTTTAAAAATTAAAATTTTAAATAATTAAAAATAAATCTTTCATTGACTAATAGGGTTGAAAGCAGTAAGAAGACGATTTTTAATTGTAGAATATATTATCAGAAAACCGTGTTCTTTGCCAATTTACATCATCCGACACAGGAACAATAAACTGGGTGTTTTAATAAACATAAAATACAACAACAGCAGTTATAAGAGCAAACAAATTAAAAAGAATATTCAAATGAGAAGGACAAAAGGAAAAGGGACAAAGAAGAGACTAATAAAAAGTCTTCAATTCAATAGGGGTCATTCGTTTGTCAGCCCGAATTACTGACATTAATTCATTTTTTATATTTTTAATTTTGTAAATACGCTTCTGCCTTCAGAGGTTTATTGCTTTAGTTATGTCTATGATTTATTTACATATCAAAGAACTCTTAATTTGGTATAAAATAAAATAAAATGTGACACAGCAATCTTCAAGTTGAAAGAAAAAAAAAGTGCACCGAACAGTGAACGTCAACCAGACATATTTTAAATATAATTAATTTTAATTGGGCACACATATTTTTTTTATTTGGTTACAATATGTTATTTTGAAAAATCTACCTGTTTCGCGTTCTTCCAATGAAATTAGAAATATTTATCACACGTCATTTTATCAAAAAAAACTTAAGAAGTATTTAAAAATAAAAAAGAATTAATTTATATAAATTATAAATATAAATAAAATATAAATATACCGCTAACATTAAGAAATAAAGCAAGAGAAAATTTTAAATAAATAACAAAAGCCTCATTTCAAATGGTTAATCAAATTACCTAATTAACTTTTATAAAACCCAAGATAATTTTAAATAGGAATCCATATAATTAAGACGATCTTGATGATTAAGATAAATGAAAAAGGAACTGCGAAACACTTAATTTTAGAAATGTTAAATTAAACAAAAAATAATAAAACGAAAGATGTAATAAATTCTCAAGAATAAAATTTGGAATTAAAAAAAAAATTAGTTAATCGTTTACAATCAGCAAGGTATTCTTATCTTAAAATAGGAGGAGGAGTGAAAAACGGACTGCAATAAACAAAACTAGGCAATAAAGGATGAAAATACAGTAAAGGAAATCCTATTCAGATGAAACAATGGGAGAATTAGAGAACAGATGCTATTATTACAAGAGGAAGAGAGGCTCTTGAGGTGCACCTGGCATTTTCCCAAACATAAAATCTGGAGGGTTTATATGGAGGTAGGAGCGTTGGATGACATCATCCATTTAGGGGTCGTCATTTATATTTCAGGCAACCCTCACTCAATAATGCACCCACCCTTCTCAAAATTTAATTGTTATCTTCCTCTGTTATTATTTACACCTTAGTAGGGTTTCCGATTCTACCTGTTGGGGTCGGTCTGAGGGGCTGTCCCAAGTTCTGACAGAACTCTTCAATAGTTTATGGTGTCCTCTCTGCAAGGATCGGGTATCCTAATCGGAGGAGGGTTGGAGAAAATCAACAGGACTCGAGAGCCATGATTGGGTCCATGGATTATTCAGCTGCTCTCCAGCTTCAACTGTTTGCCAAGTTTCTTCTAAGTGATCGAGGGAAAGGGGTGAAGTAATATGGACAGTAAAGAATGAAGAATAGGGAATCCTTAAAGGTTATTCTTATTTTCGTGATACTTATTTTCAATTACAGAATTATTTAATAACAGCGTTAGGGATTGTTATTTACTTAAAGTACAACCCATATGATAATTTATGAGATGCGCAGCACGATCTTATACCGAAGCAGATAAAATCCATGAATGGCTTGCAAATAAAATTTGTTATTAGTGAGATTCCGAAGAGAAAAAAAAAAAAAAAGAGTCATTTAGCTTTACAAATGAAAAAATAAAACTGAATGGTGCTTGCGAGGGTATTATTATTTTTAGTTCAGAAAAGTCGAAGACCTTTAGGTCTGACGATCTGTAAAAGGAAGCGAATAGAAAAGAACTCTGCTTCGCTCAACGATTCACTTTTAGCAAGATGAGTATGAGAGCAGTAAACAGTTATTGCAGGCTGTGCAGAAGCCATCTGTTCAGTATCTTGGAAATGATTACTTTATCCACTCAGCTGGGGGTGGAAGAAATGAATAATGAATGGTACAATAGGAAACGTCCACGAGCCCGCATGTCATATCAGGATCCATTGCCCCTCAATAGCGCTTACTCCAAGTCGTTAGTGTATGCGGCCACTCTTGTTATTAAGTCTCGTTATATCTCCATGGTGTCTGATTAATATGATACGATTCTGACATCAATGTCTTTAACATTTAAGCAAAATAGGATCAAATGTCAAATTCCAGAAAATAAAAAACTTATTTTATTGAAATCAAGAGAAGAAAGACCTCTGTAAATCCAGAATCTTCCAATAGACCAGTTAAGATAGTGAACAAATATCTATTTTTTAAAATATATCCTGAATGGACTTTCTCAACATGATAATTTGGAAAAAAAATAGTAGAAACAAATCTTTTTTTAACAGTTATTGTATATGTTTTAACAAAATCGGTGTGTAGCAGCCTCGTAAACAAAATTCATAAACGTGTTTTAAAATGGGAGTTTTTCTTGCTTCAGCCGTTAGGAGTTTGAGAAGGAAGAGCAAGTGATATATAGTGGGTGAAGTCACTCTGGTCCGCGGGCTTCAAGAGCCGCAAGGCCATCGCATGGGGATTTCCTTTGTGGCCGAACCAATCATGCCATTTTCAAACGCATTTTTCATGTATTAAATCGAATCTTACAAATATTTCATGATAATATAGTTTTGATGCAGCTCTTCGTGAACGAACACCGCTTTGAAAAATCGCTCTAGGACCATTTAGGGGCTTGTTCAAGCCATTTTTCGAGAACATCCATTTTTACATTTTCACGCAAAGTTGTAATTATTTCTGCGTGAAATATTTATTATAAGAAGGCAACAACAAAGCAACAGTTTATAAGCCAAAATAAGTTTCTGCGACAATTGCAGATCCTAAAATGAAATGTCAATTTTTCAAAGAAAATTTAGATTTTTTTTTTTAAGCAATACTACGTACCATTTTTTGTTTTTCTTAACATCTTTAATATGAACCCGGTCGCTACATACAGATTTTTCTTAAACATATACAATTTATTTTAACTATTTTTCTCCTAATTATCATTTTGAAAAAGTCTATTCAAGATTTATTTAAAAAATAAATAAACTAAAAATAAATCACAGAGTTCAGTTTGAAGTAACAATAAGTTTGGAGTTAATCGAACTGAAAATGGAGAGAAAATCTTGTATTCTTTTTTTTTTTATACTGTTCAAGTATAATTTATAATTTTATATATTAATCGTGCTGATCGGAACTGTATCATAGCACTATTTAAATTAATCTTAAAATCATAAGATAAAAATATATCTTGAGTTTTGTTGTAACAAGTCAATGAAATAAAATAAAAAGCGGAAGCAGTAGAGCTCTGTCACTAAGCTCGCATCTAATCTCATTTTTGTTTGGAAAACATATGAAAAGTGATTTAATTGTTTCATTAGGTTTTACCAGAGGAAATTTAATACCTTCCGCAACTTGTTTTAAAAATGTTTTTTACAATAATTTCTGTTATATAGCTTATCTTGATAAGTTCAATAATAACGGAGATATTTTGAAAGACAAGAATAAAAAAATGAACGTTCAAAAAGGCCTAAATGGTGGAGGAGGGAGCAAAAGGACATCCCTAACACCAAGTCAATGGTCATACACATTTTCTATTTTCTAATTCAATTTGGAGGGGCAGTAGAGATGCGTGAAACCTTAAAACAGCGACAAACCACGAATAAACATTTGTAGATGCCGAAATTTTGTCTCAATTTCACCCTCACTTCTATGGTATTGTTCTGCCTAGAGGAAAACCATGTATACCGAATTTCAGCTGATATGATCGGAAGGGTGACGCTGGAATTGCCCAAATGTGGTAGGAGGAAAACCAACGATATTGATAGCATTGAAAACTAGTACAAGAATTATTATTTTTTTTTAGGATATTTACCTATAAAACAATGTGAACTGTGAGATGAACAATCGTCTCCATGATTTTTGGTCAGAATCATAATAGATTCTTATTCAAATGGATTATCTATAAGTAACCGAATTATAAGGTATGATTTACATTTAAACCTTGACGTCCAACATATGCTAATGATTTCTTTTTTTCTTTGGGGTGTTGAAGAGGTAGCAAAGCATGACCAGCTGTTCCCGTATCTTTGGCTCTCTATTTTTTATCGTCGAAGAATCATAACCATAAAGAAAATGTGAAAAAAAGCATAGAGATGATGCCTAGCTAGTTACCAATAGCGCCATGGCCCGAGGGAAGGGGGTGCTCTGCGGTGGGAAAATACCACACGAATTACTGTCATTAGTCAAGAAGACCCAACCTCACAATACAGACCACACAATGGCTTTCTTTCTATCGCTTTCGAATGGACTGGATGAATCAGATGAAATGGATTCACTCAATTCCGGCCAGTGACTACAAATTCCTTTTATTGAAAATTAATAATACTAGCATTAAATATAGTGATAAATAAATTTCAAAAAATGTTTGAAAACTGCAGTCATTAATAAATTTAGTATACTTATATTTTTCTGATATTTTATATTTGTGTAAAGATATATAAATATATATATATATATATATATATATATATATATATATATATATATATATATAAGTAATAAAGGAAGGTTAATTACAATCTATCTAATTCCATGTACCTCCAGAAATCATCACTAATTAGGAAATAGAAATTACCTCTATGCGTATATTCAGACTATATTGATCATGGTCTGTTCATCTGGTGTTATAAGACGCTAAATATTTTCTCGTTTTGAATAAATTATTACTTTTGAGAGGCCATTTGCTTCAATCCGTTTTCTGAGAACAAGTTTCAAGTTGTCTTACATCATCCTGAATGTTTTGGTCAAAAAAATTGAATACTTATTATAGGTTTAAGTAAAAAATAATAGGAAATAATATTAAAAGATCCCAAATTAAAAGTTAATCAAATTTGCATAACAGGAACAGTCAGAAAACCGAAAATAAACCAAAGATTCAACACATAAAAGTGTATGTGCATATAAAAGTAAGAAATTTGGATATTGTAAGGAAAAATATCAATATTTTTCAGTTGGCAGCATGTTGTATATTTATGATTATAAATATGCTCTGATTAGAGCATCAATGTTAGCTTTCGCCTTTACTACAGTAGCCATCGTTGATTATTTTTATTATTTATGCATGTAAAAGTGGCGTAGCCAGAGGGAGGGTTCAATGGGTCTGAACCCTGCCTGAAATTACTAAATTCTTTTACTTGTATCTCTAAACAAAAAAATTTATAAACCTATTTGAATGTCATTATATTTACAATAACGTAAATAGGCATAGTAAATATTAAATATACAGATGGCCCCCTAACATCACGGGTTGGGGTGTAAATATTTCACACATGCCAAAGAGAAGGAGACGAAGGATCAATGGGAGGCTTCAATTTTAATCTGGTGCTAGAGGATCCCAGAAAAGGCAAGGTGATGAAGTCTCGCCAAGTTGCGGTTCACACTTGAACTGGCTCACCTTCACCTTTAGATCCCACTGCAACTTCAATTGATTTCTGTTCTTAGACAGAACTTTCCCTTTATTTGCATTTAAGCTAATTTAAATTTCAATATTTTTTTTTTTATCTCGCTGATGAAAAAAAATATTACCACGATAATCAAGATTGACCCATTTTTTACCGACTTATTTTTTATCATAGAAAAATTTCATTTTTCATTAGTTTTGTGTTCTATTGGCTCTAAATGATTTATAATTATCAAAATTTATTACTATCGTCCTCAGATGAGGGAAGTTGTAAAGAACGAGATCGAAACTGAAACTTCAACGAAAAAAAATTTAACGTTTAAATAATTTATAAAACTATGATAAAAAAAAAATTACACTGATGTTGCAAACAAACAAATATTCAAGTACAACTAATAAACTTTAATAAATAAGTATTTAATATTTTGGTACCAACCAATCTTGATGGTCAACTGCCCTCCCCCCTCTCTCCCCACCAAAACAGACTTATTTCCGTTCAGAAAGACGCTTAGCTCAACATGATGGCTGGATTGTGTCATGATTAATGATTACCGCGGGGACACCGTTGTTCATCCAACAAATAAATGGTTTTGATATTTATGAGAATTTTAATTTTGAAGTTTTACTTGAATATTTTTTTACTTTGATTATCAGGAATTATAACTTCACAAATTTCAAATAATTAAAAAAAAAAAAAGAAATTGTTTGATGGTTCATTCGATTCGGTGGTGTTCAAAGAGCTGCGAGCCACAAATTTTTACTAGCTTTCTTCATTTTAAATCTTTACTGTTTTAACGAGGTACAATTTAGTAAAAAAAAACAAAAAAACAATGGCGAAATGCCACTAGTGAGCGTTTTAGTATTTTTTTATAGAATTTAAAAGACTAAAAAATCTGACATAACTTTTCAGACATTTGTTGTCATTTTTACTGAGCTAATGGTAATAATTGTTTGATTAATTTGTTTTTGTCTTTAATAATTCTAGAACAATGAAGAACAGAAATGAGAATTATAAATATATAATTCTGCCCTGACTGTCCTAAAATAACACTGTACTAGAATGAGGACAGTGGGAAAAAACGGATATAATATTTATATTTGATTTTATCCTGTAAAATCTTTTTCTGGTTGTTGGAGGTTTTATAATTAAATTTCTGGCTAGAGATAGTAAATAATTAAACACTTTTGATGGCAAATTCTATTTCCAAATCATATAATTCTTCAGGAAGCTTAATAATAAAGTGAGCGTAAGCAAGTTCCTGTTTCAATCCAACCGTTTGACATTTCGGTTGTAGATTTGTCTGCGTGTCAGTTTTTATTATTTTTATGGCAATTAACACCAAAAGCGTTGTTAAATTTTCTTCAAATTTGGCGCAAACATTCGTTGTAGTTAGGAAAATGATGACTGTGTAAGTATTTTTATTTTATAATTCCCATCTAAGATGGCGTTCATTTTATGGACTCGTATCATAAAAAATCGGTTCGTTTCGCAGTAACGACTAAATGCGTTATTCGATATTTTTAATTTTTTTTTATACTCAGAGACACAGATAGTGATGGAAAACCATCAGACAATTACAATAGTTGTGAGAAAATGGCGATTTTTTGTATTTTTTAAGCTGAATCAAATTGCTGCATCTCGATTCAATGGGAGCTAAACATTTCAAGATATAATTCAAAAGATATGGAAAATAATTGAGTAAATAGAAGTGACAGTTGACAAAAAAAAATTATACGAACATTAATAAAATATAATTTTACTAAAAAATAATCGTTTAAAAGCTGTTAACATATTACTAATATATCTTTTTATAGTTGATATAAATTAAATATAAAAACATAGTACAATATAAATAAAATATAAATTAAAAAAAAAAATTTCACAACAATATTAATTACATCTCGGAGAATTCGCATTTTTTGGTTTGTCTTTAAGTTATTAAAAAAAGTATCGCATGTCACTTGAAGCATGCTGATGACATTCTCATTGGTAGTGGCCCTGCTGAAATTTCGGGAATGCCCTGATACAATAATCTCGATATAATTTTTTCTAGCTTCCTGTTTTTTTTTCGTGAGTGTCCCAGTATACCATGCAGACGAACCTTGTATATATTAGGCATGTTCTGCCATCTGTGCAGTTGAACATAAAGGTTTACAGTTTCATCACAATAAAATTGTGGGATGGAATGTAGAAATTTATTTTTTGAGCTGTACAGCATATTTTTGTTTCTGGGAAAAATTTGAGGTGACAAAGTGAAAATTTACATTCAGCACCCAAAAAGGCCTAAATAATTAGATTTTTAAAACTTCTTCAAATCTTTCCAAGGCATTCCTGGTTCCCATTTGGCTGAACTACATTGCGTCTTCTAATTTCGACTCGCTTTCGCTTCATAACAAAGGGTCCAATCAAACAAAAATCTTTAAAAACAAAATTGTAGGTAATTTACTCTTTTATAATTTAATGTGAAATGAATATTAAAAGTTATTCTAATTAATGATTTCATATAATCAGCAAAAAACACGTTTTTCTTGTTTTGTATTTTTTTTATACTATCAGAAAAAATGTAAGGTGGAAAAGTTGAAATTCGTAATCAGCATCCTAATACGTTATATGTATACGTACACGTTCAGCCAGAACAATACTTTTACGAAATAAAATTAAATTATAAATAAAGTTCGCAGATTTAGGCAGCTGGATTTCCTATTTCCTCACGTAAATAGAAGCCTGATAGATTATGAAAAACAAATTAGAACGCTGTGCTCGATCGTACTCAAGAGATGCACAGTTTAAAAAAAAAAAGAAACTATTTAAACAATTCACAAAAAATACATATAAAAAAACCTCAACCACCCAAAAGTGTCATATATTGGAAATAGGTATTCCAACACTATCTTTGCATATTCTTAGATAATGAAGTGACTCAGAATTTTGACTTAAATTCAATACTTCAGAGTATGATTTTTGATTGGTACCAGTTTGAGCTAAGTAAAAACAACCGTGAAAATTGCATTTTCTCCTGTAATACTAGAAATGGACATGTGAATCATTTTAAAAGTGATGGGATTGTCATTTTGAGAGAGTTGCGATTTAGAGGGTTTTTCCACGTTTGACTTATGTAGAAGGGAAATTTAGAGATTTCTATTCTGGAAAGAAAAAACTGACATTGTTTCTTATATTTATAAACTAATAAAAGCTATGTTGTGATTTTGTGGGGAAAGGAGGGTTTATTTTGGTTTAATAACAAGATTTAAGGTTTATTTTGGGTTAAATACAAGATACTCAATCGTATTCAGGTTCTTAAAACGACGGAATTTCGAGTTTTTAACTTAAAATAAATGAAAGCTAAACAAGTTTTTTTTTTTATTCAACAACTAATTATTTCTTAAGACAAAAATGATACATTTAAATATAATACAAAGATTTACAATTTTAAAAAATAAATAATAATATACATAAATATATATATATATATATATATATATATATATATATATATATATATATACATATGTATATATATATATATATATATAATATATATATATATATATAAATATATACACACACACACATACAATTTGGGACTTAGGGCCAAATCGTACCAGCCGTTTTTATAATATAGACGTGTCATGGAAAAAACGTATGCGCAAGTGTAAGCTAAATTCAGTGGATGTAAATTGAACAAAATTAATACTACACCATTATTACACTAGTATCTAACTTTCCTCCAACTTTGTACTGAATCAGAAAAGCCGTTTTTGAAATATGGGTGTGTTAAAGAAAATACGCTTGCGCATGAGTATGTGAAAGTGGTGAATGGTATTGGGCAAAATTAAAACAGGATCAAATATCTATACTAATCATTAACTTTCTTCCAAGCTGTTATTAAAATATAGTTGTGTGAAGGAAAATACATTTTCGCATGCGTATGCGAAAGTAGTGGATGGAATTTGATAACAATAATATGCGACCATCTAGGTAACAACTTGTACAATACCTAAAAATTTCATAAAAATCATATGGATTTGACAGCGTCAGCAGTGAGGAAGCAATAAAGACATAACAAGAAACGAATTTGTTCTCGTGTCTAGTCAAATCCATGTGACGGGCATAGCATTTTTTGCGCAAAGTTGGGGACTTGTGTACAAATGATCCAATATCAATTGCATCTGTATCCATGTATGTTTGTACATAAATATCATTACAATTATTGTGAGGAGATCAAATTAATTTTTTAATGAAAACAATTGATAGATTTTCTAATGGATTCTGTGATAATTTATGATTTTTCTTATTTCTTGCTCGAATCCTGGCTAGAGTTGATGCCATTGAAATTTAAAATTATATAACTGACGTCGCTGACATTATAAGAGTATAATTTGAACTGAGGCGAAATAGGCTTGTGAAAAGTCACATTTCTTTACAGCAGATTTGTGTTGTAATTTTAATAAACGGATGCAAAATAAAAGAAATATCCCTAAATGGGTACAATATTATCTTTATTGATATTTAAATATTCAAAAATATATATTGGTGATTGAATTTGAACGAAAATTAAATAAGACTAGTATACCCGAGCGAGAACTCTCGCATTACATATCTTAATGAATCCTTAATGAAATCGAAGTATAAGCGATAAACAATATAATATTATCAAGAAAGTTTATTTAACACACACATTTGGTGAAGCTTTGTAATAGTTTATAATGAGTATGTTCAAGTAATAGTTAATACTTAATAAGTAATTAACTTGCCCTACTGGAAAGTATCCCATCAGTTTAACAATTAAGCATTAAGACTCAGCTATACCACTTTCTGTTAGTAGTATTCTATCATTCATGGAAACATAAAAACAATATTTTATTTACAAAACGTTTTCACAGTTATTAATACGTTTTTGTTAACAGTCTCAACTGGCTTTAAAAGGTATAAAGTTGCCATGACAACGGCACTCACGCAAGATGGCATGAGACCCGTGCGGACCTATATCGTGCGTTATCTCGAAAACGGTAGGTTTTTAAGCTTTAAAACGCTGGACCAATACGCTCCAGAGGAGCGTATATGACCTTGATGCCCGCGTCAAAATCTCTAAAACCCAACTTATCCCGTCTCGATCCGCCGACTCTCAGTCGTCAAAGTTTTGAAACCTTCCAGTTTTTCATCACTTTTATTTAAGCCCTTGTAAGATTTTAAGGAACAAAATCAGGATTCGTCACTTCTCCGTGAAATTCTATTTCTTTTGATACCTCACACGTCAAAATCCATCGTTCCTGAGAGCCGGAAAAGGGATCTATACTACCGTAATAATATATAGTAGTGACTAGTATACCCGAGCGAGAACTCTCGCATTAGATATCTTCTAATTCCTAATTCCAAGTATAAGGGATATTAGAGAAACATATTTATTCGTGTACACAATATAAGATTAACAAAAAAGTATATTCAACACGCGCATTTGGTGAAGCTACATAGTTTGTAATGACTATGTTGAAGTTACAGTTCATACTTAATAAGTAATTAGCTTACCCCGCTGGAAAACATCTCTTCAATTTAGCAGTTAGGCAATTAGATTGAGCTATACTATTTTCTATGTGTAGTATTCATATTTATCAGTGCCCTTTAAAGTTGGACATGGGAAACAATATTTAATTTCCCTCTTATTAAAAGTTTTTGTAAACAGACTCAAATTGATATAAAGTTGCCATGACAACGGCACGTACGCAAGATGGCATAGGGCCCGTGCGGACCTATACCGTGCATTATCTCCAAAACGGTAGGTTTTAGGGCTTTAAAAGGCTGGACCAATATGACCCATAAGATCGCATATGATCTTGATGCCCGCGTCAAAAACATTAAAACCCAACGTATCCCATCTCCATTCGCCGACTTTTAGTCGTCAAAACTTTGAAACCTCCCTGTTTTTTCATGACTTTTATTTAAGCCTACATAAAGTAACAATTTAAGAAACAAAATTGGAATTCTTCACATCTCCGTGAAATTACCTTTCTTTTGATACCTCACTCATAAAAATCCATCGCTCCTGAGAGCCGGAAAAGCGAGAAATCTCGCATTAGACATCTATCTACATATCTTATCCCTAATGCAATTGAAGTATAAGCTAGTTATGTTGGAGAAGCATGTTCGAATAATGTTAGAAACAATATAACATATTCGCATGTTAGAAACAATATAATATTAGCATGAAAGTTTATTTAACAATCACGTTTGGTAAAGCAGCATAGTTTATAATGATCAAGTTGAAGTAACAGTTTACTTAATAAGTAAGCTAAGCAATAAGACTCAGCTACACCATTTTCTATATGTAGTATTCATATTTAACAGTGTTTTACGGTTAGACAGGGGAAAGAATATATAATCTCCTCAATCATTCATAGAAACTTAAAAACAACAATTTAACAGAATAAGTTAAAAGTTATTAAAAAGTGTTTGCATACAGACCCAACTTGTTTTTACATGTTTAAAGTTGCCATGACAACGGCACGTACACAAGATGGCATAGGACCCGTGCGGACCTATATCGTGCGTTATCTCGAAAACGGTAGGTTTTAAGGCTTTAAAAGGCTGGACCAATATGATACAATGGATCATATATGATCTTGAAGCCCGCGTCAAAATCTTTAAAACCCAACTTGTCCCGTCTCGATCCGTCGACTCTTAGTCGTCAAATCTTTGAAACCTCCCTGTTTTTTCATCACTTTTATTTAAGCCCTTGTAAGATTTTAAGAAACAAAATCAGGATTCGTCACTTCTCTGTGAAATTCCTTTTCTTTTGATACCTCACTCGTCAAAATCCATCGCTCCTGAGAGCCGGAAAAGGGATCTATACTACCGTAATAATATATAACTAGTATACCCGAGCGAGAACTCTCGCATTACATATCTTAATGAATCCTTAATGAAATCGAAGAATAAGCGATAAGCAATATAATATTATCAAGAAAGTTTATTTAACACACACATTTGGTGAAACTTTATAATAGTTTATAATGACTATGTTCAAGTAATAGTTAATACTTACTAAGTAATTAACTTGGCCTACTGGAAAGTACCCCCTCAGTTTAAAATTTAAGCAATAAGACTCTACTATATCGCTTTCTGTTTGTAGTATTCTATCATTCATGGAAACATAAAAACAATATTTTATTTACAAAAAGTTTTCAGAGATATTAATACGTTTTTGTTAACAGTCTCAACTGGCTTTAAAAGGTATAAAGTTGCCATGATAGCGGCACGTACGCAAGATGGCATGAGGCCCGTGCGGACCTATATCGTGCGTTATCTCGAAAACGGTAGATTTTTACTTTCCCTTACCTATATACGAAGTATATAGTAAGGGGAAGTATTGTGATCGTGAAAATTTTCGAATTCGAGTTTTCAACGGAAATACATGTTTTAAAGTCCCCTGAGTCCAAATGACCAAGTCTCGCAAAATGGTCTGTGTGTCTGTGTGTATGTGATCAGTCTAGCTCAAAAACGGAAAGCTGTACGATACTGAAATTACATATTTAAGGTTAGCATATGCATGTGATGTTACAGCAACATTTTCGTCAAAATCGACTAACCGGAAGTGCCACTTTATAAAATCGATTTTACACATTTTTACAATTTTCTTGAAAACGGCTCTAACGATTTTGATTAAACTTGCCTAAATTATTCTTCATAAAGACCTTTAACTTTTCATATATATGGAACATCACCGAGGAATTGCAGGGAAAAAGTTATGATGAAAAGAATATTTTATTTAAGCATAACTTCAAAAGCGTGCAATTTATGGTAAATTATCTATAGACTTATATGAAAGATAATTAAATTATATAAAAAACAATAAAATAATCATCAAAATCGGACCAATAATAACAAAGATACAGCGCATCGGACTAACCGGAAATAGCTATTATATTAGGGATATTACACTTTTTTACAATTTTCTCGAAAACGGCTCTAACGATTTTGATGAAACTTGCCTAAATTATTCTTCATAAAGGTCTTTAACTTTTCATTTATGAAGTAAATCACCGAGGAATTGCAGGGAAAAAAGTTATGATGAAAAGAATATTTTATTTGCGCATAGCTTTGCAGGGAAGTATGCATTTTACGGTAATTTATCTATAGACTTTCATAAAAGGTAATTAAATCATCTATAAAAGAATCATCAAAATCGGACCAATAATAGCAAATATACAGCGCATCGGACTAACCTGAAATGGTAATTATATCATGGATATTGCAATTGTTTACAATTTTCTCGAAAACGGCTCTAACGATTTTGATGAAACTTGCCTAAATTATTCTTCATAAAGACCGTTAACTTTTCATATATATGGTACATCACCGAGGAATTGCAGGGAAAAAAGTTATGATGAAAAGAATATTTTATTTATGCATAACTTCAAAACCGTGCAATTTATGGTAAATCATCTATAGACTTGTATGAAAGATAATTAAATTATTTAAAAATCAATAAAAGAATCATCAAAATCGGACCAATAATAGCAAAGATGCAGCGCATCAGACTAACCGGAAATAGCTATTATATAATGGATTTTACACTTTTTTACATTTTTCTCAAAAACGGCTCTAACGATTTTGATGAAACTTACCAAAATTATTCTTCATAAAGGCCTTTAACTTTTCATTTATGTAGTAAATCACCGAGAAAATGCAGGAAAAAAAGTTATGAAGAAAAGAATATTTTATTTTCACATGGCTTAAAAAGTATGCAATTTATAGTAAATTATGTACAGAATGATATGAAAGGTTATTAAAGTATCTAAAAAAAAAAAAAAAAATTATCAACATCGGACCAGTATTAGCAAAGACACAGTGCATTTTATGAGGAGCATAAAATAGATGGATAACCGAGCGCATCCGAAAGGAGATAGATGCGACCGAACCTCATCCCACCAATCCGCCAATCTGTCGTAAACAATTCGCTCTGTAACAAAGTAATTTAAGAATACAAAAACGAAAATTAACTTTATGCCCAAGCGAGAACTCTCGCATTACATATCTTAATGAATCCTTAATGAAATCGAAGTATAAGCGATAAACAATATAATATCGTCAATGAAGTTATTTAATACACATATATGGTGAAGCTTTATAATAGTTCATAATGACTATGTTCAAGTAATAGTTAATACTTACTAAGTAATTAACTTGCCCTACTGGAAAGTGCCCCCTCAGTTTAACATTTAAGCAATAAGACTACTATACCACTGTCTGTTTGTAGTATTCTATCATTCATGGACATAAAAACAATATTTTATTTACAAAACGTTTTCACAGTTATTAATAAATTTTTGTTAACAGTCTCAACTGGCTTTAAAAGGTATAAAGTTGCCATGACAACGACACGTACGCAAGATGGCATAGGGCCCGTGCGGACCTATATCGTGCATTCTCTCAAAAACGGTAGGTTTTTAAGCTTTAAAACGCTGGACCAGTATGGTCCATAGGACCATACATGATCTTGATGCCCGCGTCAAAATCTATAAAACCCAACTTATCCCGTCTCGATCCACCGACTCTGAGTCGTTAAATCTTTGAAACCTCCCAGTTTTTTCATCACTTTTATTTAAGCCCTAGTAAGAATTTAACAATCGAAATTAGGATTCTTCACTTCTCTATGAAATTCCTTTTCTTTTGATACCTCATTCGTCAAAATCCATCGCTCCTGAGAGCTGGAAAAGGGATCTATACTACCGTAATAATATATAGTAGTGATAAGAATCTATTCGAGATATTTTGAATGATTTATTACTTAGCATTCGATTTTTAACAGAAATACAAATATCGAATTCGCTAAGCGATAAATCTCGATGAAAATATTATGAATAAAAGAAAGAAATTTAGTCAAATATAGAAGAAGCGTTCCTTGAGGAACATTTCTTTTTGTAATTTAAGTACGAAAAATGTAGCATGATGTATTTATATATAGTAGCTTATATTTATATTAAGTAATATTGAGCTGCTGGATACCCTAAAGTTTCTAATGACAAAAATATTAAATTTTAAGATTAAATTTGATTATATTTTGAAATAGAACAGCTGTAAAGAAACAGTTATAAAATGTGTTATTGCCTGTGATACGCAATATAACTGGAATTGAAAAAAATATCAAATATCTTTACATCAAAATCAATAACTTATTTTTTCAATATAAATTTAAGGCGTGGGGAATAAAATTATAAAATATTTCGTCAGACTGTTTATACATACCTGAAATTTAACAGCTAAATTTGACTTTGAATATTTTAGGAGGGATTAAAAAAAAATTTTAACCATAGAAAAACCAGATTTTTAGTTTTATATAGAGATGTTGAGTATTAAAAAGCATGACTTACAAGCATTTATTAATTTATTACGACATTTTGCTATTTTTATTCTACTTTGAGAGCTCTCTTCTGGATTTCAAAACGTAGAAAAAACATTATTCAATTTCTCAATAATTTATTAGCCGTAGCTTTTCCTTTACTAGAAGAATTGTGGAATTAGAAGTGAAAAAGTTTTGCAGAGAGGAGGAAAAGTTTGCTTTGAGAGGTGGACGGCGGGTGTCAGTGACAACAGGCTGGATCTGCGAACAACTGTCCCGCTCCTATCTAACTTTAACCGTCCTTCCACTTCCTCTACAGTCTCAGTCTATAGTTTGTTCCCCTGCTTCCCTCGGCTACGAATATAAAATTAAGATAAAACATTTAATTTTTCATTGTTTTAACTCTATTTATGACTTATATAATAACAGACGTCGTAGGTCCCCTATCTCCTGAGCTGCGGTTCCTTCCGGAATTCAAAACAATAAGTGAAGTGAATAAAACTGAGCACGGGCTCATTCTTCAAAAAACTGAGGAGATGCTCCGAGATGTGAATAAAGAGATGCTGAGTCCAAGAAAGAGTAGATCGGCATTTTACTTACTCACATGGTAGGGGGGTATTGCGTTTTATTCACTCAGAAGGGTTAGAAAGGTAAACAGGTACTCCGAATTAATAGTTAACCCATATTTGGAGCACGTGCTCCATACACTTAGCTAGTATTCCAATGTGAAACTTCTCTTTATTCACATATGATCGGAGCATATGCTCTAGTTTTTTGAGAAATGAGCAAGTACTCAGTTTTATTCACTACATCCACCTGAACGTCGCGGCTTTGTGGTTTGCGGATTTTCTTCCTTGTGTTTATTGCGCGAGATCTTTTGTGGTTGTAAAATCGAAAATCAAGACAGTTTTTGGAATATTTGATACTGAGATAAATATATATATATATACATATATATAAATATATATATATATATATATATATATATATATATATATATATACATACATATATATATATATATATATATATATATATATATATATATATATATATATATATATATATACGGGAGCGGGGTGGCCGAGCGGGTTAACGCACTTACTCACAAACCCAAAGGTGGTGAGTTCGAATCCCGGCAACGGCATGGATTATATTTAATCAAATTAAATAATTCAAGCAATTTATCCCATCCCCCTCCCCGGGTACGTGAGACCCGTCAGCCTACTTGGAGGCAACTCACAAAAATGGCCGGGCGTAGGAGTGATGACCCTACCCCGTGTACCCAAAATTGAGAATCGCGTTGTGGTCTCCTATGTATAAATACCATATCTCGCGGCCAAGAATCTCCACGGTCTACAGTGCCAACAGAAAAAACAAATAAAAATATATATATATTTATATATATATATATATATACATAGAATGAAGCTTAGACATACCTGAGTAACTGGCGGATGAATAAAAACAGTTAATGTCAGATGTAAAATTAACCTATTTTATTTATTTATTTTTTAGCTAAATTAATGTGACAGTGAAGATAGTTGCCTTCCAGCCCATCAACCATCGCACACTGGCTATAAACAAACAACAGAGACCTATAACCAATGACATAAGAGGAGGGCTGCCAGGCAGCTGTTGACTATTGAAGTCCTTTATTGGCCCAATTGAATGGCCTCCGCTCAATCAAAGGTTTGTTGTTTCTGATTCTGCACTTTTCTGTCCATATAAATCAAACAACTTTTCAATTTCAAGCGAATGATTGTTATTCCTTTCAACATCAATGTCATCATCTGACTTTCAACATTTACGAATCAAACCGGATGAACCCCAAGCCCAATGTAGGAGAAGCACTGGTCAAGCTATGCTGGCTGTGTATGTTAGAATGAAGGCGTTTCTGTTGATTTAGTTGGATTTAAATAAATATCTTCCGTTTCTATTTACTACCTTAAAATAATTATATATATATATATATATATATATATATATATATATATATATATATATATATATATATATATATATATTTACTAAAGCTAGGACAATGAACGTACTAATGCACGCAAATGGAATCGCCAATGATTAAAAATGTTTTCCTAGAATCAAAAAATTACTAACTCCAGAAAAGAAATAACCAGTACTAAAAATACTTACTCACCTGTCTCGTTCATCATAGATGTTGCCAAACAAAACTTAGCCATGCTGAGAAAAACAACCATCTTGTTAAGGACAGAATAATTATTTTAATTGAACTCTTAAAGCCAGGAAGAGTGACCCTACTGCTTTCTCTAGACAGCTGGCATGAACTAAAAGAATCAGAAGGATTTAAGCAGGATCCAGGAGGACTGTACCAGAAGAATATTCCTGTTGAGATCTGGTCAGGACAGAAGTCTGAGCTGAGCTGAAGGGACACACTTTTTTTAGGCCCTTTTGAAATAAGGAGCATGAGGGAGTGAGCCAGGACTATGGCCCAAGAAGGAAGGAAGAGGGGAGACCTGAGATGAGGAACAAGATAAATATTGAAGCAATAAACTAAATGTATTCATAGCACCAGACCGTAGAGAACATCACCAACCTACCGTCCACCGACACCATAGTCTACATAAAATTGTATATGTATTTTCTTTTCTTTCAATTTCAAATTTACTAATAAAATTAATCTAAAATCTACCGTGATTTGGCACAGAACCCCATCTATTGCATATATAACCTATTTAGTAGATCATTCATTCAAAACTATGTTTTATTAAAACTATCCAAAAAACAGCTCTATTTAAACATTTAATACAGTCCACTCCAAGAAAAAACCAGAGTAATCATTATAAACAAATTAATTGTGGTAATATCCCCACAGACCGGGAATACCATAATTAAACATCATCATTTCTTCACTGCAAATTATTTTTTCTTGAAGTTGATTAAGGAAAATTGGAAATAGTGATTTTTTTATTTCAAATGGTAAGGCATGGAAAAAATCGTTATCGTATTCCGAGTTATATCTGAAAGAAATTTCAAATAAAGTGCAAATTGAGAAAATGTTACATTTGACGATATTGGTATGACAGAGATTAACAACTAGAAGTATAGAAAACAAAAAACACTGTTAGTCTTGACATTTAAAAATTAATTCTGTTACAATCATTATGTATCAATCTTACTAGCATTTCCATCTCCAGAAAATTTAACATTACTGCCCTATAATAATTTTTCATGGTGCAACCTACTATTCTCAGAAATGAATTGCATTTAACTTAGAAAATACATTTTTTCTATTTTCGCATGCAATGGTGAGCTGTACTTTCTTTGGGAAACGTCACACCAACATTATATTTCTGTATATTAAATGTGATCCATTATCTTTATCATTTCGTGTTTTTTTTGTTTTTTTTTTTTGGTTTTATGGGCAAACAAACTGTTCGTGGTTACCATTACTCTCATAACTAGAAAAAAACGATTTGTTTATTATTTTTTAAAATAACTTAAGAGAAAAAGTATATGAAAGTTATGAAATCAAAATAGAGATTAAGTCAAAATATAGATGAACAGTAATGAAATACTAGATAAAAATTATGTTAGAATATAACTGAGTTAAAATAAAATAGAGCAGAAAATAACAGTAAAAATAAGATTTTGCAGTGTTTTAATTCCCGTATTTTAGTTGTTATATGTAGCATAAAATATCTGATGTGGGCAACACATAATTCCTTGTACGCCTATTAAATTATAAATCCGTGGCTCAAAAATTGATCTGAATTTGGTTACTAGTTTCTGAAGATTACAGTAAAAACGATCGTCGGCGTTCCGACATCCATCTATTGACACACACACACTCTTGTTACTGGAGATAAGGCATGTCGTTTCCCTTCAGTAAGTAACAAATTTCCAAGATATTTCTTCATGTTCCGTGGCAACAATAAAACTGTCAACATCACTGGACAAACCATTGGAAATCGACAGTTTCGACGTTGTAAGCAGAAAAATATGTTATTCTCCTGCTGCAGACTTGTCGACCTCATAAATGGGGAGGAAAACCAGTATTTTACTTTCAATTTTAACACTTAAAACAAGTAATAAAAAATTTTAATTTCATTGGAAACCAAATAGCGTTTGTAACCTTTATTACCGAAACATATGATTTATGTATTTAATTTAAATATAATTTTTGATATAAGTTTGTCTTATTTTTGATATAAGACCTTCAAATAAAGTACCCTTTTCGGTTCACCAATTTTACCCAAAATATAAATATAATGTAAATATCCTATTTACCAAATTTTAGATAACTTACATTATATTTAAATATAATTTTTGATGAAAGTCTAATATGACCTTCAAGTAAAGTACCGCTTCCGGTTTTGCAATTTAAACCAAAATCTACTATGTTATTTAAATGAATATATAAATTATAAATACTAAATTTGAGAAGTTTTGTATAGTATTTTAATATAATTTTTGATGGAAATCAATTATGACCTTCAAGTAAAGTACCACTTCCGGTAATCAAGCAGTGACTAAAAAAGAAGGTTCACAACTAGATTTTAAAGCAATCCTAAATACAAAACTACAACTTTCTACAGCTAACCGTTTTTGAGTTATGTGAGATACGAACGTACGCACGAACGTACGTACAAACGCCACGACGAAACTAGTCAAAATGGATATTTTCGTCGAAATCTGAAAACCGAAAATTTTCGCGATAACAATACTTCGTACAAGGGAGTACAAATAGGTCTAGTGACTGATTCGAGCATTTGCTAACTACTAAACTGATAGTTTAAGTAGAAAATACTTATAATTAAAGCTTAATTATTACGATAATTACAACACAAAATCAAAAGTCGATGTAAACTTTGTAACGATTTCATGAACGTTATTTCAACAAAATAAATTGAAACACTCGTAAAATATGGTAACTAACAAAATGAAAACTTAAAATGTTAAAATATTTGTTAGAATGTTTTATCTTTAATTAGCAATCACTTCTCGTAACTTATACCAATATTATTCTTTAAAAAAAGCAAAAAGAAATTCTCTTTCAACGACCAATCAAAACAACAGGAAGGAGTCCGGTGTTTCCAAAAATATCAATTAACAAAAAATGTTACATACCATTTTTACGACCGACTGTCTCAATTGCTGATAAACTTGAATCGTTCAGTTGCCAATAATGCATTTGATTCGCTTCATGCAAAATAAGAAAATATAATATATCCAGAAAGGGTGAATTAAAAAATTGAAATCTTTTGATAATGTTAAGAATTGAAGAAAAAAATATCATAAACCAGCAATACTACACATTGTAAATAAAAGGAACGTTGCTTCATTGATTTTAATCCAAACGCGTGAGGTTAGTAGAGCGTAAGGCGGACGAATCACTTAATGGGTCCTAAACGTTAGGCAGGCGAGAAAACGCCCCAGAATAATTCAAATCCGATCCGGACGATTTAAGATTGAATTTGATTTATGGACAGAGTTGGGTTTTCTTGTAAGTAACGAGCAAGAAGCACCAGTACGGAAATTCAGGCTATTTTAAACAAAATTATTATTATTATATTCCTTATCCTGCAAAAAGATAAAGTAAATATTACTACAACAATAACTGTATAACAATAACAGTAAAAATAGATTTTTGTAGTGCTTTAATTCTCAGAAAGCTGAAACTTCTTTTAATTACTTTATTGTACATTCAGCTATTTGAAGTTTGTTCCTTTTTACCCACATCAGTGGGCCTTCAGACGTGGCATAATAAAATATCGAAATTTTCTGACTTTTTTTCAGTTTTTGGCCAGAAAAACATTAAAAAAACTGAACAAAAAAACAAACACCATTCATGGCACAGAAAGATATCATAAATTAAAGAGCATTAAATTTTGCGTCGGTTGAGTGTGTGCGTAATGGCGTAATGAATGGCGTAATGGCGTAGGCCATTTCCCACGTGTCTTTTCTTATACCAACGGAACTACTTCTTGGAACAACGGAGCTTTCAATTCCTTTTGAAATTGCTATTTTAGACATGGTATCGGCAAGCTCATATCCTCTTATAACACAGTGAACCGGTAACCACAGAAATTGAAACTTAAATATAATAATTTGCAAATCTCAAATGTTTTAAAATGTATGATTTAAAGAATTACAATATTCTACGATTTATATTATTAACATTAGTGTAAACGTGGATCGATTAATTTGTATCGCTCTTGTAGAACGTTGTTTCGAAATCGCGGTTTCAGTAACTACTTTAAAGAAAGTCTCGGAAAAATAAAGTACTTGACAATAGAGGAAATGCATACTTCATACATCACAAACATTTCTTTTCTTGCAATCACCAAAAAGTAATTTGTAAATGAGAATTGTTATAACTGTGAAAGCATATACATACAACGATAAATTTCAATTCATGATCTATTTTGTTCAACAGTAACAAACAATTGATCGATTTTTAAGCAGGACGACCAGAATAGGTCAGCTCAGATCAACATAACTTCCATCAATAAGAAATTGTACTGAAATCTTAATGGATGGATAAACGTCATTTTACCTTCAGCTTCGGTAAAGTGTCAGAAGTTGTTTTGAAGTAAACCATTTATAACCGGTGCTTTCTTTGTACCAGTTCAGCTTTTGTCTGAAATGGGCTGTAGCAGAAATTATACGTCACGCGATACGCTCTTTATCCCTTCAACATAATGAGATCCTTTCGATCAGAGAGATCTCTTCAAATAAGAAAGATTAAATAATAAATTGAGAATAGGGCGGATTGCACTTGAAGCGCTAAAAACCATCCATCACTAAGTATCGTTCGAAACGGAAGAAAATGAGATACTAGTTCTGCCGCTTTTATTCGTGGCGGATTGCGAAGAAATTAACACTCAGCTATTGAAAATTTTTTGTAATATTTAATATATATATATATATATATATATATATATATATATATATATATATATATATATATATATATATATCAAATTTCGTTCTCTTCGTTCATATTGTTATTCCGTTTTTTTACTTTCCCTTAATTATTAAAGAAATATATAGTAAGGTTTCTGAAGTTTCTGAATTTCTAAATTCTAGTTTTTAACGGAAATACAGGTTTTAAGGTCCACTGAGTCCCGCAAAATGTTCTGAGGGTCTATGTCTATGTCAAAAGCCTAGCTCAAAAACGATTTTTTCGAAATTTACAAATTTTTTCGAAAACGGCTCTAATGATTTTGATGAAACTTGCCTAAATTCTTCTCCATAAAGCCCTTCCACTTTTAATATATGCGAGGAAATGCATGGAAAAAAGTTGTGATGAAAAGAATATTTTGTTTGAGCGTAACTAAAAAAGTAGGTATGCATTTAATGGTAAATTATAGTATGGAAGGTAATGAAATGCTTCAAAAAACAAAAAAAAAAATCATTGAAGCCGGACCAGTATTAGCGAAGATACATCGTATCTTTCAGGGACATCAAGACCCTAGATGGAAAGCAGAGCGCGACCGAAAGGAGCCGGATGCGGTGAAACCTCATCCCACCAAGTCGCCAACCTGTTATCAACAATACAATCTGCAATAATGCAATGTATTACTTTAATAGTAGAAATTAACATGATAATTTCTTTTTTTTTATATTATTCAAGGAAGATAGAACGTTTCCGTGGAAACTAAACCGAAAATTTATTTTCAGCTTGTCAAACAAAAAATATATAGTGTACAGAATTGTCATACAAAAAATATTTAAAAAACTATTTCATTGTACTTCTATAAGAGAAGACGTGAAGAAGTACATGCTGCTGAGTTTACGTTAACTCATTAAAATTATGTTAAAAAGGTTATTATTATAGAGTGGTAAGGGAATGATGTGTGATGCGTGCACCCCATCAGATTTTTTTTTGCTTGGATAGCTGCCATTGACGTATATTAAAAAGATATGAGATTTTTAGTTTCAATATTTACCGCACTAACAAGTAATTTTATATTTTTATGAAAAGCTGTCACAAATCATTTCGCATTTCATGTTAAAATGATCAAAAATGAAGATAACCTTTAAAAAAAAAAAAAAAAAAGGTAAGTAGTATTGACTAACAAATGTAACAAAATGTACGTCTTGGTGTTTTACAGTGAGTTAAAGACAGCGATAAACCTAGATAGGAAAAATTCAAACGCTTCTCTCGTACATTTTCACTTTTTGAATTGTGGCACTAATAATTTTCTTTCGGTTAGTATTGCATAGAGATCTCTCTTAGCGCGATATGCAATTTTCACCCTAATGGAAGTATAGATAATCTGGAAGGTATCGGGATAGTAGAATTAGGAGCAGTGATCCACCGGCCCAACAACAAAACATAATCAGTACTATGATTTTTATTACTTAACATCCCTTGCTTGATTTCTCAAAACATCTCTTACAAATGCTATTTCCAATCAAGTCGTTCAAAACTTAGTTTAATGACAGCCAGTTTCAATTAAACATCACAACCTTTATATCCCTTTAGACAATATAAATCTCTACAAAATTGTTTAGTGTTTCTTCGTCCAGCTTTACTATGGATACTAACAGTTTCGTCCTCAATCTAATATTTAAGACCAATAAATCTGGGTTGATCTAAAAGCATTGACGACTAATAAAGTAATTCACACAGAAAATCATTACAAATATGCTATGAATATAAAATTATTTCATTATATATTATAACTTTATTAATCACTGCTCATAAAGACGATAACTAAAAACTACAGCAATTTAAAACTCAGTATTCACTGAGCTAATTTAAGAGAATAAACAAGTCTATTTATAATAGTTATCTATTTAAAATCAAGAAACGTAAAACCTCAAATCTTGAGGGGATTGTTAAAATTGTTTTGTTTTTTTTGGTCGATTATAAAGATTCATTATTAAAAGCAATAAACAAAAAAAAAAATAAAATAAGGAAAATAAAAAGACTACCCAGAAAATGTTATGCAACTTGTCTCGCCACTTTAAATCAGATAAGATTTCCCATTTAATGTAAGCTTGACCAGCTGTTAACAACACATCTTATTTAAATCAAAACTACTGATTTATAAACATATTTTTAAGAACATTTTTCAAAGAAACTCATCAAAAAACATCTGTTCAGAAAGTAAAAGAAGATAGACGTCATTATATACTGAATTCGCCTAATGCAAAATAATTCATAAATGTGATGTATCTCTGACATTTTATGATTCATTGAAGAACCTTAAAACATTTTCACCGGGACCTTGGTGTTGATAAAATTTTGTGAATTAATTTTATTAGAAAGTTTATGTTACGAAAAATATTTCAAGTTAGAGGTAAACCCTGTCACCCTCATTGAATCATAAAAATTGGATCTACTGACTTAAGAAGAAAGATTTAGCAGAAAAATCCAGAAAATGTAGCTGCCGATACACTATAAGAAAAACTACATAAGAAAATACTACTAAAAGCTGTGCTAGATCGTTGAAATTCCTCTAAAATAATGCATACAAAAATTATTTAAAATTTTATAGAATATTTTTACATTATTAAATTCAAACAAAACGGAAGCTTTAATTTGAAAGATATGAAAATGCTAAGCATGTTTCATGATGAAGCCTCTACATCATCAAAGTATAAATAGATTTACAAGAACGGCTTACATCAGAGGAAAATTTCCGTTCACTATCCTTGATCGAAGGTAAAAATTCCAAAGAATATCTTATGAAAATATGCATTCGCTTAGAACAATAATAATAATTATAAGATCATATGCGAAATTAGAATTAATTATAATTAAGTGTATTGTAAACTTCATATATATATTTGGAGGAGTGGCGTGTACAAGGTTATGGCTTTATCGATTTATTTTAATTGTTTAAAATTTTAGATGAGGTAAGACACCAGGGCTTACTTCCTGGAAGTTTCCGAGGCTTGTCTTGTTTCTCATTTCGGTACTCGATCATTTAACTTTTAGATAAGCTGAATATTCAGGCTCTAAGATAAATTATATAATATACTTGTTATGAAATATTTAAAAAAAATTCTACACTTGTTGTTTATTGTTTCACTTTTCCTCATGGTTCAAGTTGACGAAGTAAATTATATTTGCTAAATATGCATAATGATGATGTGAATTATTTGAAAATAACTGGTATATTTGTTTATTGTTTTTAATATATAACTAATATCTGCATTATGCTTGATCACTAGCTGCACGTATAAAATAAAAGCAAACAAAAATCATAAAATAAAAATATCACCGACAGATAAACTACATACCCATCCAATTGATGGGGAGGGAGGGCAAGGGTATTGAGTCAACAGTGAGCCACCATTTAAATTTAATATTTACTTCAATTCATTTTTTAATTCATTTTGTTTAATATTATTGAACAATGTTTTGGTTAAATCAGTTTATTCGGAGGTTAAACAATGTGGGTGGAGTGCTGTGTGCATGTTACTAAGGAAGCTTAGATTAGCTGATATCCAAATTACCAATTCCAATTTTAATTGCACACTCTGAGTGACAAAACAATTATCCCTTTGTTCTCCACACAAAACGGAATTGAAGAAACATTCATTACCATAATGTTTTCTTCCTTGTTATATAATGAAAACGAACGAAGTGAGCATGTTAATTGTTCACTGAAATGAATTTGCTGTATTGTAAGTAACTATCACATTTGTTTTTTATCTATTACTTTATTTGTTGTTTTAGGTTAACTAAAAATTAGTCAATTAACAACCAATATACACACGCACAAATGCTATATATGGACAGCACAATATGTAAATTAAATAAATATAATTCATATTCATATAACTTATTCATACATCAAATTGATAACCGTATGAGTGGAAGGTTAAACTTTAAAAAAATCATGTTGTGATTGCATTTGGTACTTTGTAATTTTTTAAAATTCTTTTCACGTAATTAATTACCTAGAATTACTTTGAAATACTGTACTCTACTTAATCGTATATTTATTTTGATATTAAACATATACTTTTCAGAGTAAATATAATCTTAGGTGTTTATCAATTTACAAATATTATAATGAAATGTATTCTTCTTCTTCTCTCACTATCAAAGTGAGCGTGCTGCTAAGCGTGGAGTAGCTGCCTCTGACCATCTCGTCCAACGGTCCCTGTCCTGTGCAAGCCTTCTCATCTCCGGCATGGCGCATCTTCTCTTAGTGTCAATTCTCTCAATCAAGTCTGCATACATGAGCCTTGACCTGCCTTGAGGTCGCCTTCCTCCCAGTCTTGCCTCTAGAAGCCACCTGGCCTTAAGGTCATCTCCCATTCTGTTAACATGCCCGAACCACTTCAGTTGTCTTTCTTCAATCGTCTCTAGGACGGATCTAACTCCTAGTTCATCTCGCACCCTCTCATTCCTTATTCGGTCTCGCCTGGTTTTTCCTAATATTTTCCGTTGGAATCTCATTTTCGCAAATACAACCCTGCTGACATAACGGTCCAAGAGTGTCCAGCTTTCCGATCCGTATAGTTGCACTGGAAGAAAAACTGATTTGAATAGCAGAATCTTCGCTTTCCTGCTCAATTCCTGCTTTCCAATGAGTGTCATGGATATTTGGTAGAATATTCCATTGGCCTTTTGGACTCTATTCATGACCTCCTGATTTATTCTTCCATCCTTGCAGATCATTGTTCCCTGGTAGCAGCAGGTATCGGTTTGCTCAACGGTCTCTCCATTGCAAGTGATTCTAAAATCCTCGTTCCTTCCTCCAATATACACAACGCTGCTTTTGGAGGCAATGATCTGCATGCTTCTTAGTTGCAGATCTTCTTGCCACTCATCTACAGCGACCTGGAGAGATTCAGCGATATCCGCCACCAATACCACATCGTCTGCGTACATCAAAACCTGTGCCAACACTGGGGCCATATTCCAGTATCCCACTATTGCTCTGGGTGTCCTCCTTTTACAAAATTTCCAAATGGCATCCATGAAAATTATGAACAATAGGGGACCCAGGCTATCGCCCTGTTTAACTCCCCTAAAGAAATGGAACGACCTGGGCTCAGTGTCGGCTAGCCTTATTACTCCCTTTGGGTCTGGGTAAACTGACTTAATTGCACTTATAATATTTTGTGGGATTCTCCTATCTTCCAATACATCGGACCTAAAACCTGCCTGTTCCTCTTCCAGATCCTCTTCTACCAATTTCCTTAATCTTTGTTCCAGGATCCTAGTGTATACGACCACCGATGTCAGACATATGGGGCGGTAATTATTGCATACACTTTGGCTTCCCTTCTTATGGATTGGGATAATGAAGTTATTTTCCCATTCTACTGGTATCCTTTTGAGATGCCAAATCTTTTAGCATAGTGTTTAGAGACCCTTGACTAGCTCATTTCCCCCATATTTTATAAATTCGGGTTCAGTCCCATCTGGCACAGCCGCTTTTCCCATCTTTACTTTAGCAATAGCTGCTTCGGCTTCCTCCCCTTCTATGATGTCATCCATGTCGGGGACTTCTGGTTCAGTTATTCTACCGCTTCTACTGCAATCTCGAAACTTCCGCCGCTTTTCTTCCATTCTGAATTTTTCTTGAAAGTATTTCCTCCAAACCTCCAGTATGTCCTTATCTTCTGTCACCACTATGCCATGCTCATTTACAGGTTCAATCACGCTTCTCACAGGCTTTGCTTTTTTGTTCCTTAGTGCTCGTGTGATATGCCAGAATTTCCTTATATTTTCTTTATAGTTTTTATCTAGTTCTTGCCCGAATTCCTCCCAAGTTTTTCTCTTAGCTTGGAAATGTATTCCAGCACCATAAAACTAAAAAAATTGTAATGGTACACGCATCACAGGACTATCAATTACTATCTTATAATGATAAACCATTTATTAAAATAATTTTGATGAGTTCAAATACACTTGAAATATTCTACACTTGCTACTTGAAATATTCCCAGCAGTATGCACTTCTTCTCGTCTTCTGTCTCTTTATATTCTAAGCTTATCAAGTTGAAAATAAACTTTAAAATTTTCTATTTAGTTTCCATGAAAATTGCATTTAACTTGCATGGAAATATTTAGTTTCCATTAAGTAATATAAAAGTATAAATTATTAATTACAGTGGCGTACGCAGTAGACTGGGTTAAAAAAATTAAAAACCTCTATTCAATAAAATTCTTGAAATTATTGCAGACTAATCATTCCAAGTACTTTATTGATATACATAAATATCAAACTTATGTAAGTATTGTATCTCCTGTTAATTAATCTTTTCATTATTTAACTTTGAACACACTCTTGCTATACATAGGTATACTATGTACTATACTATGTACTATTTCATATATAGGCAAGTGAAAGTAAAAATGGAAATCATAATTAAATAACATACCAATATAAAATACATTTAAGAATAAATAGCATATCACCTTCATTGACTTCAATTGAAAACTGGATAATTAAAAGGCATCTAACCTGAAAAAAAAGAAAAGAAAAGAACAATTATAGATAAAAGTTTTTCTACATAATGCTGTGTTGTAATTCATATATAGGTGAGTGAAAGTAAAAAAATAACTCTAAATTTTATTTTAAAATGAATTCCATTATTTCTTTAATATAAAAGTTATTTAAACAAAATAATAACAAATACGCACCTAGAATGACTTAACGACCGAAATCTGTTGCGATAAGATACTGGCTTGCAAAAGGTTCTGCCATATGGTATTTTAGTCGAGCAATTATGAGGGGAAGTCAGTAAATTCGGCACCTGCTCACTCCTTAAAAAACTGAGCAGAAACTCCTGTTAGATGTAAATAAAGAGAAGTTATACAATGGAATGCTTGCTAAGTGTATGGAGTACGCCCAAATATTTGACTCGGAGTACCGGCTCACTTTTCTAAGTGAATAAAACAGAGAATGTGCTCCACTATGTGAGTAGGTACTAAGTAAAATGCCTCTCTGTACGAAGCACGTTCTCAATTTTATTTACTTAGAAAGGTGAGCAGGTACTCCGAACAAATATTTGGAGTACCTGCTCCATACACTTATCGTGTGGTCTCAAGCCACTTTTAGTTTAGATTAAAATCAAAATTTGTAAATTATAATTTATAATCTTTTAGGTAGTCTAGACAAAATAAGAGGAACATACGTGCTAAATCTTGTTATTTCAAAGTTGCAGCAATGTAAAGGGACAGGTCCTCTGCTCAATGGATAGTTAAATCCTATTGAATTCATGGACGGTGTGAGGTTAAGGGGAGATTTAAAGGATTCTTTTTTCGTTTATAGCTCGAAAAATCTGCATTGCGCTGAAAATATATTCCTAAGCAGAATAAAAAAATATTAAATCCTTAAAAATTAGTATCTTTGGACATTAAACATGATTTAGTTCGTCTATTTCTTTTTTTTTTATTTCTTTGGCCCAAAGTATCAGTATACTTACACATTTCATAGAATAATTCTTTTTCAAAAAAGAATGATATAGGTCGAGGTGAAGAAAGGTTTCCCATTTCTTTCTTTAAATCGAACATGTTAATAACACACTGATACTTAGCGGAATTTAAAATTATTCGTTCTGTTCTTATTGACCGTTAAAGGAAAAAAAAATCTGTGCATAATCTAATGTTGCAGACAATAGGCGATGTGCAAAAAACCTGAGGACCTGCTCTTTCCTCAAAAAACTGAGTAAATACTAAGAAGAGATGTGAATAAAGGGATATATTTTCAGCGCAATGCACATTTTTCGAGCAATAAACGAAAAAGGAATCCTTTAAATCTCTCCTTCCATGAATTCAATAGGATTTAATTATACATTGAGCAGAGGACCTGTCTCTATACATTGGCTGCAACTTTGAAACAACAAGATTTAATTCGTATATTTCTCTTATTTTGGCTAGACTACTTAAAAGATCATAAATTATAATTTATAAATTTTGATTTTAACCGAAACTAAAAGTGGCTTGAGACCAGAAACCGAAGAATAGGCTGAAATTGAGACCAGCTGCAGACAATGGGGAACAAGCTTTAGCCAATAAAGACAAGAGAGAGTAATATAGTGTCACCATTGGCCACTTCGTGTTTTCGACTGGATTCTTATGCGAGGTCTACATGCTCCGACATGCAGTGGCTGGGAGAGTAATGCCATGAGAATGGTGAAGCACATCATCTTCAATGCACGTCTTTCCTCTCTTAGAGAAAAATTTCATTTGGCGTCGATACTTCGTAAAATTGAAGAAAACAAAAATTGAGCAACAAAGATTGTATACTCTGTAATTTAAATGTAATTGAGGATTTATACCACTACGTCGCTGTTTGTACTATTTTACAAAAATATAGGACCAAGTATTTTAGGAAGAAATTACTAAGTCGTTATGAACTAATTGACTTATTAAATGGGAAGGATTGGAACAGTTTGTACCAGTACCACTTGCAGCATATGGGTACAGAATGTTATTCATTCGGCAATAATAATGCTTCTATAATAATCCACTCTCATTCATGACGGTGGTTAAATTAATCAACAAAACTTAACCTATCATATTACCCCTATTAGCCATAATTATTTAAATAAACTGTTACTGACAATGAAGAGTTAATCTATAAGAGAATAGAAAAATCGTAAATGACTAAAACGGTTAAAAGACGGCTGGACTATGGAATCGAATGAAATGCAATACAACATTTAGGAAGATGAGATATCGAACAATTTTTGTTTAACATGTTATTGTAACAAAGATTTATTGTTATAAAATCCGATGCATCAACTATTTGATGCAATTGTGAGGAGAGAGAGGGAGAGTACTAGAGCGTGAACATTGGGGTTTACGAGAAAAACTATAGGATTGAGGCTGTCTTCCGTGACATAGACAACTGATTGCTACTGAACCGTGTCGGTACGTGACGACCCGGGGGAGCAATCCTAACAGACGTGGGGTCACATTCGTTCTACCGTACAGGAGGACTTAGGAAAAATCCTATTAAGAAGGTTATGATAAGGTGTGTGAAAATTCAAATGTGCATAATAATAGAAATCAGTTTCCTTTGAAACAAAGTTCATTCGTGTCAATAGTGATACCTACGCTGCCAAAAGCGCGAGTAAGATATTGTTAGTCGAGATAGATTGGTTGTCACAGTAATAAATCAGATGGGAAGAAGGTTTCAAAATATGATATACTTATAATGAGAAAAATAAGTTTGAATAATGAGTTTATACAAGAGATAAAAAGTTTCAGAAGGCCTGAAGAACGAACCTTACTAAAAAGTCAAAGAAACTAAAAAAAAATATTGAAATTTTCACACGTTCCACATTATATTTTATTTATTTATTTATTTTTATTACTTTGTTTCTACTGTATACAGGTATTTAGTAAAGTAATATCTAAAAATAAAAAATATTCATTCAATAAACTAGAAGTTAACCTCTTTTCAAAATTCATTCGTCAGACATTTCATGATACTTATGAAAATTGTACCAACAGTTAACATGTAGAGGTACGTTGCACGTTTTTCGCATTATTCTTGTACGTTATTGGCACTCTCTGCAGCGTCTCTGCGAACAATTCTCTGGCAGGTGTATGTTTGCATTTTTAGGATCAGATTTTTTTGATTTTTTGGTTGTTTGCGGGAAATTTGATACTTGCACAACTCTTCGAGGAGCTGTCCTATACCTATGCAGATATTCTTGAACAATGCTTCTTCGAAAACCGCAGTATGTCAATTGTTCTGATTGAACGCAAGACAATTCATCTCCCATGTATTCAGTTGACAATTCTTCTGCATCACCTCTCCCAGCTTTTCGGGAAAAATTCTCTTCGTCATATCGCCAATCATTATTAGTTTTTTTGGTTTCGCTCTTTTATTTTTTGATTCTGGGATTGGGATTACAGAGGAAACATTAGTATTAGACAATACCACTGACTTACATGTTCCTCTTCTCTCAGTGGGCTTGTCACTCCGTCGGTCTGATGAGTGCGGTAGGATGGGCTGATGAACAGTGCTAGATTGCATAGGAGAAGATGAAAAGTCTCCGCTTTGATTTTCGTCATCTGTGTCATCAGAAAGTATTTCATTTGATACAACTCGTGCATCAATTTCAGTCCTAAAGACACTGGGTGGAAGGTGATTCATATTGAATTCAATTTCGTCACCACTGTCTTCGTCAGTAATGACACCACCTTCTTCTGGAGGGAACATCGTAATTTCCAGATGCTCCTGACTTTCGCCACTTTCAAGCATCTCAATAACTTCAACCAACGGTACACTACAAAGAAACTTATAGATTATCGAAAAACTGAAAACTGACAAGCTAAATATATTAGTTTATAACGAGGTATATTTCATGAATTTCTCAGTCACAGAATAAAAGAAGTAAACCCTTGAATAATTAAAATAAAAGTTATTATATGTACAGCTACTACTCCACTATTTTAAAAAGTTGATTTGCTTACAGTTAAAATGTTATATTCAAGATTTTATCAATAGCACAAATTTAATAAATAATTTAATGAGCTATTTACTGTCTTTTTTTGTTTAGTTTTTAATATTTGACAAACCAAGCGGAGAATGGATAAATTCAACTAAAGTTCCAAAATATAACCTTCGAAACATTTTTCATAGAGAAACTAAACTCACAATTTTATCTTAAATAAACATGAAATACAGAAAAATGATATTTAGCTTATCGCTTTAGACTAGTCAATATTTGGGTTATTACTTGGTTTGTTCGCATAGATACAGTTAATAAAAACCCTTTGTTTACCTTTATTCCGATCGACAATAAATGATCTGTGTTGTAATTGGCACCTAAAAACATTCAGACAAATTCTGCATTTGAATATTAAGGATTATAATCTGAATCTGCGATCCATCAAAACTAAAAATTCATAAAATACAATTAATCAATCGCAGGTATTAATACAAAAAAATGTTCGGGAAAAAAAAACAAATTAAATAAAAAAAATCTTATTACGGAATATAGAAACTAGGAAAAACTGAATTTTATCAAAAAACAATTAATTTTAGATTATTTTGTTAATTTAATTAAATTAGCTATTAAATTATGATTAACAAAAATAATAATTGAGATGTGATAGGAAATCCCTTTTAAAAAAATATGAGGCATTTATTTTTTATAGTGAATAAAAAAAAAATTAAATATTGAAAGTGTCTGTAGGTCTTAAGTTTGAAATAAAAATATGTAGAAATCATACAATTTTATTTATTTGATATTTTGACCGCTTTTTCAATTGTCATCAAAAATCACAATTCATCGTGGCAGTAACATATTTATTTTTATATATTTTCTTTTATATTAACTTCCCGAAAAAGGGGAAAAAGTACAACTGTTAAAATACACTATTCAAAAACAATAAATAATATGTATCAAAACAATTGGAAGAATTTTCTTGAATGGCTGAATATCTTACAACATAAGACAGTGTTTCCCAAACTTTCGACACCCGTGTACCCCTTATATAATTTTCGTAACAATGAGTAAAGCTCGTAAAAAAAAAATAAAAATACATAAATAAAAGTTATATTAGCATCAATGAGTTTTATTAGGTATTAAAATCAATATAGATATGAAAATCACAATAATACGATACTTGCAAGTAAGGAAGTTTTTTTTTTTATGTTCAATAAAACATTATGTTTCACTGGGCGCAACCCCTCAGTATTTCCATATCCCCGAGGGTACAAATACTACACTTTGGAAAACGCTGACATAAAGCAAATAAATATCTATTCATACTAGGTAAGTAATTTCTTTATGAAGAAAGGTCCATTTAAACCTGTATTTAAGTGATAAATTTAAGTATGTATTGCAATATAAAAAAGTTTGTTTTAAATATTGTATTAATCTTTATAAATTGTGATGAGTTGCATCTTTTTCGGACAGCGAATCAAATGGAAAAAATTATAACAGAAATAGATCATTTCTTGTAAGGATAAATAATGAAATAATTTTAATCAATGTTAACAACGAAAAAAAAAAAAATTAAAACCGTCGAAACATAAAATAAGATGTGTAATTTCAACATATTTTAATCTGGATACCTCCAGGCATTTATAAGAAATTATTTTCATTATCCATAATAAAAATAAAAACACTGGAATTTGAAAACGAATTATACCAAAGAAATAATAGAAATAAAATTGTTGATAATGTAAGCAACAAAAGGAGAATATCAAACAAGGAAAAAACAAAAAATGGTTACACTTTTATTGTATCTCCACAACGACGTGAACATCTCATAAAACTTCAGAAAATTTTACTATTATTACATACAATAAATGCCTAGGTGGCGCAGTATTCTGGAGCAAGGTGCAGCGGTGCGGCGCCCGATTTCGGTGGTTATTGACTTATATTTTGAGGCAAAACCATATAATAAGTCTTGAGCAAGAACCCGAGACTAAATATAACACACCACCTTCCATATATTACATTATATTCTATATAACTTCAAACCTTCCACTCAATTTTTCAGGTGTTTTATTTTTTTTTTATAATATTAGTACATTGAATAAGGTTATATGAAAACGAAACATACCACTACATAAAAAAATAATGATAATGATAATGAAAAATCACTACCATAGTTTCATAAGGTTTGGTCTTTGTATTATTTTATATTACTTTTTCTTATGTTTTTCAACGATAATGTTATAATACTGTTTTTAAAAGTATAATATCTGCTGTTTCTTTTTCATAAAGTGTGTTTTCATATTATAACATGTACATAGATTAGAATCTAGCCACTAAGGCCGTATTGATGTGTAACATAAACAAAATATTCGTGATCCAGATAGTAAATTTTGGAGTGATCCAACTTTTAAAACGAATTGAATTTAGAGCGATCTGAAGGGCAAATTGACTTGCATTTACTGAAAATGGTACTCTTCTACGGAGCGAGGTATATTAAGAGAATTTTTTTATTCAAAACTGGCGTCAGATTTGGTTTCTGCACTTTGAAAAACAGCTATATTCAAATTTTCGAGGGCATTCAAAATTAAACAATTTAAGGCTACAAATGTTACCAAGTTAAAAATGCTGTCTTCTTCAAGATTTTTTTTTAAGATTTAAATAATCGCTTATAAATCAAGAATCAAGATTTGGTTTCAGCATTTATCTTCAAATTTTCGGGTGAACCGAAAACTAACAATTGTTGGACTAAAACCCTTTGAACGATTCAAACCCTATTTGGGGCATCTGTTCTTAAAGTACTTTTTAAAATTTAAATTACTTTAACCTTCGTGTTCCTATGTGTTTTAGACCCAACGTTATGCACGAAAAACTACAATATTGTTTTTATTTGGTAATCACTTTTTTTTTTTTAAGGATACCTTCTAAGGTAATACAATAGCTATTTGTAGAGAAAGAAGAAACTCCCCTCTTCTTAACGAGTTCAAGTATGTCGATATCGGATGAACTGAAGACTAGCTTCAAGCCCAAGCGTAATCCTGACTATACAAATTTTGTGCACCCTCGATACTAATAAAAATTTTTTTTCTTTCCAATGGTTTTTTAAACATTAAGGTTTTTTGATGTGCTGAATCTAAATCTGCCACAGTTTTTGGTGTGAAAAATCTATAAGGCTAGTTTAAGTAATAATTTAAACACTTTTTAAAATTCATAATGTTTATAGTTTTCCATTAACATACTACAAAAAACAAACAAATGTTTAGCTGGAAAAACCACATCGATATTATTTTTCGAACACGAGATACAATATAAAATTTTGGTAAAAATCGGCGACGGCACATCGTGCATTCCTCTTGTAAATGCCAACAGAAGTAATTTATGTAGTCTGACAACGTTGTATCTCGCACTAGTGTTCTATATGTTCTCAGATTAGGAGCATGCTTCATGATAGAATTTTAATAATTTTGACTGGATTTAAATAAAACAATTTTAAGTACCAACAACTTCTATTGAAACTCACCTTTTGATCGTAACAAGTGGCAAAGATTAAGAGTATTTTTGGAGAGAGAGGGGGAAATTTAAAATTTTTAGTGGCGCTGTAATGACAGCCAGCTTGAATTTAATACTTTTTTCAAATCCAGAGTTTTATTCTGCTGTGCTGAAAATATCGGGTGAAAGCAAATTTTCAATACTTTGGTTGACACATTTCAATTATTAGTATTTATCTTTAAAAAGAATTAATTGATTTTTTAAGTTGTAGGCACCCTCACTTAGGTACCTTCGTCACTTTCATTTTTACTTATTTTGTCTGTGACTAAGTTCCGAACTCCATTTTCACATATTTTATAAAAAAACAGAGATATTTTTTTATTAAATCAACTTCAAAAGTTAAATTAAAACCATGTAAAGTAATGAAGAGAAAATTGATAAAATTTATTGAAAACGAAAAAAAATTTAGTATTTCAAGTTTTCAGACTCGTTTTCCATAAAATTAAGGTTAGTTAGATCAGTAAGAACAATGGCAAACCGAGTTGGCAAAATATAAGATTGAAAATATTTAAAATACGCGGTGGAGGACTATACACATATAAAGAAGTTTTGGGATTAATTTAAAAAATTGCATAATATCTGACAAGAATCGGATTGCCTGATATCAGAGATCAATCGCACCCGAAGAAAGGTCAAATAATGCCAAGAGCGTATGGTCTATAACGTTGTATCATTAATTATAAATAATTAATTAACAAAATGTTTACCCCTGATAACCATTCCCAGCTTAATTGAAACGTCCAGGCTACGACAATCCATTACCAACGGATCACAAATATGAAATAGGGGAGATTACGATTCCACTTCGTTAGGGATAAGGTTTTTTATCCTTTTTTTTTCCAACCAGTTGTTCCAATTCGCCCCCTCCTTCATTTTGCCACTAACAGAACAGTAAATTACCGGTATCAAAACATTCTCCCCTACAGGCAATCACGGAAATAAACAATACAGAGCGGGTGCCACTGTTAGTGTTCAGTAGTAGGGATAACAGTGAGCCGTTCCAGGTCACCCATTCAGCCCAAGAGGCTTGCTTTAATTACAGTGTTTCAGATTGGAGGCCTATGATTGGCTTAGACTTGGGGGAAGGAAGAGAAAAAAAATTAAAATTTGCCCAAAGTGTGCCAGCTGACAAGCATCTGTCCGGACCAGCACCTGGCATTTCACACTGGTTGTTTACACAAATATCCTATGAAGTAGCTCTGTTTGCTCAGCCCACAGGCTGAACGCATTACAGATAGCAATATCCTTAATAGACAAGCATTTCAATCACAGCATCTTGGTGAAATATATTCACCAACATAAATTATGAAAATATCGTTATTACGACCGAATTGAAAGTGTTGAAGTATTACTCAAAATGAAGTGGCTTCAATCGAATCAGAATGAGTCCCATACGACGCATCAATCATGAGATTAATCAATACGAAACGTCATTTCGTCGGGATATTTTAAAATATTGTCCCTTGAGTAATGTCCGCGTGGAAATTGAAACTTTTTATAAAATTAAAATCACCCAGTTATATTATTTACAATGCCTTGAAGTAGATTTCATTAATGCACTTGAACCTAGTTATACATAAAAAAAATCTAAGATGAAATTTGAGGTTCTAACCAGTTACTTTGGTAGTTACAGGTGAATTTATTTTACAGTTTAAGGAAACTTGAAGAATCCGAACACAGTAGCAATACTAAATTTATCAAAATAGGTAAATTAAAATATTATATTTATGAATGTATAAATACATACAATAATTGAAATGTAATATAATTTTTATATAGCAAGAAAATATAAATGATTAACTTTTTAGAGAGGGAAACAAATTTACTTGCATTTAAAAATACAAATAATACTTTCATAATATTTTTTTTTTTGATATATAAATTATTTGAAAATTTTATTAACAGATAACGGTGTCAAAAATGTACCAAAATTTAATTATTAACAACTTGAGATAATAATTCTGAGAAAATTCAGTGAAACGTATAATGGTTAAACAAAATTAGTGGATGGAATTGGGCAACATTGATACTGGACTATTACTACACTAGTCTACAACTTTCCCCCAATTTTAGGCTGAATCGGACAAACCATTTTTGAAATATGGGTGTGTTAAGGAAAATAAGTTTGCGCATGCGTAAGCGAAAATAGTAAATGGTATTGGAAAAAAATTTATAAGAGATCATTTTTACTCTAATCGCCAACTTTTCCCTACAACTTTGAGCTGAACCGGACTAACCATTATTGAAATATAGGTGTGTCAAGGAAAATACATTTGTGCATGTGTTTGCAAAAGAAGTGAATGGAAATTGATAAAATCGATATGGTATCATCTAGGTACCAATATGCACAATCACTGAAAATTTCATCAAAATCGGATTAACATTAGTAGGGGTTGTGCCCGTCATATGGATTTGACAGCTTCGGCGCTGAGGAAGCAATAAATAAATAATAATAGTAATTCCAATTACGAATCATTAATACGAAAACCATACCCCATTTTCAGTGAGTTCGTTCCTTCTGGAATACCCCAGCATTGGCAGCAATTAGTTTGAATCTTAAGATTTAGTAAGAATCTTAGCGATCGACCCAATGTTACAGGTAAGTCCCATCACCTAAATAATAATTAGAAATTATGAAACATTAATAAAAATTGAAGATTGAATAAAACTCCTTAAAATGCATATCTACAGAAAAAGAGGAATGCCCAGACAATTCAGTATGCACAAGTATAATAAGAGGCTGTAAGTATAAAAAGTATAAAACACCAGTATAAAAACTTCGCTGAATCGTTAATTTTGTGAAACGTATTCGCGCAAACGTATTACTTTCCCTTACCTATATACGAAGTATATAGAAAGGGGAAGTATTGCAATCGTGAAAATTTTCGAATTCGAGTTTTTAACGGAAATATACTTTTTAAGGTCCACTGGGTCCAAATGACCAAGCCTCGCAAAATGGTCTGTGTGTATGTGAACAGTCTAGCTCAAAAACGAAAAGTCGTATGATACCCAAATTACGGATTTAAAGGAGATAAATGGCTGTGACGTTACAGCAACTTTTTCGTCAAAATCGACTAACCAGAAGTGCCACTTTATATAATCGATTTTACACTTCTTTACATTTTTCTCGAAAACGGCTCTAACGATTTTGATGAAACTTAAATTATTCTTCATAAAGGCCTAAAAAGTTATGAAGAAAAGAATATTTTATTTGCGCATAGCTAAAAAATATGCATTTTACGGTAAATTATGTATAGAATTGTATGAAAGGTAATTAAATTATATAAAAAAACAATAAATGAATCATCAAAATCGGATCAGTATTAGCAAAGATACAGCGCATCGGACTAACCGGAAATAGCTATTACATCATGGATTTTACACTTTTTTACATTTTTCTCGAAAACGGCTCAAACGATTTTGATGAAACTTGCCTAAATTATTCTTCCTAAAGGCCTTTAACTTTTTATTTGTGTAGTAAATGACCGAGGAATTGCAGAGAAAAAAGTTGTGATGAAAAGAATATTTTATTTGCGCATAGCTTAAAAAATATGCATTTTACGGTAAATTATGTATAGAATTGCATGAAAGGTATTATAAAAAAGGTATTATATAAAAAACAATAAATGAATCATCAAAATCGGACCAGTATTAGCAAAGATACAGTGTATTTTATAAGGAGCACAATACCCGAGATGGATAAATAAGCGCATCCGAAAGGAGACGGATGAGACCAAACTTCCTCCCACCAATCCGCCAATCTGTTGTAAGCAATACGCTCTGTAATAAAGTAATTTAAGAATATAAAAGCGGAAATTAACTTAATAATTTCTACTTTCACATTATTTAATGGGAAGAAAATATTTCTATGGAAACTAAACCAGAAACTTTTAAAATATATTTGCAACATGACAAAGTTAAAATATTTAGGTAGCGTACAGGATTGTTGTACTATAATTGTTTAAAAAACTTGTTATTGTACTTAAGCGGGAGAAGATGTGTATGTTGCTAAGTTTATTAGAAGCAGTGTTTATGTGAACTCTTTAAAATTGTATTAAAAAGATAATTATTATAGAACGGTAAGGGAAAGTTGTGTGTTGCGCGCACCGCACCAGATTTTTTTTGACACATCTATATTTTAAGAACGGCTCCTCCGATTTGGCCCAAAGTTTGAGAAAGGGTTGACACTTGTATACAAATGGTGCAGTATCAAATTTCATCGATTTAATGGAAAGTCTGGTATATAACCCAAGATAAACTCTGTCCGCAAATCACAAATTAGCTTTTAGTTAGGTAGTTTATAAAGGTGGGAAATGTCAGTTTTTCTTTCCGGAATAGACATCTCAAAATCTCGCCTGCTACATTAGATGTGAAAACTTTTGAAATTATACATCTTAATCCAAATTTTATTGTGATTAAGATGGTATCAAAAGTATTTTTTTGTGGTTCATAAATCAGGCTTGACAAGGTTTTTCGATTTTCAACAACTGTGTGCCGTGGTCTGTCACACGAAAATTTCCTCTTCGTTTTACTAGGACGGATCTTACCTGGGTTATGCTGAATCAATGAATGAACGAAGACCTTACATTGTTTATCTATGATACCGAGAAAGCATCAGCATCAGCATTACAGCTAACTTAGCTCGGCATTAAGGTGCTCCTCAAGCCACAATAATCGAGACCATCCAAAAAGAAGACTGGACACGTTAGATTATCGCATTGTATAGAGAAAAGTGGAACACAAGTTCTGCGAAACTAAAGGGAATTAAGAAAACATGCTCTTGGTGGAAACTCCAAACGGAAGACCTACAAGGGAATAAGTGATGCTTTGCCATCTCTGTATCGGTTTTCACTCTAGGTTTTTCCACGGTTACGTACTACAATCTCTGGAAGCCACACTTTGTCCCCATTGCCAAACTGCCAGAACGATTAAAAACATCTTTCTAGAATGCACAACCTTCTCTGTTCTCAGGCAAAACCTGATGATGGGTACAACAATGGAAGAAATTCCTCAAGATGATGAAGATAAAATAAGAAAATTTTTGGGTTATCTAAACTAATTGCTAATTAAAAATCTAAGGGGTACAGGAAGTATAAATAAGATATCGATTCATTTAAAATAAAAAAGGGCTAAAACGAATTCCATGGCCCAGGATTGGCAGAATCGCGCAAAAAGGTTGACTACTAAACTACATTATTCAACAGCACACTCATGATTGCCTTTTCAACTACTGGCGGGCGAAAATCAGAAACATTTACCGACTGGCTAATTAATTAACTTTGGCTAGTAATTAATTACAGCAACGTAGGTCGTTAGCAATATCAAGTGTGTATGTTTGGTTTGTTTTCGCTTTGTCGACGAAGTTGTCATTCTCTTCCGCAATGCTGCGAAAATAAACAGATTTGCCAGTGATTCTAAATTATTTGTTTCTAGGTACAAACGCGGTTTATGCATTGGTTGATTCCAGTATATTACAAGCGATGATCAGGATTTCCATATGATAAAAGGTTCGAATTGAATAGAATCCTCTAAATAAACCATCAATCAGTACGATTGCTTAGTAGATTGTTTAAAATTAAAGATCCTTAATTAGATCAATCAAATTAGAGCATTAATGTCATATTTAAAAAACATTTTCCTTTCAAGTAAAGATAGTAATGCTGGATGTATAATCATGTTCGAAGAATTCGAGATAGTTTAACTCCAGATTGAAAGAAAAATATATTATAGCGGCTCCGATACCCATAATCAATGAATCGAGACAAATCATCATTACTGGATAAAAATCAAAACATTTTCTCTAAAGAGTAATCCGTAGCTGGGTATTTCAGACCATTCCTTGGACTAGACATATCAAACTCAGCAGTTATTTCAAACTCAGCAGACATATCAAATTACAGCCGCATTTACAAATTTTCTTTAAATGACATAAGTGAGGATTAAGGAATATGGAAAATATATTAAAACATATTATATTATTACGTGAATTTAGGTTGATGACCGATAGCATTGCTTTACTCAAATTGCTTTGCTTTCTTTTAGAGCATTGTGGACCTACAAAAAATTACCTTGGGCCGAGTCTTTGATACCTTTGCCTTGGATCATCGATTCCTACCATTATCATCTTTACATTTTTTTGTCAATTAATATAATGGGAACACTTAATAAATTAATTCCTTTAGAGGTAATCGCTTCATCAGTTACAATTTATTTCTCGTTCCGAATACATCTCTTCTACTTTAACTTAAAAAAGTACGTTATCCTAAATAAATTTTAAGTTTAGGAAGATTCAATCATTAGAGAACATTGCACGCGTCTAACCATTAGATCAATCAATTTCATCTAAAGCTTTAACTTTAAAGAAGTTGTAACAAAAATCGTTAAATATCATTTTACTTTTCTTTTAATGGCGCAACAAATGCCTGAAGGAATCATCGGCCAGCTCAATCTCTAAGTCCCATCTGTTTCGGTCCTTTTCATGCGTAATGTTTATTCGTAGTGTCCTGAGATCTTCCAGAACATTATCTCTCCATCTGCCTTTTGGCCTTCCTCTAGGCCTAAATCCATAAGGAAAGTTTTCGTACGTTCTCCTTGACATTCTTGCTTCATCCATTCTAAGCAAGTGATCCAGCCATTTCAATCTCTATAGACTGGTAAAAGAATAGATGCTCATATGACCATAAAGATCGTAATGGTTCAGCAATCTTTCTTCTTTGCCATTTTCCTTGACTGGCCTTTTGATACGCTTGAATATGCATCTTTCGAACGTTTCCACCAACTGTGAATAATTTTTTTTTAGCGTCCAACACTCACAATGTACGTCGCCACAGGTCTAATCAATGTTTTGCACAGGATAATTTTTTTTTTTACGGCTAACCATTTTACTATTTAAAAATTTGGCAATGGCAGAGATGGGCGAATAGACCAAGAGGTTCTAAATAGAGTCAAGAAGGCTAATGGTGTGTTCTACTCTATCTGCACTACAATATTAGGGAAACAGGAGATAAAGAAAGAAACCAAAATAGCTTTATTTAAAACAGTGTTTCTGCCTGTCCTTCTATATGGTGCGGAGAGCTGGACTGTTCTTGATAAACATGCGAGCAAAGTAACGGCCATAGAAATGAGGTACCTTAGGAGAGTACTTGGAAAAACAAGAAGAGACTGCTGGAGAAATGAGAGAATAAGAGAGGAACTGAATGTAAGACCAGTAAAAGAAATTATTGAAGAACGCCAACTGAAATGGTTTGGTCATGTTTACAGGATGGGCGATAACCAAAAGGCTAAATGACTCTTGGAAGCAAAACCAGAGGGAAGGCGACCTAGAGGCAGACCCAGGATGCTGTATCAAAACTATCTGGAGAGACTTGGGCGAACCAGAGGAAGCACGATGGTGGATATGAGAAGAAGGGCCAGCGACAGAGATCAGTGGGCGAGATGGGCCGAGGCCGTTCCTCCACGCTGATGGCACTAAGGAGGGAGTGAAAGAAGAAGAAGCAATGGCAAAATATGCATGATTCCCAGCCAGGATTCTTCTTCTGATTTCCTCCCTTTTATTCTGGCTGTCATTGATGACTGAGCCGATTACTGAAAGCTGTGAACGACCTCAAAAGCATGCGTTCCTATCACGTAGTGCTGGTGATGGGTACTCGCTTCTTTCTTCTTAATGCCAACAATTTAGTTTTTATACTTTTTTATTAAATGTCGTTTTATACTTTTCAAATATTCTTGCAACTTTGTGTATTAGATTTAATTTTCAATATAATTTGGCAGCATCTGCGTACGATTGTTATAGTAATGTATTTTTCTGTATGGCGGAGACATGTTTCCTTCATGAAAAGGAAGATCGAATACTTATAGTGATTGATGAACTATGTTCGCTGTTGCATGTATAGAAGTATAATAAAAAATAGCAATGAGAATTATCAAACATTAGACAGCTATTTCGCCTGGCTTTCAATAGTATATTGGACTGCGTCGCTAGGAGCTCTGAATATTTCGTGGTCACTACGCGTTTCGGCTTCAAAATAATACTAAGAAACTCAAATTTTGTTATTTACATAATTCATATCATTTGTGCTCATGAAATTAAAAAAAAAAATCTAAAAATCGTTTTTCTTTTTGGCTTTTATTTGCCAAATAGTAAATTTTTAATCCTGGTTAAGGGGTACATTCGAAATCAGGGTAACATTTCCTATTCAACAGATTTTTGTCCAAAAAACACCGATACACGACGTGCGTCATCTCAGTGTCAAAGTTGAAAAGCTACTTAAGAAAAATGCTCTACCGTAATGAACACGATATGATGAATGATATATCAAGAAACGTGCTAAAGGTCGTGATTTCTTTAAGATAAGTCGCTGTTTCTCTAATGTTTTGTTCCCAAAATTTGACGAAAAAATTTGTTATTAACTACTCATCTTCTTTTATATTTGATGAGACACAGAATTTAACATTATTCTACAAGAAAGATTTAGACTAAACCCTTTGAACATTCCATCCAAAGTAATTGGAATGCCTCTTCTCTGCTCCTTCTTAGCTCGTCGTAAGTATTGGAACAGACAGGGACTTCCTAGAGGAAAACCCATATTAATGATTCAATAAATGCTGAAATGAACAATTAGTGGATTCAGAGAGTCAGAAAAAAAAAATTGTAACGCGATAGAAAACAACAAACCACACTTGAATAAAGGTACGCAATCATCCTGTTGACTTCCTTACATTGCAATCCTCGATTATCGGAAAAACTATTTCCTAAAAAAAAAAAAAATTGGGAAATCTGTTTAAACTCAAAATAGTCAGCAGATCTATCTAATTAATTATTATTCGCTCTTTTATGACAGATTGCCTGTATTCATTAAGACTTGGAATTTTCAACCATTAGATCATTCTGGTCAGAAGTGCCAAAAGTGTCCGTCCGCATTCTAATCTGGTCCTTATTCCTGACAGCAACGGCACAAAATTCATAATAAAAATATTAAGCCCAAAACACCACTCAAAGACTTTCCAACTATTCATAAGCTATGCGTCAGATAACGAATAATTTAGTTACTTTTTTGACTAACGAATAAAGAATAATTTTCTGAATTATCTCTTTTCAGTCCTGATTCTGTTTGAATTGCTGAAACGTTGAGTGGTTAAATATTTACTGGCACTTGAGTGGCTTAATGATTTATTTGGTATCATTTAAACATATCCTTAAAAGTACTGAGAAACATAAAATATAGATGTTGGTATAATTTAAGTGTTCAAAATATTATGTTATAATATTTTGCATTATTTTACAATCTATCGTTATTCATCAGCAAGTTAACCTTATTTTATTGTTATTTTTATTCCTTTTTTTTTTTTTTTTATAGAGCTATGTGTAAAACAAACGTCTCTAGACAAATTCTGTTCATCAACTAGAATATGAAATTTATAAAAAAAAAACTAATAGTATTGGTCACTAATATCCATCAATAAAAAAATAAATAAAATAATAAATAAATAAAATACAGTATGGCGTCTAATGCTACAACAAGGATTTATTGCAATTATTAATGTTATTTCATTAGTAGAATATAGATAGTAACAGGGTATTCGTGTCACCTGCTAAAATTAAACAAATAACATACAACCAGTATGCAAATTAATCTGCAAATGGCATTAACCCAGGATTACAATATGTCGAGAACGTTATATCACAATATCCTATGCACGACCTATGAACCTATGGCCATACAGCAAACTACAGCTGCATTAATCCATGACCTGACCTGCAAAAAATTAACTTGTTAAAACATTTTAACTTTTGAGAGCTTAATTGAGACGGTGGTCGGAAAAAAGTCGTTCGCGGTCAATCAAATGCCATTTTTTCCGGAAATTGCGTTTTTAGAACTCTTGATATCCAATTTCTTTCTTACAAAAGTTTATAAAATTGATAGAACTGTTCTAATGAGAGAAATTTGCACGCCCTTTATCCTTAGAAAGATCCAATGGTAGTTCAGTATTTTATTTATTGTATTTTGTGATTTATTGAAGAAATATTTTGAAAAACCGATCGATCGTATTGCAGCCTTCTATCTATCAGTTTTATTTAAGAAGGATCATGTACACATTTTATTCTATATTGAATCATATACCAGTGTAAAATACTGGAGACATTTTGTTCCCGCATATTTAGTTCTTGATTTGAATAGAAGCTTGTTAGAAATATCGAGATACACAGATTTCATATTCATGAAAAAAAAAAATTGCACATTGTACCCACGATGTTGTTGGAAATGTCGGTATTCAATAAATAGTTATCACATTAACCTTATCACATAAACATTATGTGAATAAAATAGTGCTTGTTTTCCTGTTTTATTTATTTATTTTTTTATTACACGTATTGAAAATTTAAGAAGGATATGTCCGGGTGGTGGTCAAGATTAACATAAAATAGTGGTAAATATGTATTAAATGCCAACGTTTCCAACCACATCGTAGATACAATATAAAAAGGTACAAAGGCAAGTAACCACTTAAGTGTCTATAATCGCCAAATTAGGCCTAATGTTTAAGGATAAGCATCAAAATTAGATAAAAAATTATCTAATAAAAATACAAAGCTTATGTTGGTGGGTATGAAAATCATATTTTTTCAAAAATTCAGTGGGGCATATTCCCTCCCCTGATCTCCCGCCCCTGCGGACGCCACTGTTCATCAGGGCACAACCTCGTCAGACAATTAGGCGGAGAGTGAGTCGGCATTTATTTAATAAATAGTTGCATATATTTATCATTATTTTATGTAAATCTTTACCGCCACCCGAACCATTTCCTTCTTGATTTACCGCACGGTCAACCATCAATAAATAATACTATATTGACATTTTTTTATTTATATTTTATGTAGTTTATGGATAAAGGGCATTTCTATGGGAAAAAAGATTGTATGACTTCTATGGTGCATGTTTTACAATCAAATATCGACTGCCATCTAAAATTAAGTATTTTTGTTACTATGTTGTACACATTTTCTAGAATCCAATACCAAAATAAATGAGAGCTGGTTTCATATAGTGTGACATCATTAAAAAAAACTTCATATGATGATTAATATTAAACATGATTTATGGCAGACGCCCTTTTTCCAGCATCAATTAACTTATGTATTCTTGCAGGACTTATTACGAAGCACCGGAAAAAGATTTGACAAGATATCTTCAAGTCAGCTTTTCGCACGGCGGTTCTCGGTATTTACATTAATTTAATTTATAATGGATAACATGGAGCAGTAAATTTTCAATAACGCAGTATCAGAAAGACTTACATAACTCTAAAGCAAAAAAAAAAAAATTAAAAAACACTATACTAACAACTTTTAAATGTTTAACAAACTATTTCTTTAAACCTCCTGCGAAACCTCGAACGATACTGTTGGTAGCTTATGAAATGATGAGATTGGAAACAGCGTTTGGGGATACGTAAAGTACTTTGCGGGACTTATCTGCTTCGAGAGCGGTATGAAGAAAAGGGATAGCGAGGTCTTTTGAAGTGTTATCTCCCACCCACTTGATGTGCTATGTATGAGAGCCCATAAGAGCGGGGATTTCTCCCCACTCGGGCAACCATCTTCCGATGGTGCCGACAAAGTCGAAAACATCTACTCTATGAGATGACGGATGGTCATGCAGAAATTGTTATCGGAATCGATCCAGAACTGTTACCACTTCGCGCTGGAGGTAATATATCTTCAGGAGCACATTACTCTGACCTGGAGTTTTCCAGATCTCACTTTCTTTGCATTAAGGTTATTGAATACGGTTCACCTACTCTATCAAATTTCAAATAATATTAAGAAATACACAGTTTATTAAAATTTATTTATAAGAGTCCTTTCACTAACTTGGATCAATTCATATCTTTGCAAAATTTTCACCCTTAGATGACGGATTATTAAAAATATTAAAATTATAATAAATTCTGCCTATTTTATGCTACATATTCAATTATCTTTTGTCATTAATAAGTCATCAAAAGTCAATTTTAAAAAAATTGTCTGCATTTTTTCTGTCTTTTGTCATGTCCAAATTCTCGGATGCTCCCATTTATGGCTACCTGCAAACCTTACCTCCAACCTGAAAACGCTAATTGCTTGGTTATTTTTAGTGCAAACCCTTCTAACTTATTGTGTAGGAGTTCTGAACCTAAATCTATAAAAATTCAGTGTAGACAGTGCATTTTGTGTATGGATTCAAGTGTGGGCCTCAGTCCTTTGTCGAAACTTAATCTTGGCGGCAAGAAGGTACTTGTATTAATTTTTTGATTATGTACGTGTTGGTATCACTGTTAGCTCCCACCTAAGGAGATTATAATCTTCAATGTTTCTAGAAAGGCTTCCCAAAATTTTGCAAGATACAACGTTTTTGTGTTTACGTGAATACATCACTTCATTTTCTCAGTCCTTTTCCTGCACTGGAGTCCTAGAAGAAGGTAAGTACACTTAGTTTTTTAAATGTAATTCGTTGCTGAACGATTGCATGTTTTCATATAGAAAAAGTTGTTTTGTTGATATTGATGATCAGGTACTATTTTCTAAAAAAACGTTGTGTTCTCAGTCCTTTGTGCCTCAGTCCTTTGCTTCAATGACTTCAGTAACAGTAAAATTGAAAGTCTCCTATTTAAATGTTACTTTATTTATTTTTTTGAGTAGGAGAGAGGGTTTTAAACTGTAATTTTCACATAACATTCTACATAGCTTTATTATCACATAATTTCCGTTAGAAAATTATTACAATAATGCCAAAATTTTGAAATTTCAAAAAGGTCAAACAATTTTTGCAGAAATAATAATTATTTCAATGTGTTCAAAAACGCTTCATTGCATGATTGAAATTTTCACAAACAATTACCACTAAAATGTTTATTGGGAGACTATTTGTGAGAATTTATTCAAATATTTTAGTGGTAGTTTTGCTAGTATCATTCTGAATAATTGTTTTATGTGTCAGCCCCATCAGAATATATTAGCTACAAATATAATTAATTATTAATTTTATAATAGTTCAAATGGGAGTTTAATTATGATTGATTCTGGTGTTTAAATAAAGAATTTTTGTAGAAATTTGATAACATATTTTTAACATTCTCAGTTCTTTGCACCCTTATCTTATTCCTTTGTCAGTAATTAATGAATTAGCTAAATAACATTATTCGAGCAAATAAATGAATGCTACATTGGAGGACCAATATCCATGCATATAAGTTATAAGAAAATTGGATCATATATCAATTTCAGAATTGATTCCTAAAAAATGAAAATGAACCATGACAAGAAAAGAAAGAAAAAACTTATGTTTAATTAAAACATAAAATACAATGATTGTTTTATTCTAAGAATTATTTTTTATTGCAAAATCACTTCATTAAAAGAAACTAATTAGCTAATATCAATCAATAAGCGATAGAGGTATATTTAAAAAAATAACTACAAACATTATATATATATATATATATATATATATATATATATATATATATATATATATATATATATATATATATATATATATATATATATTGTTTTTTCTCCCAGTTGGGCACTATAGATAATGAATATCTTTGGCTGCATGATGTGGTCTTAGACATTTTATCGCTTGCGGGAGCAGTGACAGCCTGGAGAGGGTCACCCATCCTCACGTTGCTGCGAACCATGATTTCCATGGTGCAGCGGTTGGCTAACGATAGCTCCCTAACCATATATATATATATATATATATATATATATATATATATATATATATATATATATATATACCCTTTATTTACATACAAAACTTTTTTCGTCAAAAGTTTCATATTTACAGAATCATAGACTCAATAGAAACAGAAAAAAGGAGGAAACATTTATAAAGAACTTAATTTGAATTTTGATTTGATTAATTTGAATGGTGAATCGGACCATTACTAAATCCTATATTATAAAAGTGTTTATACTATATTTTCTTCGAAATCACTCCGGTGGAAATAGATGGAGATAAAGGAGTTAGAACTTTAAATTGCCCTTAATAATTTGGTGCATTTAGTTAATATGACCAAGGATTTTTTTTATTAATTGACTTATATCAAAAGTTATAAACACGTGACACTTTTAATCATCCTAGAGAAGTGGGGGGTATTGAGATAACTCCAGTCAAATTTTCGGGAGGCATTACCAAGAAAAATAGGAAAGTTACACTAGGTACGACGGGAAGTAATTGTGGTAACTCTCCAACAGATATTTAATTATTATGTATTTAGTTGGCAACAAATTCAAATTTAATTGAAGCATTATATAAACAAATTTTCATCGTTTACTAATAAAATAAACGTCTAATTCTTAAACTGAAAATGAGCTCTAATTTTTTTATAAAAATATTTATCTATATAATTCAATTAGTCATTCAGTATGTTATTGTAAATAGAAATAACTCGCATGAATAAGTACTTTCCAAACCTTTAATCTAGTTTTGAAAAGTATACAAAAAGAAGGAAGAAAGAGAGGCTACATTTATACTTATCGTTATTTAATGATAAATTTTGATCATGATAAAAATGAAACATTTAGTCTTTCATACCATATGATTTTCATTATACAAAACAAAGAAAATAGAAAAAAAAATAAAAGCTACAGAACCTATTGTGTGACCTTTCCTTAGCTCAGGTGACCATTTTCACACTCTTAAGTACTTAGGATTAAACCACCCAAAATGGTAATTAATTTTAAAAAACGTATTACAGATATTATCAATGCTTTAAATAAAACAGAACTCAAACTTTTGAAATTAAAACTTCTCGTATCATTAATATGAGCTATGAACTAGACTAGTGTCAGTTTCTCGGGCCTGTTCTGTTCTATCAATATTTTCTCAGGAGTTAATAGATTCTCTATCCTACATTAGCACTACTGTATAGTATCTTAACCTATTTCGTTATTCAACCGAAGAGATATTAGTAAATTAATTCTATTGTTGTAATATATATATATATATATATATATATATATATATATATATATATATATATATATATATATATATATATATATATATATACATAAATTAATTAATTTGAATGATTGATATGGAGTAAATATAATGGATATCAAATATTAAATAAACATGGACCTCCGTTCATCAAGTTGACTGTGTATGTACAATAGACATGTAAACAGCATATTTACGCAGTGTGTTTTATTAACATGCTTACTAACTGAATAATTTAAATAAATTAACTAGCCGCTGAAATTAAATACTGTAGGTACAAGGCTGGAGTATTCATTAATATAAAGTAACTCTGAATTAATTTTGCGCAATTGTTTATAATAATAAATGCTTCATAGTACTATTCATAAAACTATGTTGTTTTACAAAACAATAACAGTAATATGAAGTAAAATATAACGGAAGAAATCAAGATAGAAACATAAATAATGAAAAAAGTTAAATTAGAAAAATTATTACTAATAAGTTAAGATAAAAAATAGTAATAACATTTGAAGATAAACGTAACAACCTAGATATTGACGTTTACATTAAAAAAAAAATAAAAAAAATATTGAACGATATTAAATTGGTATTAAACAATCACACAAATACACACATTGGCTTGGTAGAAGAGTGCCACAAACGATGAAGGACAACGTTTGTGATGAATAGAAATTCTACGGATAATGAAAAAGAAATTATAAGAAATTGGCAATAGATAATTAAATTCTAGCATTCAAGGCAAACAGTAAAATAAAATATACATTCTGTTGAAGATGTTTTTTTTTCCTGCTTATACACCATTAATTACTTCTATATAAACAAATTAATTTATTTAAGGATTGATATTGAAATAATATGGTATTAGTAGTACTAATAAAATAAGGTAATACAAGATGTACCGTAAAAGTTATTGTTAGAATGCCAGTTTATCAAGTTTAACTACTGTCCTGAAAATTTGTCATGCGGGTTACTTCAGGTTACTTATCTGGAATGTTACTGGTCAAGTTTATATAATAAAATACTTTAGTTTATATGTATTTGTTGACTCTTTCCATTTCCGGAACCCTCATAATAAATCTTTTTATCAATCTTTTCATAAAATACTCAAGAATATTTTAAGATACAAATTTAATTTTTTAATTTATTTTCAATTTTGAGCCTTGACATTAAAAATAACGTTAATTCGGATAATTAAACTGGAATATAATAATTCCACCATAATGCGTTGTTAATAATTCAAGTTGTGATATTTTGTAAAAATTATTTGTGGAATTTGTAAAATTGTATTTATTTTGAAAATTTTGAAACATGTGAAAATAATCAGTATAAAAAAAAATCAAACCAACTGGTAGTTTAGTATTTAAACATTGATTCCCTGCACTGTCAGATTCCCTCCTTCTCATTCCACTTTTTTTTTTCAGACTGAGAAGGCGTTAGAAGTGACGGGAGTGTGTGTCACGTACTGCAGTGATCTGTGGCCCCAAGCGCAGGGGCATAGTGGCCCACTGGGCAGCCTGTACTCCCCGAGGCTCGACCCCCAACCCTCGGTGGCCTGTCTCCCTGTCACCTTGTCCTACAACTTCCAGCATAACGCTCTACCACCCAGCAATAAAACACAATTTCTTTTACTTTGACTATATATATTTTACTATATATTATATAGCATATAATCAATCATTATTTACCGTATAAGACATTCGATTTTATATCGTTGCCACCACATTTGAAACTAACGAATGTGAAAAATCGCGTTTTTTGAATTCCTTAGTTTCATAAACTTACAAGAACTATATTTGCAAAATAAATCTTATAAACCCAAATCTAGGATTCAAGGAACTACAAAGGCCCAAAGATAAAATAATTATTCGCAATAGGAATGTTAAAAGTAAAACGTTAAGTTCTTTATTGGTCTCGAAAGTTGCTATATTTATATAAGTCAGTCAATCGCTATATGTTGGTATCATTATTAATTTGTTTACAAATTATAAATAATATATTATTAATTTATTGATTAACGTATGAAGATTACCAATGAATTAAAATTCTTAAAGTGTACTCCTACAATTTGAAACGGTAAAAATATTAGTAATTAGAGATAGCCGATATCATTGGCTTCGAAAAAGAGTGCCACAATAAGAAAAAGCGGAATTTTACAGAAGCTTTAGAAGCTCACCTATTTAAATTTATCGCTATCCTTAACTCACAGATAAAACATCAAGTCGGAATTTTTTTTTCTACTTACCTCATTTGTTTAAAAAAAAAGTTAATCTTCATTTTATATGATCATTTTAACATAAACCGCGAATTGAATTGTGACAGATTTTCATAAAAAAAAAATAAAATAAATTATTATCACGTAGATTAATTATATCTGCATAGTGACTATTAATGTTTTAGTAACTGTCTTGATGGTAACTGTATTTTTTATGTTTTTAGTTATGTGTATTGTTTAATATATTCTCCTATTTTTTTCCTATTTAATATAGTTGTGTTTTTGAAATCAAAATCATAAATAAGTTTTCAAAAGGATAATACACAAAATTTGTAATATTGTTTGAACCTAAAATAATAAGATAGGATTGCTTGGATAAAATTTTAAATTATTGTTTGTTATTTTGATATAAATGGTTTAATATTTTTAATGATAAATAAGGTTTTCAAAAGGATAATACGTAAAATTACATCATTTGATAAATCTTGCAATTATACAGAAAATCAAATATACAAGCGATATTAAGAGATTTTGTAGCTTAGTTGATAACAGATAAATTACAACATTGTAGATGGTTTTACAGATGAATCCTTGTCTGGATATTATTTTAAGAAAAAAAAAGTAGCTTTTATTTGCGTGAGTCGTATCATTGCTTCTTACACGAAACTTCCAGCTTAAGCTGATTTTCTGGGTCAGGTACACCGGAAAAAAAACAACTACAAATTGATGTTAAGTATGCTACTATTTTATATCTTAATACAATTTCAGATAGCATATTTATAGTTGTTTGTGGAAGCATTGAACATTACAGAAAATGTAATTGTAATGTCATTATTAACGGACTATAGATAATCTATTAGAAAGTTTATAAACATCAACTGTCAGCCCGTGGTCTAGGGGGTAAAGATGCAAAGGGAAAACGCAAATAAATTATTTTTTTTTACTCCAAGTGTGTAGTCAGCAGTTCAGTTCCCATTGGGACCTTAGGCAAGTGTCTCATCTCAAACTCCTGAGCAATGCTTTAGACTCCCATCGAAACTCATCCTATTTAAAGCACAAAAGCACTTTCAACTTCTAAACTTTGGAAGCGTCCGTCGCACAGTCCTCTGTCTGATTTCATTAAAGATCATTGATCTAACTGTGATTCTGCCCAAGTTTAACTAAAATTGTTTTATTTTAATCAAATAAAACCAATCTTTCGGAAATCAATGCATAATCAAATAAATAAATCAAATTTGTCCGAAAAACGCAATTAACCAATGAAAATCGGTTACTTTATTTTAATTAGGTTAAACTAATTAAATAAATAAATAATTTCTTTACTAATATTATTTATGTCGATTTCATTTCATAATCAAATAATGTTCATATTCGGTCATACCGAATTAAGATTAATAATTAGGTGCAAGATATCTGAGATATTGATGAACAATATTTGATCATTAAATTTGTTTGAAATTATTCTATGATTCAAAAATTATTTTAACGTTTAATATTGTATATTTTGTATCAATCCGTATTTAATTTATGCTTTTAATATATTTTGTAAATCAGAATCAATAATTCATAGATTGTAGTCAATTCGAATTTTTTGTATTTTATAAGATTTTTTTTTTAAATTTATATATTTGTAATTTGATTTTGTATTTATTTTTTTAAGAATGTAAGACTGTGGTAAATGCGTTATTGCGATAAGCGAGTATACGGGCTCTTAACGGCTTACCTAATATTAGTCTGATAGTGTCAACATGAAATTATAACCTTAATGTTGTTTATTTATCGTATATTAAACGTTATAAGTTGAAATGTTCAGCAAATTTTGCTGAACTTATAATGCTTAAATGTATAATATTTCTGGTATTAAAGCAAGAAAAAAAATTAAAAAAATAATTAATAAACCAATGAATGAAATAACGACCAATAACGCGCTTATACCACCTTAATTGTAATGCTTAATAAATTTAGCACAGGCAGAACATTGTCTAATTTGTTGAAAATCTCCAAACCACTGAAGACAAGTCTCCAAACAATGAGGGTACTATGTAATAAATTTTCGATAGCTGATTTTTTCTTGATATTGTTATATTCTTATATCCGCTTTCCGACCATCAAAAACCCCAAAATCTTGGGTCGCATGTTTCATCAATAGATTGGATAGATCATGAGAGAGAAATGATTTATTGAACATCAATGCTGCCCAAATACATTGGCAGCATTTATCCTCCAATCTTAGTTGGACCTAATATATACCAAAGAATTGTATAAATAAAACTTCAATTATCATTTTCTAAAAATTTTAAATTTTTAACTTGACACCTTCATCATCCATTTAGTTTTCTATTGTATAAACAAATAGTTTTTTTTTTTTTTTAAACAGAGGATCTTAAAGCACTTAAATCAAGTGAGAACTCAAATAACAATAAACTTCGAACGACTATCGTAAACCTTCTACCTAAGGTAATTAAAGAGGAAGTAAAGAGGGACTGTAAACAGCGTAATATTTACAGTATTAAAGCAAGTAAATGAATAAAAACAACGGTTAATTAAAAATTAAAATATAATTACAAACTTAAAATAATAAATTGCAGAATAAGAAACAACATAATTAGTTGGTAAGCAAAAAAATATTATTAGGAAGTCTTCTTAGAACATCAATCTTTAATATAGATTTTCGGGTGTGTTTATGGTCATGGAGTCCGAAACGTAAGGAAGGGAAAAAAAAATAGAAACAATGTGTTATGTCAATTTATGGTTATTCCCACAGTGATTTTAATAAATTCTTTTACTAATAGAATTTTATAAATTAATTTTAAATGATCTTGTCAATTACTTATTTTTAATGCGGCAAGACAAGTCAGCAGTTAAGAAAAACTAAAAAAAAAAAATTATATATATATATATATATATATATATATATATATATATATATATATATATATACATATATATATATATATATATATATATATATATATATATATATATATATATATATATATATACATATATATATTTAACCAAAAATTCAAATAGATGACTAAACAGCAAAATCTTGCATTACTACTGTTTCGAATGGCTTCTAATATCGCTTCTAATTGTGCTAAATTAACAAACTATATATTTTATGTCCGTTAATAAATGCTGAATTATGTTATTCTATTTGCCGGATTGTATTAATTACAAAAAAAAAATCAATAAATTAACTCAAGACAATGTGAGTTGGCAAAATAAATCAAGCTGACGCAGAGATCAAGAATGTGCAATAACACATCCCACGACCGACTTCCCGCCACAAGCTGCCACATATTTCATGACCACTTACAGAAGCTAAACCTAGTTTAGATCTGACGGCTCCATAGCCTTCCGCAAACAAGTCCACCAATTATTTTTAAAATGGATGAGTGTACTGCAGGATATATATAAAAAACAAAACTGAAATAGTGTTGAGTCACTTTATTATAGAGGGACTAACTAGGCTGGGGATAAACGGAATTACTTTTTTTGAGGTTTGACGAGATACCGTATATTTCAGTATCATTAAGACCTATATATTTTTAGGAGTTAGTTAAAAAAGTATAAAAAGATTGCTATATTTCAATTTTTGAACGAGTGCAAACGAGGCCCTGTTCCAACTAATTCTGATTACGACCAAACTAATTCTTCTGATTTGAAGAATACCTTTAAGTCAGAAAAAACGATGTATCGGTAAGGGTTTTTATTTTTGAATTCACATCCATATCACCAAAAACGTGTTTCGCGGTAACGCCAAAATTTTACATGAATATATCTTGGAGTCATTTGATCATTATTTTTATTTATTTTCATTTTTTAAAGGTATTGACACGGGTGGTAAATTTACAACGAAAGGATATAATTACAATAATTGTGAGAGATTACTTGAGAGATTAATTTTTTAATGAACAACATTGATCGATCCTATTGCAGTTGTATTACTCATGTCGCTATTACGAGAGGACAATTTAAACTGAGGCGGCAGAAGTTTAAGCAGTCACATTGATATTTAGCAGATTTGTGTTGGGATTGGAATAGAAGGGTGCAAAATAAAATAAAAATGCCTAGATTAGTTCGTGAGGAATACGCTTCACAGAACATCTAGTTATATTAACAATAGGAAAGAGAAAAATGTTTTGCATCAAGGCTATGCTACCCAAATGCATTGAGTAATTACATACACATCATACTAGTCAACCTACGAGACATAATACTTTTTTTCAATTAATCAACTTTATTATACTAATTTTTCAATAAATTAAAACTATATTAAAGTTCAATAAAAATATTCGATTTTCAAAGACGTGACCTTCCCAACTAAATAATAATTATATTTAAGCAAAACATAAATTATGTTTTTATTGATTGTGTTTGTTACTTATATGACATGGGGTCATTCCATGTTAAACCACCAGATCATGACACAGACCTCCTAAAATTTTGAGGAATTGATTTTATTATTATCCTGATAACACCTGCAAAATTATTTTGCCATATCATTAGCAAATATATTGAAATCGGAAATATTTAATATTTAATTGGAAATCGCGCCCTTAGAGAGCACTTGCAGCTTTCAAAATATTTTTCTTGAAAACTATTCAACGGATTATCATGAAAGTTTGCAAGAAATTTGTGTGTACTCAGCAAAAAATGCTCTTATGAAACTATCTCAATCTCTCAGAAAACTAAAAATATATAAATATAAATCTTTAGAAATTCGGAAAACGGATGTTTTGTTTTCACAAAACCACAATAACAACAGTCTCAGACCTGATATGATGCTCAAATTTGTTTTAAAATGTTCAAAAGCAAATAGTTGGCTTTTTATCATGTTTTATTGCTGTGTAAAATGAAGCAAACGTTAAACGCGATTTATTTCATTAGTACACAGTAATAAAACATGTTAAAAAGCTACCAATATTTCTTGTTGAACATATTTTTCTTGAAAACTATTCAAGATAAATGAAATTTTGCAGGAAGTTTGTGTATAATTAATATATAAATAATATTATATAATTATTAATAATTAATAAAAAAATTTAATGTGAGTATTCAACATCTATTGAATTTTGAAAGATGTTCTTCTGTTGTGCATAATAACTAAACATATAAAAAGGCACCTATATTTTTAATTTATCTAATATTCCATATATTTAAGGATATTTTAAAACAAATTTGAACATTCTATCAGGTCTGAGACTGTAGATATTGTGGTTTATGTAAGATGAAACACCTAAATATTTAAATAACAATATTTAAATATTTTTAGTTTATTAGATTATTGAGATAGGATAAATAAGAGTATTTTTCGCTGTTTTAGGTATAACAAAAAATAATCTTTTCTTACAATAAATACTTCCTCTGATTGGGTTTGTGTTTAACCATCTTTAAATAACTATGAGACAATAAATTATAATTGTAGATGGTATTCTGGAATAGTAACATCTAACTCCAGAGAAGAAAAAGACGCGAAAATGCAATGTATCCACCCTTAAGGACCAGCTGCATCTTTTTATTGGCCTCAAAGAGAAGATTCGTTCATAGTGCCTTCTAGACACATTCTCAGTATAGTTGACGCGCCTCGATCAAGTGGCATTGAAAGAATGTGTTATATCAAAAGAATAATATGTCAAAAAAAAAAAAATGAAAGCTATTGGATGAAGTGGAAAATATATTTCAATCAGCATTAAAATGAATTTAAAAGTAACTAAAAATGCAAAAAGCCACCTATATTTTTTATTTATCCGATAGTCCATATTAAGAGTATTTTAAAACAAATTTCAATATGCTATTAGGTCTGAGACTGTAGAGATTGTGATTTTCGTAAAACGAACACCAGTTTCGTAAATTTGAAAATAATTATATTTAATTATTTTTATTATTTTAGGGAATTTAATAGGAGCATTTTCCTCTGATTTTAGGTATAGCACACAAAAATCAAGGAATAAATAATTAAATAAGATGGTAATATAATATATATTTATGAATAACCTACGGCTCACCTTCAGTGATTTCAATTGAAAAGTGGATTATTAAAAGATATCTGACCTGAGAAAAAAAGAACAATTATATATTTTTTCTATATAAGGTAGCGAAAGCTGTTTTGCACAAAGTCAACATAAATTTTCATAAAAAAGGAAATAAACAGTATTGAGCTATGCATCCAGGCGAAACAATGCCTCATAAATTAAACCAAAGGAATTCAGGAACGCAATAGCCATTTATCGATGGAATAATTTCTGCTCTTAGAAATTCCACTCAACAACAGTATAGGTTGCAATTAATAGTACGATTAATCATATTAATTAAATTAAAATAATTATACATGGAATGTCAATTAAATTTAAATCAAATACTATTTATGCTATGTACAAATATAAATGAAGCAATGTTATAGTATAAATATTATATTTTACCAACTTCTGTTTATTTGATTATAACGATCAATACTAATTTATCCTATTTCTTATTATATATTTTTTTCGTTCATAATATTATAAAGCAATGTTCATCTCAAACACAAACCAAAATTAATAAAATATGCAAACATTAATCAAAAATACATGCATAACATAAAAGAGAAATAAATAAATAATCAAAGTAAGATACTTTTTTTCATATTGGTGATGGCGCTATGATGAAATCAGTTATTTGCTAATAGTGGCGAATAAACTGTTTCTGTGATATTACCTTTTCCTCTTAATTTTTGGGTTTATCCTTGCTCGTTATGGATTTTAGTAAAAAGACCATGTAAATATTGTATACAGGTATGAATGGGTTTAAGGCTATCTATTTTATTATTACTTAATTTTTTTTTATCTTAGTAGTTCACTTATTTTACTATTATATATTTTGTCTATCTATTGTAAATCACATAGTTCCTAATTATTGTTTTCTTTATTGTATTTTTTATTTATTTTTTAAAGTTATTATATTTCACATTGTAAATATGGTATGAATGGATTCTTACATTACTAATACCTATTGCCCTTGGGTGTGGCAGATTTTATTAGTTTCCGATAAAATAAAATAACAAAAAAAGAAAGTCAAATGTCCAAGTAATTTAAGATGCAGTATTTTTACAAGAATGGAAAATTTCGAACTCCGATAACACCATTTTTCAGCTTAAATACGAACCATATTCCCACTTATGTCACGTTTATATGTGTCTTATGAATTTTCATTAAAATACGTCTCTTCGATATACAAATGTGATGTATATTGTTTTCATTCTACGTTTGTTAAGCAGTCTGACCTCAATAAGACGCATAATGATTTTTTTTTTAAATATTAAAAATTCGATCATTAATAATTTCCTAGTGCAATTTTAATATTAATGTTTTTGTTAATTAAAATTTATATAAAAGCCTACTTCTATCGAATTTTGGTTTAACAAACTAGCATATTTATTTCAGTATATAAATCAGGAGCAGATAAGATTCGATCATAGAAATTTTATGACGAAATTTAAAAAGAAAGAACTTTTTAACTTTCTTCTTTTTAACGAAAATTAAAAAGAAGAACAATAAATACATTTAAATGCCTCCTTAAGGAAGGAGTCAATGTTTAAGATATTTTTCACTTCTCATCACACAGAGTCCTACTATTGCAAGATTTTTCTCCACACAATGAATAATGGTTGTTGAGTTAGAACCTGTCCAAAGGGCGTCACTGAACCAAGTGGACAACGCCGATGTCGGGATATCACAATGCACTGAATTGGCTTTCGATTCACTATGGAGGCTGCGCGCGATACCGCATTGTTTCCAGTTTCTGTAGATTAGGAACTGTAGATTAACAGGAAACACGAACTTGTAAACATGGTGATTTGAGTTCAGAGAAAGATTCTAGAAATATATAGATGATTGCATTTTAAATTTTTTAGGATTATATTATGAGAAAAATCTGTAAAAGTGATTATTACTGAAATGTTCATTATTAAATCACACTAATTATTCGGCATTCAGTAGTGAAATGATGATATGCAGATGTTAACAATTGATCGGTATGGCATATAGTACGGATGCAGACGAGCAAAATGTTTACTTTCAATACCCGAGTCTTATAGAGCTCTATAAGTATTGAAAGAATTAAAGCTGAAACACTTGCCCCGACAGTAAGAGTCATCCTTTTTAAATTGTATATATTTCTTTCAATAGTTTACTGGAAACAATTATACAAACACTAAACAACAACTAAAGGCACCGGTGCGCGAGCCAAGTAAGCCCAGAAACACTAATTTTTTATGAGAGCCAACTGAAATTAAATAACACACCTGTTAGATCCACCATTAGGCTTTGAATAAATTAGCAAACATAAAGTTTAAAGGAGAAAAGTAGTATGCATTCATTAGCATCGGTGTTAAAAAACAGAGATAATTAGTGAAATTTATAAAAAAGCAAAACAAAAATAATCACTCTTAATAAAGCTGAACTAGACGGCTCACAGCGAGCGTACCGTTCCGCTGAACATTGGGAGAAAAAACGAAAGTTAGAATTTGGAAGTTTTTGCAATAGTGATAAATTAATATCGTTTCACCGTCATGCCCAACAATTTTCATCATTAATAATACTTAAATATATCAGATAATGATTGAAGGAAGTATTTTTTTATATATATATAGATAGTCAGCCTATTTTTTTGCCTAAGCCCTAACAGCACCTGCCTGATTCTTGGCACTGCTAGCGAATCCTAAGATAGTTGAAAATTCGGTTTTTAAAAATATATAGAATATAAGTCAATGTTTATAATATTATATCTATTGGAAACGAGAATATTTTTACAATATGAAAGAGCATATTCCTTAGACATCGGCCCTTACTTACTCGGAAAATTCAGTGGACTGCTCAAAGTTTGCCTGTTTATGTTTGAGGATATATAATTTGAATTCAAGCCACTTGTTTGACAATATGAATACAATTCTAACATACAAGCTATACATATACAATATACAAGCTCTAAAATTTTTGTTTTAAATTTAAATTAGTACAGATGAAATATTGCATTTGGTGCACACTTCTGTAGTATCTTATAGTATAAAATAATTATAACTTGAAACGAAATAACTATTTACATTTTTTTTCTTTATTATTTTTTTAAGGAATTTTCAATTTCATTCTCAAATCCATTTTCTTAAAGCAACTTCTCTCTTCCTCTGGCATTTTTTTTCTAACCCCTCGAAAATATAAAAAAGTTGTATAACTCACGAGAGAATGGTCGTGACAAGGCCCATCTTTATTTCACATAAAGAAACAATGAAAGTCAATGTTTCACAAACATTCCTTTCAAACTGACAAATGAAAAATAACATAATTGTAGAATACTTGTTTTAAATATACCAATCTGAGAACAGAACTGGTTATCGGTTTTCGAAATATTGGTAATACACGAATATATTATTATACTTTTGAAAGTCAACGAAAAACGTGGAAATATTTAGAGAATTGTGAGTTGTCAGGTTGAAGATTGAAGACTCTAGTCTATGCAACAATTTGTTAATTGTTTGGCAATTGTTTGGTCAAACCACCATATCGACGTCCTTTTTAAAAAAAGGTGTAAGCGCCATTTAGCTAGCTTTAAAGGAAACACATTAAACGTTTTTCCCCAAATAACAATATATTTTTTTTAAATTTTATTCTTTATCGTGTACAATAGGAATTTATTAATATGACAAAAATTGTATAATTACAATATATTTTTATGAATTCTGGTGACAGTCGTCATTAGTGGTAATAGACGATGGTGATTTTTAGACCATTTCCAAACTTTTTTCGATATATCGTGAGCGGAATCGATAGAGGTGGTGCTGAGGTCACATAATAAATCGAAACTAAATTTCGAATTTTCGGCGCTTAAGCCTTTTTTCAAAAAATAACCTCCATATATTCGTTTCCATCGTTAACTTATGAATGTAAAAATCAGTACTTTTGAGGAGAGGAAAAAACTGTAACATTCTTCTGTGATTCCGATTTTAAATTTTTTTGTTGGAGTATTTTTTTATCTCTTAGTTTCAGGAGTAATTATTGTTTTATCTTTACAATTATATTCATATCCGTTAGTTTAACATGGAAGCTTCAGACTTTTTTCGGAAAAATGCAACTGCGATTTCAGCATTTTCTAATGCCGTAACAGAATCGTTACTTTACTACAGGCAGTATAAACCAAAATAATATCGAAAAATAACAAAAAATCGTAAAATTTCACAGTGCCTTCGGCACAAGAAGGGCCTTGTCTCAACCATGCTCTCGTGAGTTATGCAACTTTTTTATATTTTCGAGGGGTTAGAAAAAAAATGCCACAGGAAGGGAGAAATAGCTTTAAGAAAATGAATTTGAGGATAAAATTGAAAATCTCTTACAAATAATAAAGAAATAAAGAAAAAAAATGTAAATGGTTATTGCGTTTCAAATTATAATTATTTTATACTATAAGACGCTACAGAAGTGTGCACCATACTAAACGCAATATTTCATCTGTACTAATTTAAATTTCAAATAAAAATTTCAGAGCACATGGAATATTTTATTAATATCCTTCATTGTATTCATATTGTCAAACAAGTGGCTTGAATTCAAATTCTACACCCTCAAACATAAACAGACAAACTTTGAACCGTCCACTGAATTTTCCGAGTAAGAGCCGATGTCCAAGAAAACTCACCCTCGGTGCGGTTGTTTCAAGCTCTGAGGATGAAATTGTGTATTATTATTCATTTATATGTTACTTAACAAGTTTTTTTGAGATTATCAGAATCATATATTTTATTTTTGTAATCTTATACTGAACAATATTGAAATGATTTTTTCTGCACTTTGTTTTAATGTTGTTTTTAGAAAGACTAAGAAATTTTTTTTTTAAGTCTGGTCTGAATGTGGTGTTTTATTCTAGTGTCACTATCATTTTAAACATGAATTCACGGAAGACCTCCTTTAGAATACCTGTGATAATTAATTTATTTAAAAATCGTAGCGGGAAAGAAGGACGATATAAAAAGTTTAATTAAATAATTGAATGAATTTAATATAAAATGGAGTAATGAAAGGTGCCGTACGCCGTACGCCGTCCCCGACTTTTCTCCGAGACTATTGGTCCGATTGTCTTGAGATTCAGTACCAATGTCACAGGTCACCCCGGGCTGATCCTCAAACTCGACATTACCATCCGTTATTTCATTACGGAAATAACTTTATAATTAGTTAAACAATAAACTCATCATACGCAGATTTTTATAAATAGGTACCAAAACTGAGGTCTAGCTGATGCTACTTTGATTTCAATTTAGCTCTGCTCCTAATGGTTCCAATCACCAGATCAATTGAAATACATAACGCCAACCTTAAAAAAAAGACCGGCACCAATAAAAAATTAATGATTTTCCGATGAAAATTAAGGAGATGATTATTTCTTTTAGGATGAAGAGAACCACAAAAATATTCATCGTGTGACCGCTGGAGAGCTGATTTGTTTTAAACAAAACTATCACAAGTCAACAAATGTAGTTCTAAAAATATGTTTGGGATAAGAAAATACCTTACCGAAGTTAACTTCTTATTTGAAAATGGGTTCAAGAAACTATTTATATAATTGTAAGGAAAACTGTGATAATCGGATCAAATTTGCTGATGAAAACTTCAAGCCCCGTTTTCTACAACTTTTGGAGTTGAACCGGTCTTCTTCCAAGGATATATAGTATAATATATATAGTATAATATAACTATGTAATAGCATGTAGTAAATGTATAATATAGTATAGTATAATTATCAAATGTATTGAAATAGCAGATGTTTCGGTTAGATGTGAATAAAGATAATTTACCTTATGAAATACCTGCCAAGTGTTTGGAGCACGTGCTCAAAATGTGGTTTGGATATTCATTCAGAGTACGTGCTCACCTTTCTAAGTGAATAAAATTGCAATCGTTCTCCACTATGTGAGTAGGTACTCAGCATAATTATGAGTCTGCGAAAGAGTTGTTCGGCATTTAACTGAGTATCTGGTCGCAGAGTAGAGCACGTTCTCAGCTTTATTCACACAAAAGGTGAACAGGTACTCCAAATCAATAATCAACCTATATTTGGAGCACGTTTTGCATACACTTATCAAGTATTCCATTGTATAACTTCTATTTAGTTACATCCAACCGGAACATATGCTCAGTTTTTTGAGAAATTAGTACCTACTATTGGTACAAAAAGTGGAGCTATTATATTCACAAATGTACCTGTTTTCGATTTCTGAAAGCAATCAAAAGATAGAGCGATCGATACATTTCCCCTTCCTGAGATGTTATTTTGACGGAACAAATAGTAAATTTCTAACGCTAATGCTTAGGTTTCACCGGCATTACATCACATGCTAAGTCCACAAAAATGAAACAAAATATAGAATATTTTACTACAGAATAATTTTACATTTACATTTTAATTAGTTTCCCATTAGTTTATCATTTGTTCCGCAGATACGGTTCATCAACTAAAGATAACTTGGAGACTAACTAAAGGAACAACTATATATTTTTCAAAACCTGTAACCAAAAAAATATATACAGTAAACTTCCGATTTCATAAATTAAAAATCAATAACTAATGGTCATCGTACATATAAATACGAAGAACAACACGGTCAGTTTAATTAAACATAATAATAAATATAAATAAATTATTAAAAAATGTCTTTAATAAATTATCATTCAATTATATTAAAAAAGTATAAATCACATTTAAATGGTAGGTAAATAAGGTAGTAAAACAAGAAAAAAAATGAAAACGAAAATACTCCATATAAAAGCGGAAAACAATTCTAGAACTAAGAATATGAGTGTGTTAGTTGATAGGTGCATACACATTTACAATTCTTTAAGATATACATGAGTTAAAAAGTTCTTTGAGGCGTTCTGAATATCGAAGCGGGGCTATACCTGGAATAGATATTTTTCTGAATTTCAATTCCGAACCTGAGGGAACTTGGGTATTCTGATGGCCAATCGATATCGTTCATTAGTCGAACAAAGAACAACAGGAGACCAATCAGAAGCTCACGTTTTATTAACAACGAAGTGGAAGACGAAAAGGGAATCGGACAAACAAGTTTAATCTTAGGTAAATAATAACAGTGTTATAGTGGCCGAAATAGAAGGTATCAATCAGCGTGTCACAAAGGCTTTCCATTCCCTCAGTTCTTCCTTAACTAAACACATGCCACGGATCGATCGAGACAGTCAAACCGTCCGACAAACAAGTCCGATTTTATGAAACGTAATAGGAGTTCGGAACGGAGGAAGTAGTATCTATTTGTTTATTCATTCATACACGTGAACAGGAGAGTAGCATGGATTATAGATGAAACATGTTAGCAGTGAAGGGAGAGAGTGTGCTTCCCTGATGTTATCCACTAATGAGTTAAAAGTGCAACTGAATATTAGAAGAAACACTCTGAAAAAATAATGGCTACATACACAGAGCCACCGATATAATCCAGTCAAATTGTAGTTTTATTGCTTGTTTTACTAGGAGACCTCTCATCCAATTCCTCTTCAGCCTTCAAATGAATGATGTCTGACATTTGAATAATTGCCATGTCACGTTCCTGTTTGTTATTGTGACCATGCAATTTGTCGTAGAAGTTTCTTAGGTTATTAGGTTAGGGTATTTATAACTCTCGGGATATGTAAGTCTGTATGTAGGGTTTCGTTCAACACATAGGGAAGTGAGCCCGTAGTCAGTCTAAGAAATTTCAATTGGAATGTCTGTATTTTTTTAATGTGCGCTTTTATGGCGGATCCATAAATTTAAAGGTATACTTTTAATTTATAATTTTAAAAGTATGCGTGGTTTAAAAAAAAACAGATTTTCTAAATTTACCACAATTCGAGCTTAAGCGCAGCTCTGTAAGCTTAATACTGCCCGAGATACAGTAATTCACAAAAGTGAAATTTTAAGTATTGAGTAAAATTTTGAGCCTAATGTTGATGAAAATAAATGCTCTACGAAGAAAATCGTGAGGAGTGAAGTTGTAGCGAATCAATTTAGTTTTAAATCAAGAACAAAACGATGCATTTAACCCCAAAGTTTGAATCATAACTGCTGACCCAAAACTTAAAATTTAATTTTTAGAAAAAAATGACCAATTATTGAAGTGATATATCTTGGAAACTATTAAACGTACAGAAGTTTGGCTAAGTTGGAATTGTGTTAAATTTAGTCTACTTTAGAAAATATGAGAATGATTTTTTCACTACCTCGCATAATTTTGAAATTATAAGTGATAAAACTGTGAAAATTTCGCCATATTTTTGCGAATATCCCAAAACGAAACCGGTAATTTAAATAACTCAAGATTCGATTCAGATCTCTAATAATCATATGAAAAGATAATAAAACCGACTAATGTTTTTTTCGTAGTAATAGCTACAATGTTACTAGGATATATATCGTAATTAATATTTCGTAAGATAAACAACTATATCCCTCATAATTCTAATTTTAGTATAATTGTTTTGTTAACATTATGTAACGATTGCCTAAATTCCAACTATCCACCGGGTGTCCTGGGACATAGAGTAGTCAAGGCTTCAATGTTAAAGACTTCTTTTCTTAAATTAAGTAACTAAAATCAGTTTTCGTATATATATTTAAATATTTAACTACACATAAATATTTTAAAAACTAACCCCGTAACTAAAAACGGTGCAAATTTTTTTATTATTTTCAAATAGATAACCCTAAGAATAGAAAAAAAAAATATATTTTTTTGCTTTGATATAATGATTCCAAAACAATTTCCTAAGTTCATAAATTCCTCTATCTTCATAAATTGCCCATGTGTGGGCATATGAAACCTCTGATCGGACATCATTTACAAAAAAAAATAATGACTTATCTTGAAACTTAGAACCTCAAATCTTTGAGGGAGGGGCGATATATTTTTTTCTTGGCTGATTACAAAGGTATTCTTTCACAATTGAAACCAATAAATCAAGCTGAATACCCAAACTAGTGTAATCGTAATATCATTTCATGCTTTCGCGTTGGGCAAAAAGGAAAAAATAAAATTAAAAAACAAACAATGATTAGATTTCTGATTATGGACATATCGCCGCTTCAGATCTGAAGAAACAACTCTAAAAATTATATTTTACAGTAGAGGGTTTTTTTTTTTTTTTAATTTTTGTTTTATTGTGTCATAATAATCGTGTAAGAATAAGAATTAACAATTTTTTTTTTATTTTCTAACTTCGGTAATGTAGATGGAGATGGGCCACTCATGTATCAAATCCGCTCTTGTCTGAACTATCAAAGATCTATATAAACTATATAAGAGATAAAGAACAGGGAAGGCCAAATTTGGAGATAGGATAGTTCTGCTCTGAAGCGGCTATGTAGGAAAAACAACAAAAAATCTCAATGAATAAGTCTTTCAGGTATTGAAAATAAATTTTTTGAAGGATCCTATGTCTTCAATTTTCCTATTAATTAATTAATAATACAATTAATAATATAATTAATTTTAAATTTCGGTCTCATAACACCGTTCATTATTTTGAATAACAAACATTGTTCTGCAAGTATCTAGCAGAGAACTAAGACTGGATTGAATGTATGTGGATTTTAGTGTCAAAATCACTGATAATCATGAGTAATACTTATTATTCAATTTGCCTCAAACTATTCTGTGATGCAATTTTGGCCATCTGCTCATCATTAGCATAATCATAATGAACTATGATCAATTATAGTTGATATTTAGGCCCTTAGCTCATAAAATTCAAATTAGCTCATAATATTCGAGAAGGAACTTGCCTCGACCACATTATTGTGGATTTTGCTTTTACTAAATAAAAGTTGGGGGTAAGTAGAAATTAATAAATCAAATTGAAAATATTACACTTTTTAATAAATCATGGGTCCGAGAGCCTCCAAATTAGTCCACGGGTATTTTATTGCAGGGAAATTGAATACCCCATTTGTTTGTATAAGTCGTAATAAATATTCAGTCAACTTGACAACAGTTGCTCTTTAATTTTCTGTTGTTGTTGGTGCAGAATGACACCAATCTGTATTGTTCAGCATATTGTTTGTGTTCCATGTCAATACATGTTTGGTCTCGTACTCCGTTTTGCCCCCATCGTGGTATATTTGTCAATAGTTTATAAATCATGGTTGAAATTGTTTCCTATGTATTTTTTTTTACGAGGCTTATCTGTCATGGATGATACAACTCAATTTTATATGAGTAAATACAGATTTAGAGAAAAAAATGAGCAAATTATCAGAAAAATCCCCACTCCAGGAGAGCAAATCTCAGAATAATTTTCAGCTTACTGGTTGGTGGAAAATATTCGTCATAATTTTTATTTTATTTAATGCATAATAGTAATTAGTAAAAATTAAAGCCCCTTGAGGGGATGCGGAAACTGTCTATGTATATATATATATATATATATATATATATATATATATATATATATATATATATATATATATATATTTTTTTTTTTAATGAAATACATTCTCATATAAAGTAGACACACTATGTTTCATTCTAACCAGAAAAAGTTCTACATTAATATAAAAATACAAAATATATTAAGATCCACCATATCGCCCCTTACTACTACCGCATGCCTAATTATAAAATAATCTTCCTATAGCTATTGAAATTCAAATTTTTATCATAAAATTGGAAAAAGGGTGGAGTCAATAGTTATATAGTTACAAGAAAAAAAATATTTTAAGAAATATATTGATAATAGTTTATTTTAGTGGTTTTCAAAAATTACGTCTTCCAAAATGTCGACCATCATTGACATTACCGGAAATTTTCCATAATTTTTTTTTGGTAGAATGACATTGATTTCTTGCCTGATCCTCTCCTATAAATCATCAAGAGATCGAGGTCGGTATTTAGACATCTTGTCCTAGAGATATTTCCCAGATAAATAAATCACATGTAGTAAATCTGGTGACTGTGCCAGACACCAAGCGCAACCCTACAAAGAGATCACTCTGTCGGTGTACATTTCCCTCAGTATTCTAGGCGGACGTCAAAAGGTATGAACCGTGGAACCACAAGTCCCCTGCGTCGATTTAATGTATATTATAATAGTATCCAGCGAGTAAGATATTCTCCAACATGTGCACATAACGTTTGGAATTACCGTTATATTCCCCTCCTTTTGGTGACTTGTGTAATTGGCTAGTACAAAGCCGCCCACAATGCCCTTCCGAAATGTGTCAGTTATTACACCAAAAAAATGACTCGAAAGGTGATGAAAATTTTTAGAAAACATCTTCGGCAATTTTTAATTCAATGAATGTTATTACGCTAATATGGAAACAATGATTTATAATTGAATTGATCAATTTGAGACCAAATATATTTGTTAGAAACTATTATTATTTTTATTATTTCTTATAATTATCTTCACATACAAGATTATAATAACTTCTCGAATTCTATTATAAGGTTGAGTTAAATAGGTTTTAATGATTGTACTTAAAACAGTATTTTCCCAGCATTACATTTTTACATTTTAATTACATCACTTTTTGAATTATATATGCCATATCTGTGGTTATTATAGGCATGATTAGTAGTAATATTTAGTTCTGTTAACAGTTATTTATAGTAGGACAATCTGATTACATGAATGAGATTTTCCATCACTTAATTGAATATAAAATATCACTCATTTTAATTGTTTGTATTTTACAGTTCATTTTATAGATCACCAATAATTATTCGCGGTTAAAATTAAATGGAACTTAAGTAGCAAACATGATTTCGAGCTATCAGATATTTAAACTCCCGAAAAATAGGACAGCTTGAGGAGGAGTATTGATGAATCCATAACCAGCACCAAGACATAAAAAGAAAAAGGAGCTGGAGTAAAAAAAAAAAAAAAAAAAAAAACCCTACCATCTTTCCTTCAATCAATCATTTCTCTGTCATTTAAACGTCAATTTCTCCAATCGGATGAGTTTCACAACAGATCGTAATGAAGAAGTCCATTTCTTCTGACGAAGTAATACCTATTTCTTTTTAATTTCTTAAAAGCTTTAAATTATATATTATTTTTTTTTAATTTCTCTACAAACCCGATTTCGCACAAACATGGTGGCTAGTTTTATAATTAAACAGTGATCAGTTGAGATGGAACAAACAACAGTTATGACATTTGAAGTATATATGAAATATATTTATGATTTAATTTTAAAATGTATTAATTATAATAAACTTAACAGAAAAAGTAGGGTTGCTCAGTTGGAATCCACAGGATCTAATTTATTTATTTTATGACGAAGAGCTATTATTTGTTTGTTCATAAAATATTAAGCAGAAATTACATTTTATATTAACTAAAATTTTAGAAATGTTATCATAAGAATATTTTTTTAGTACTAAAACAACAAAATGCTATATATTCCCTCTAGAATCTAATGAATCGTTTACGTAACATTTTTTTAAATCATTGTATTTCGTAACTAATTAGGTTTTCCCTTTTTTCCCTGAGTCATGGAAAAAAAAAAAGTTACAAAATGTTTCGTAAGATATATTACATAAGCGACCCGCCCTTTATCAAGTAACTGATCGTTAGTGAAATGTTACCCTTATTATACCATTCCCGCCCTGTAATGCGCCGTTCGTAGAGGAAATTTATTTCCCTTATCTATATATTTTTTTTTTGTTTAATTTATACTTTAAGGGATGTTTTACCTCTGAATCTAAGCAAATATATGTGCACACAAAGATTAAAAATCTCAATATTAAAAAAAAGTATCAATAAAAATAAATATTAAATTAAAAAAAAAAATGAAGTTTCCTTCGTATTTTACGCTCGGTACTTCATTCGGGAAATCTCTAAAAAAATGTGGTACACAACTTTCCGTTACCTAATAATAATATAATAAAAATCTTTAAGATTATTTTTAAAAAATCGCCTAAACGCTGCTTGAAAAAACTCAGAAGAATTCTTCAAGACTTTTCTCGCAAAAGTATAATAAATTAGTTTTTTAAATAACTTTAGTACTACAATTCTGTACCCAGTATGTTAAAGTTGAAAATATGTTTTATAAGTTTCGGTTTAGTTTCTATGTAATAATTTTGTTTCCATTAAATGATATAATAGTAGAAATTATTAAGTTAATGTCTACTTTTATAAGAGACCAATCTCATGCCAATCTGCAAGAGGAGGTTTCCCAATGATGAACACACTTTATATGCCAAAAGGCATTTGTAGAAATTTCAAATAAATAAATATTTGTTTCTTTAAAAAAAAAATCTATTTTTATAATATTATAATACAATGTTACAGAGGCTTCGTTAACAATAGGTTGGCGGCTTGGTGGGAGGAGGTTCGGTTGCATTCGTCTCCTTTCGGACGCGCTCGGCTTTCCATTTAGGGTCTAGTAGTCCTTATGAGAAATGCTGTATCTTTACTATTACAGGCCCGATTTAAATAATTGTTTTGTTTTTTAGGGAATTTAATTACCTTTCATAATTTTCAAACAGAATTTACCATAAAATGCTCATTTTTTGAATTATGCGCAAATAAAATTTTCTTTTCGCTATTAGTTTTTCTCCTGCATTTTCTCGTAGATATACTACATGCATGAAAAGTTAAACAGATTTACGAAAAAGCCATAAGACAAGTTTCATCAAAATCGTTAAAACCGTTTACGAGAAAATTGTAAAAAAGTGTAAAATCGGTGATATAATTGCCACTTCCAGTTTTGAGGATTCTTTTTTTATTTTTTAGATAATTTAATTATCTAACATGTCATTTTATACATAATTTACCATAAAATGCATAGTTTTAAGTTATGCGTATATAAAATATTCTTTCCATCATAACTTTTTTCCCTGCATTTCCTCGAAGATGTACTGCATAAATGAAAAGTTGAAGGACTTTGAAAGAGAAGACTTTCAGCAAGATTCAACAAAATTGTTAGAGCAGTTTTTGAAAAAAATGTAAAATCTATTCTATAAAGTGGCGGCACTTCCGGTGTCGATTTTAACGAAAAAGTTGCTTTAACATTCCATGAATATACCTACATTAAATACATAGTTTCAGTTTCGAACGACTTTTCCTTTTTGAGCTAGGCTATTCACATGCTCACATACACACAGACACACAGACACATAGACAATTTTGTGAGACTTGGTTATTTGGACTCAGGGAACCTTAAAATGTGTATTTCCGCCGAAAACTCGAATTCGAAAATTTTCACGATCGCAATACTTCTTCTTACTATTTTTTTCATAAGAGGGAGACCTAATTACGAAATATTCAATCCAGCTAAAAGTAAGATAAGGGATTATTGTAAAAGCATTATGAAGAATAATGCATATGCTATAGTCATTCTGTACAACTTGATACTCGAATTGTTTGGTTTGCTGCAAGAAACATCCGTAGTCAGCAGAAATAAACAAAAACTGTTAATCATAACATTACAGTACGTAAATGGTTTACTTTCTTGTTGAGTGTGAAATGTATACGCAAAAATGACGTAAATGTCTATGAGCAGAAACATCACACAAGTTGCAAAGAACATATTAATTGAAAGCTGCCTATGTAGGATTTTTTGTGGGTCTATTACATATGTGTATCATAAATTAGTCGATCTATATTTATATGTGCATCTCATTCTGGTCATAATTAGGTATCTTAGATCAACCATCATCATCACGTGTGGCGCGACAATCCGCCACCGAGTCTAGGCCTCCTCCAAAAGCTTCCGCCAGTCTACTATGTCTGTTACAGCAACTCTCTAGTTTTGGGTACCAAGTACCCGCGGATTCGCCCATCTTACATTTGGCCACCCATTCTTTGCTTGCCTTGGAACTTATCTGTTAGTAGCTTATTGAGTAATTAGGGATTAATAAATTATTTGTCACTTCTATAAATTTGATTTATTGAAAACTAGTTTTGAATGTTATACATTCATCTTCAGTTCTAAAAACACACAAAAAAGTATTGAGTCTAATATAAGTAAGTCTTAATGAGTACCTCGCCATCTGAGATCCTCGCCATCTGAGATCCTCACCACGTGGTCTGCCCATCGAAGTCACCCGAGCTTGATAAACTTGATCACATCAACATCATCATAAAGCCCAGAAAGCTCCGGATTCTTTCATTTTCTTCAGGTGCCTTCCTCTCGAACTGGGCCGAAAATTACACCACAGTTATTTTTTATAGGTTCGGAGAAGTCAGCTCCAATGCGAACTACACTGTTCGAGCTCAACATAGTGTATCCGCACCAGATGGACCAACTACTTGGTTATATTCATTTCTACTAATGCCTGGTAGAGCTCCGGCCGGGTTACTTGAAGTCCAGGAAAAGGTGATGTGTGTAACCATTTTGTATTCCTTTGCCTTCTCGAGAATCATTCTCAAGGAGAAAATCTGGTCTGTGGTTGATCTATCCCTCCTGAACCCGGCCTGATATGCACCTATTTCTCCTCCCTTTCAGCATGGGAAAGGGCGAGTCTCTCGAAAAGGATATTTGATAACACCTTGCAGGCACCTGATAGAAGAACGATACCTCGATAATTATCACACTCCATCCGGTCACCTTTCTCATGAAGTGGACAAATAACACCTAGTCTCCAAGCTTCAGGCATTCTTTCTTCTTCCCACAATGTAATATTGAAGTTGTGAAGCTCCTTCATAAGTCAACGAGTTAAGTTTACGAGGTGAGGACCTCGTATCGCAGCATCTGCGCCTTTATACCGTCTATTCCTTGTGCCTTGTTGTTCTTTAACCTCATGACGGCTGCCTCAACTTCTTCCTCATCCGGTGGCTTCGAGTCATTTGGAAAGTCTTCAACCCTCGAACCTGCAATGGGGCTCTCTTTGTAAAAGGTGTTCTTGAAGTGCCTTTCCCACCTTTCCAGGATATTCTGCTTTACCGTTAGTAGGTTTCCATCTACGTCCTTGCATGAGGTTACTCTTAGTTTGAAGACATATCTCCCTTCGTTTACCCTCTGTTAGAAGATCATAGATCTATAAATAAAGATTTATTTTATTTAGACGCTTCAATCTCTCTTACATTGATTATACAATATTGTATACCCGTAACCTAAGATAGAAGAAATTTGTGATTAAAGATTTACAAAAAATGTAATACAACGATTAACTTAACAGATCAAACTATTTAAATAAATTTTGGAAATCAGCCTTCTTTGTTTTTTTATTTTTCTCAACTAACACTTTTACCTCCTAAACATAAAGCAGCTCATTATTTTTGATGACATGAGCAGCTCATTATTTTTGATGGCATAAGCAGCTCAATAATTGTATGATGTTATTAATATTAACATCAACACTATTAATACTATATTGTAAAATTGTTAAAATTATGTCTCCCCGAAATCCTTCTAGCTCTTCTCTTCATTTATAATTTCTCCCTCCAAAACTCAGTATTTCCCCTACCTCGTGGAAAAAAGCCGTAGTCCATCCTATTAACAAAATCTTCAATCCTATACCTCCTAAGATTATCGCGCAATTTCCATCCTCTCTAACCTTTCCAAACCTCAAGAAAGAATAGTCCAATCACAAATATCAAACTTCCTTGAAAAGTCCAAACTACTTGATCCTCTCCAATCCGAGTTTCTCCACACAATCCGTGCTAGTTAAAATCACCACTGACATACATACCGCTATGGACAGAAATAAATTAATTGTTTTAATACTCCTTGACTTTTCTAAAGCTTTTGATTCCCTGGACCATTCTATCCTTTTTGCCAAATCAAAATCACTATCCTTTTCCAACAGCTCTATCTCAAGCAGTTACCATTTCTAATCAACACCTATCTTTCTTCCTTACCTTGTCCTCAGGAGTAGCCCAAGGTTAGAGTATTTCTCCACTGCTTTTCAATACCTATATCAATGATCTTCCTAATTCAATCCACCACGGATCCCACCACTTATACGCCGACGACTTCCAAATCTATTTATCCTTTCCTCCTTCTGAGCTATTAGTAGCGTTTGCCAGTATCCAGGAAGACCTAGATAGAATCAGTGCCTGGGCAAACCTGAATAGATTAAGATTAAACACTATGAAAACTCAGGCCATTGTCATAGGTTCTATTTCCTTCCTCAGATCTAATGACACCTTTCCTACTTCAATCCTAAATTATCATCCCATCACGTTCAGCTCCTCAATTAAAAACTTGGGTATTACTATCGACCAAATTCTTTCCTGGAAAACCCACATCGCCCGAATTTCCCGACGGTCAATAAGTACCCTTAAATTATTCCATCGTTCTCGACATCTTCTTCCACAAACTACCCGCAAACTCCTTGTGTCCACTATTATCTTTTCCCACTTTGACTACGGATGTGTGGTATACGGAGGCCTCTCGAATGTGCTCGAGGACAGATTGAAGCGGATCATGAACTGCTTTTTAAGATTTGTCTTCGGCACCTCGAGACGGGCCCATGTGCCCCATCTTAACGGCGAGTTAAAGTGGCTCTTCCCCTACAACCGTAGACAATATTTCCTCGGATCTTTTCTATACCAAACTATCACTACCCACCACCCTTCCTACATCTACAGCTTCCTCAATTCCTACAATTCGGTCCACGCACTGGAAACAATATCTCGCCTTTCTGACCTCCATACCCCTCCCACAGAACCAAAACATTCGAACGCTCCTTTCTCGCCCGCTCCTCTACCCTTTGGAATTCCTTTCCTTCTAATATCCGCCATGCTTCTTCTCTATCCTCATTCAAATCCCTCCTTTTCCAATACCTTCTTTCTCTCTAATTGCGAAATTTCAGTGTAGGATTAACATCTGGATCAGAAGTGAATAATAGTTTTTTAATGTACAAACTTCAACTTTGCTAATCAATTCATTATTTTTGTATTTTTCATTTTCTCTCTTTTTCTTTTCTTTTTTCTCTTTTTTTTTTTTTGTTTTGTTCAAATTAATTATATTTTTCGATAAAAAAAACTTATTTATTTGCTTATTTATTTTACTGAAAATATATTAAAAATTAACTCATCTGTATTTTATAGTCTTATGGCCAGATAATGTTTCTGTTTTATTTGTTCATTCATGTTATTCTTAAGGGGCTTAATCCCAGAATAAAGTTCATTTATCTATCTATCTATATTTTTATGAGCATAGACTCTTCTATGGTGATAAAGGGATGTCAATCTAAAAATTTTCAGTTTATATGATTTACTACGTTTGACAGTTTTCCACTAATATTTTTGTCTTTTAGTCAGAAATAAATGCTGAAGGACATTGAAAGTTTAAGCCATTCGAATATTGCGTTAAAAGTTTTTTTTTTTTCTGTGAGTTTAATATTTATTACGTTCTGGCAAAATAACCATCTGAATTAATTTCAAAAGATTAAACTGGTAATGGTAAAAACTTTTGATAAATATTAAGATAAGCAGAAGATCAAAATAGTTTGTATAAGTATTCAGTGTGAAGATTTATTTGTATCTGTAAAATAGAGTAGTTTCGTTTTGTTAGAAGAAATCAAGGCTTTATCATTTAGTTTAGGTATGATTAAATGATCAATAAAACTTTGATTTGGATATTAATTTGTAAACTAGCGAATACTTTGTTTTCTCTTGTTTAGTCACATACTGGGTCATTCTTCTAAAATAAGGATATTTTATAATAATTTTCTAATTACTTTAGATAGCATTAATTTTGTTTTTTAATTTTTATTGATTTTAATTGCATCTCAGATACTGTTGTCAAAATATACCACCGTAACTGTTGCTAGAACGGAAGATATTTTATAATAATTTTATATTTATAGATAATTTTCAAAAGTGAGAGGGAGAGGGTGTGTATGGAGGAGAGAGGATAGTAGAGTGAGGTGCAAGAATTGAGGATGAGAATTTTTTAAAAGAAAATAATAATATATATATATATATATATATATATATATATATATATATATATATATATATATATATATATATATATATATATATATATATGTATAAAATATATATATATATATATATATATATATATATATATATATATATATATATATATATATACAGTTTAATAGGAATATAAAAGTTTCAGTAATTTTTAGTTAAATGATTACATTTGTATAACATTATTATTATAATTAGTATTAAATTATAACAAAGCGTATGAGACAAATTAATTTTAGCCTATTAATAAAGCAACGGAATTAAAGATATTAACATTAAATGAAATACAATTTTTATTTATACTAAAAAGTGAAGAAGTGAACTTTTTTTGGTTTTTAATAGTGTACTAATTAGGCCTTAACTTTAGAACCTCCTTATTTACTCCATACCAAATACCATGAAACCTGAAGACTTAGTACAGACATTCATCGAATATTTAACTTACTTTCTCTATTTTATGAGCAGATGAGAGGGTGACGATCCATGGTAATGGAGGTTTGTACATCGGTTACAATTTGGTCAAGAGGGAGGTTTAAATTGGGGCCAATTTTTGAAATAAGTGAGGGAATGAGGTACATGGCGAAGTGACAAGCAATTAATTTAACTAAATTCCAATGTAATTATTCTATGACGGATTTATTTTTCTTTTCTGAAAATACTGAACTTGTTTATACAACTAATTTATTTTGATAGCGATAGATATGGTTTTCTGGCTGCTGAACGAAGTCCATGTAGACATTGCTCGCAATGGGACATGTGAGGGAGTGAGGGAGTGAGGGTTTTAATGTTTAGAGCATATTTGAATATATATAATTATTATTAACATGAAAATTAACCTCTGAAAAAACAGTCTAAGGCCATGCTTTATCAAACTCAATGAAATCATTTCGGTCAGATGCTTTAAAAAAGCCCGGTTTCTTCATGCGCCTGTAATTCCTCTATTTTCAAAGAATTGCCCACGTAAGTCCTGTGCTTGATATCATAGTTTTCTGATACTGACTACATCAATAGAAAAGGACAAATTAAAATATATACTCTTATAATAAAAACCTAGTATATAAACCTAATATAAAAACCTAAAGGAATATCTACATTATCGAGAGCTTAAAGAGTGTATTGAAGCAATATTTCCTTTCAAGAGAATGAAGTTGTTTACAGTAAATCGTCTGATAAACCACTGGAAAACTGTGCAACAGGTCTAGAAACTTAAAAATATGGAAAGAATTGTTAATGCGCCCTCAAGCTACAAACAGTACAAGGTGATATTATTTATCGTAAGATGATCATAGTAATTTGTTTGGTAACATATCTGATACCGAATAAAGCAAATATAATAATTAATAAATCATTAGAAACGTCTGAATTGAAATTACTAGTAAGTATAAACAGCTTATTTACAAAAAGTTAGTGGGATATTCCATTATCAAATCTACTGACTGACAGCCGGTGCTCTGTAGATACTATCAGCAATCTCCAGCTGAGCCTCTTGAAAGATTCCGTTGCCTGGAGGAGACTGAATGAGGAAGCTTCAAGTAGCCTGATTTAAAACACTTTATGCCAAAGCATTTTAATAGTGAGCTGAAATAATGACTCCAATAAAAATCGCTTTCGCTTCAGCCAGAAGAGACCAGACAAGCGAGATCAAACCGATACAAAGGAATTTACGTGTTTTTCATCTAAAAATATAACACCCTAATAGTAATTATGTTAATGGTAAAAATACATTCTTTACAGACAATATTCAAAGCACGATATAAACTATTTAATTTTGATTTCAAACCCTGGCTGAAGGGTATGATAATATTTACTTGTTATGTCATTGTATAACTTACTTATAAATTGTATCATTTTGTTGAATGAAGAATGAAAAGCATTCTCTTCATAGTTGCTACATGTCCAATTTAAAAATTTGTAGGAGTAAATATTTAAAAAATAGCATGCTAAACGAGCAAGAGATAACAGAGTTTTTTAAATGATAAATATTAATTTAAATACGGGCAGTTTTTAGTTTCGAAATTAAATTATAAAAGAATTAAGAATCCAAATTTGTTTTTTCATTATCTAGTTTATTATTTTATATTGTTTAAGTTCAGTTTTCGCTAATTTATATCAATAGTGTTTATATTAACTATAAACATTTACTATGCATACAATTTACTATTATGATTTAAGTTTACGTTTTTTATGTTTAGCTTCTCTTATTTATATTGTCAATGTTTATATTTACTTTTTATTTAATATTGTGTACATTTTCGTACACACTTATATACACATTTGCATAGTACCTATTTTGTTTAGTTTTCCTTATGTATGTCAATAAGCTTATGGCTGTTTTTACATATTATACAGAATATTATACGATTATATAGTCCAACCTTTATATATGGAATAAGAAGATTCCTTTAAAAAAATTGGATATATGGAATTTTCGATATGTAGAAAGATCGCAATTCTTCACCCTTTTAAGCTAAAACAATAACAGCTATTTTTTAGAATTAAAAAAGTATCAAGGCAATTTTTTTGGGGTCAATGATGTAACAAAGATAATTTTTTAGGGCTAAAGAAAAATAAAAACTCATCGATCTATAATAGCACTTATTTGACAAATTGTACAAATTACATCTGTGATTGCAGATTTTTTACAAATATATATTTATAATTTAATAAGGATAAGTATTAAAAATAAAATGAAAATTTCATTATTGTAAAGAGATTCTGAGAATTTAATTACTCCTGTAATTTTTCTGAAAGAAGATCTTCCCCGAATTTCAATTGCTTTGCAAAGCAGTGGAACATTTTGTTTTTCTTCTTTAGTTATCACCCTTTCTTCTGTACTCAAACTAAGGGCTCTTTCTGATGACAATCGCATTTTATATTTTCTTAAATGAGAATTTTTTGTTCTATATATAGAAATTTTATTCGATATGAAAAATATTTTTTTCTTATATAAAGTCAGAGTTCCTAAATAAAAGTTCGATACATAGATATTTTCGATATATGGAAGTTCGATATACACAGGTTCGGCAGTAATTAAATTTCCACAGCCATCCCATACAATGTTTTATAATCTTAACAATTATGAAAACTAAATGTTGTTACATAGTAAAAAACATTTTTAATTCATTCATACAGAAATTTACACACCAATACAATATATACACTGTCATATTCCAATCATAAAAAAAAATGAAGATTCGATATTGGCAATTCAATTCCCTGCAGAATGTATTCTAGACTGCCTAATTTCTTTGACAATTAACAAAGTCCCAGAAATTTTTCTATATTTCCAATACACATTTTCAAGTAATAGAAAATTTACAAGTACACAACACTTGGAATACAACACAATGCCGCTGACTAGAATCCAAAATACATTTTTTTACGTGATAAATATTTTTTTTAGTAAAAGTCTAATACGTAATCGAGATTCAAACTGAAAAATCTTAAAATAAATAAGAAAAGAAGATCTAGAAATTCGCAAGGTAATTTTATATATTAAATACAAATAACTCATACCTTTATGAGATAAATAATAGCAAATAACATTGAAAGTTTCAGATATTCATAATATTCAAAGTAGATTTTTTAAAGAATGTCTTCCGAAGGATTCTAGAAATTGATCATAAAAAATTTACAAGAAATTTTTTAAGGAAATAAAAATATATAAGATTTATATGTTATTATAATATTATATTATTTATAATATATATATATATATATATATATATATATATATATATATATATATATATATATATATATATATATACATATATATATACATATATAAACAATATTATGATATATATTATCTATTGTTATCTAATTTATAAGCAATTGTTTCATAGTATTTTTCAAGTATATTTATAGTATTTAAAGTTCAACTGCTCTTTCCAAGGAACAGTAACCACAGGTTGATAGGAAGTATCTAAAAGAAAAACATGAAAAAAAAAGAAAAACCGAATATTTTTTTACCTTCCAGAAAACAGTTTTCTTATCCTTCATCAAACTGCAAATTCAATCGTGAAAGGATAAATATTATACGCAATAGCTATTTCTATGCTAGCAGGTAACACTGAAGATTGTGAGGTAATTAAGATTGTGGCAAGTTTCATTAAGATTATGGCTGACTTCGCTGGTGACGTAAAGAGCATTTAGCTACGAAAGGATAAGATACTGGAAGACCTTGAAGATACCACGACACAACTCTACGACTCCAGTTGGGAATGCTGTCCTGGAATAATTCTATGATTTTATAACTATAATGGAATAATTCCTACGAATCCAAGGATGAAAACTATTTTGAATATAAATTGTCATTTTAATGGACAGTCATTATATAACAAAGATTTATGGATCGTTCTCGGTTAAAAGGCAATTTAATGTCGTATCCAACATAACCAATTATAACAAAATGTCAATTAGGTTACAGGATAAGATTATTTTTTAGTAATGGATATTAATTCTATAAGTTAGATATTTTTTAAATATGATTTATTTTTCAATGCAGGTAATAATAATTGAAACAATGGTATTGAGCCCCAAATAATAGTACGGTATGCACCGTACTCAATGATAAATCATCTTAATACACATATTTTTATAAGTAGTTATACAGTTAAAGAAAACAAGAAATCTAATAAGAAAATATATATTATAAAATTTCTTATATGCAGATCAAATGCAGCACATCTCACATCAACAGAAAAAGACGCATCAACTAGAGACAACACATCGCTCCAATACATCCAACCACATGCCAAAGTCAAAGGGAGGTAACATAACAAGCAACAAGCAACAACTGAGAAGATTTTGTGTACTGCCTCTGGTTGATGAGTCCTATTAGATTGGTGATGTGAGATGTGCTGTATTTGATTTCCATATATGTGATTTTTTTGTATCTAACCTGGTGATGCCTGAATTTGCGAAACTTTGAAGGATTAGCTGTTTACCGGTATTCTAGTGACTTAAAAAAAAAAAAAACTTTGTGTGTTCAAAATCTTACAATTGTATTCTAGCAATTAATTTATGTCTCAATTTGAGTTTTTGCTTTTTTATATTAATTATATTTAAATTATTATTTTTACATACTTTTTTTAAATCAATTTCAGAGGGTCATTGGCGTCAAGTAATGATCTTTACACTGTATTATAATAATTGGTTTTCTTTAGGAATTGAAACAGAGTAACGACTTTATTTTCATTGTCTTGTAACATTTCTTTTTAAGTTTTCGACATTACTATTGGTTTTAATTGGGGGCCCTCTTGCTACATGTTTGATTGTATGTTCTGTATTATTAAACTTTTGGCACGTGCTTGCTTCGAGACCTCTGAGAAGATATCCACCCATTTGTGAACTGACAATGTGCAAGCCTTACTGGTGCCGATGGTGAAAGGAACTAGCCAGGGAAGTGGGCTTGCTGGTCATTTTGCCAACCCTTGATGAAGACATTTAGGTAGCCGCCCCATACTAACCGAAGTGGAAATGTCAAGATTCATTTTTTGGGACCGCCAAAAAAGAAATATTAATTCATCCAGGTGGGAATCGAACCCACGCTCTGGACACTCACAGTCCTCACCCCAACGGATTCCGCCATCATCCCTTCTGTGCAATACAAAGTTTCCATAATAATACTTAATTATTGATGTTGCTTGAGTTTATTTCCTCATAAAAATGTTTCTTAATTTTATTTTATTTATATATTATTGATTTTGGCCCATTTGTTACACACTAATTTTAGATATATCTGATAGTTGAGACTGTTTCATCTTCCAACCACTTTTCTAGTTTTCTTAAAGATGATTTTTATTTTTTTTTTTTTTTTTTGGGAGGTGGACTTGGTCCTCTAATGTGAGGACTTGTTTTAGACGGAGACATCTTTTATTGCGGTTATTCCTGTCGCTTCTCCTTTTCTAGCCAAATGGCTGTTGGTCCGCTTTTTAATTGCCAAAGATTCCGCATTGGGCTCAAACCCACGCCAAGATTACAGTTATTACTCATTTTTTTATTTTTAACCATCCAATGAATTTAAATTTCTTTAAAATATTATAGTATTCTACTTGCATGATTGTTAAAAAAAAAAAACGCTGCAAATTATTACACAATGATTAATAATCCCAAATAGTAATATTTCAAAAACATCTGGTCTGTCTATTCACAGAACTTACTAAATTGCTTTGGTTTACAGTTTAGATAATTAGATTATCTTTCAAACGAGCAGTTGGAGTGTTTTGGGACGGAATTTTGAGGAACGGATTTTTTTTTTTATTCGATATTTGGATTCTACGTATCTTGAAACGTAAAAGCTCAAATTTTGAGGGGGGAGGGGGGGGTTACACACTAATTTGTTACACACTAATTTTAGATATATATGATAGTTGAGACTGTTTCATCTTCCAACCACTTTTCTAGTTATCTTAAAGATGATTTTTTTTTTTTTTTTTTTTTTGGGAGGTGGACTTGGTCCTCTAATGTGAGGACTTGTTTTAGACGGAGACATCTTTTATTGCGGTTATTCCTGTCGCTTCTCCTTTTCTAGCCAAATGGCTGTTGGTCCGCTTTTTAATTGCCAAAGATTCCGCATTGGGCTCAAACCCACGCCAAGATTACAGTTATTACTCAATTTTTTATTTTTAACCATCCAATGAATTTAAATTTCTTTAAAATATTATAGTATTCTACTTGCATGATTGATAAAAAAAAAAAACGCTGCAAATTATTACACAATGATTAATAATCCCAAATAGTAATATTTCAAAAACATCTGGTCTGTCTATTCACAGAACTTACTAAATTGCTTTGGTTTACAGTTTAGATAATTAGATTATCTTTCAAACGAGCAGTTGGAGTGTTTTGGGACGGAATTTTGAGGAACGGATTTTTTTTTTTTATTCGATATTTGGATTCTACGTATCTTGAAACGTAAAAGCTCAAATTTTGAGGGGGAAGGGGGGGTTACACACTAATTTGTTACACACTAATTTTAGATATATCTGATAGTTGAGACTGTTTCATCTTCCAACCACTTTTCTAGTTTTCTTAAAGATGATTTTTTTTTTTTTTTTTTTTTTTGGGAGGTGGACTTGGTCCTCTAATGTGAGGACTTGTTTTAGACGGAGACATCTTTTATTGCGGTTATTCCTGTCGCTTCTCCTTTTCAAACGAGCAGTTGGAGTATTTTGGGACGGAATTTTGAGGAACGGATTTTTTTTTTTATTCGATATTTGGATTCTACGTATCTTGAAACGTAAAAGCTCAAATTTTTAGGAGGAAGGGGGGGTTACAACATTTTCATTTTCTTGGTCAATTACAAAGGTCTATTATTGAAAATAATAAACCAAATGATATATAGATTATATAGTTACATAGATTTTACATATTCACTCTACCATCCTAAAATATAGTAAGCAAGATAAATAAATAAATTTCCCTTGATTTCGCAATTTGACTAACCAACTCCATACAAAAAATAAATTAACGTGCTTCACTAATAATGCTACATTTCAGGCTGTTTGCTTTACCTTAGGGTATCAAACCAAAAAGCGAGACTTGATGCACTCCAACAGTCAGATTTATATTTAACATAATCATCAATAGGTGATTATTAGTAAAATATTGTTAAACAGTATAATAATTTCGTCTCTATTGATACGAACGGGATATCCACTGCCCAGCAAGAAGCAGAGAACGAAAATCTCGAATTACTTAAGTTTGCCTCTCGAAAATCATGAAAATAATGTATTTCGTAGCCATAATAATGTTCTAATTGTGAAGCACTCTGGGTCATGGTATAATTATTCATACGATACTCTGATTATAATGCTTCTTAATATTATATTATGTTTTAAAGGTTACAACGTTCAATCTGATCATGAGAAATGATTTGAATCGAGGTTTCCGGGTAAAAAGTTAAACTATTGCTGTTTTTTACTTCCTTGTACGCAGTAAACGAAGTATTGTAATCGCCAACATTTTCGGTATTCAGATTTCAACGAAAATTTGGACTATCCTTGAATCCATTTTGACTAGTTCGCCGTGACGTCTGTACATACGTTCTTTCGTATTTTACGTAACTCCAAACCGGTTAGCCTTAAAAAGTTGAAATATTGTACTTGGGGTTGTTGTAACACCTGGTTGTGCACATCTGTGTTTGTTCACTATGTGATCGCCAGAAATGGTACCTTACTTGAAGATCATGATTGATTTTGATCAAAAATTATATTAAAATATAAAAAGCACAACATCTCAAATTTCGTAAATAAGACTTTTATATCAATATAAATAGTATACTAGGTTTTGGTTGAAATTGGTGAATCGGAACGGATACTTTACTTGAAGGTTATAATAAACTTAAAAGTGTATTAACATTAAATACACAGATCATATAGTTCGGTATAAAGGTTACAAACATGATTTATTTTTCACTCTAATTAAACAATTTTATTTCTTGTTTTAAGTTTTCACTGAACGCGAAGAAATCTTTTTGGAGCCTGTTACCAACTGAAAGAATACGACATGTAATAAGGCAAAGAGATCTACAGAAAAATCTGAAGAATACCATTAGTACTCTAAACAGATTCGGACCCTTATCAATCCTAATAGACGACTCAGAGAGCAAATAAGCAGCCTATCAATGCTTAATCCCCACCTACTAAGCGATGCAAAAGAATATGCTGCACTTATAGCATTCCTTTGTTATGACTAGGTCCTAATGGCTTCAGGCTGAAAACCTCTATGAGACGAGTTAACGTGTACCCCGAAAATATCCTATGTCGCAGGATAGTGGCAAATTTAAGGAGAGAGGCTGCTGACTTCTACACATATCAGCTTCCAGAAGATAAAAGCTTCCGAGTTGTCTAAAATAATTTGCACTATGCTACGAGTGTGCTACGAACCTGCAGCAACTATAAAACGAGAGCTTCCCAGCCATGGAATGAGGCAACCAATATATCCAACGTTATCTCACAGATTAAAACACCTCCCCAATAATTTGTAATCGCATATTGTAGTTACCTGAATATTGGTTTTTCTTTCACTTCCTGCCTTCTTAGAACAGAGGTATGTGAATTGTGCTAAAAATCAAAAATCAATTTTCACGAGATTTTCACGGATATTTATGTTTCAAGGGCCGTGCGTTTAACATTTTTTTTAATGATGTATGTGCGCGTGTGTGTGTAGGTGTGTGTTTTTGCCTATCTGTGCATGTGTCAATAGATGGACGTCGCTACGCCGAGTGTCGTTTTTGAGTTACTACTGCCTTTGGAAACTACTAACAAAATCCATGATAAATTTTTAAGCCACTGATTTATAGTTTAATAGGCGTACAAGGAAGTCCTGCGGTGTCCACGTCAGATATTTTATTACACCTCGACAATGAGTCGATTACCAAAAAAATATCCCGTTCATCATTAATATTTTAATTAACTAAAAAACATGCAAATGTTTTTATTTATTCATATCAGCGTTTAAATCAAATAAAATAGAACTATTATATAAAACTAAACTATATTTTCAGCCATAGTTTATTCCGTGTGACAGTTTAAACAGTTACGATCATAACGTCACTTTGACATGCAGGTTCGAGCTCTTAAAGGATGAACTGGTTTGTGTTACAAATAAAAATAATCATAAACTTCTAAGTGCCTATTTACAAGATAATATCTACAAAGCGTCCCGGAATGACACTTAATATTATCTGAACAAGCTATCTGTTTACACGAGCCTAAACCCCACTTTATCTGCTCTAGCTGTCCCTATGACTGATATCCCTTCACTTTGACTTGACTCGTTCACTGTCCGTCTTAGTGGCCATAAACGCAGTTTTCAAATAAACCGAACTCAATTTATAAAATGTTTTATTAAAATATTGTAATTTTTTATCAATTCTTAATCCTAAGTTTCTGAGTAAGTCCTGTTCCTATTGGATTATTTTTTACATTTATTTTTTGCTCGATCACAATAATCTCATAAACAAGCCAACGCCCTTGCGGATTACAATGAAGGTATTATTGACATTGCTAGTCGTACATGTCACTGCTAATGAAACCATTTTCCCAAACAACGTTACAAGAGAACTTTCCAATACTGTTCACCTCAACTATAGATTTGAAAACTATTTTTCGAAGATGGAAGAGTAACTGGGCACCAAGCGTTAATGGTATACAAGGACTATTGCTGAAACACTTACCAAAGAAAGGACACGTTCCCTTTTGTAACATTATAAATTTCTGCCTGAGACTTCGCAGCTTTTCTGTTGCATGAAAGCATGCTGTTTTGTTTCCTCTATTTAAATTGACCAAGCAAGGACACAAGCCAGAACACAGCCGCCTGATCAGGCTACTACTACATTTAGCAAACATTTTGGAAAAGGTTATCCTGGAATATCTCCGAAATCTCTTCAAGAAAAACATCATTACATTCCTGAACACCAGACCGGCTTTATGGATAATTCATTGTCTAAATTACATTCAGGCATCACTAGGAGGAGGAACCTTGAGCGTAACACGGCGAGAGCAATAGACGTGTATGTGTGTGTATATATGTTAAAAAAAATTATATTGAAGAAAACAAATTAAATAAATAGAAAACCAAAGTAGTTTTTACGCCACTAAACCAAAACAAACAAACAAGTATCCATCTATTTTTCTAAAATTTCTGATTCAATTTCGTAGTACATCTATATCAGAAGTTTATTAGCCAGGAATGTCCGGAACAACTAAACTTATTTTTTAATTTTTCGGGTCGGTGATAGCGGAATAAGTTTCTGTTAGGTTTTTTAAAATTATAATTTTTCTAATCCAAAACCAACTTTTTGGGGCGAATCTTTCCGCAGAATTCAAAATATATCCTGAATATTAAAATCAAGAGTGAAATTAAAGGATGAGACCAAAATGATAATAAGGTTATCATAAGAAGATTCCAGGCCAACGTTATGGAATATAACTACAACCCGCAAACGATGAGACTTTTTATAAAACTCAATCAAAAATTCAGTACAAGATATAGAATCAAATTATAATAAAATAGAATAATATAAATATATTATTAATATAATATAAATAAAATAGAATCAGTTTCACGAGCAACGGTTAGACCGTTGTATACGATGTCAGCCCCAAAGCTCAACCTCAAAATTTTTCCTTAAACTCCATAAAGGATCAGGGACCATTCACTACATATAGATTGGGACCCTCGATGGGTCTCCTGATATTCGCTTCCCAAAATAGCTCGTTTCGTTCAACATTCTTCCTTCTTCTCCATTTGTCACCAACCTTGACAGGCACAATGAGAGAACATTACCCTATATTTATTGCAATCCAGAATATCGTCCTTCTTATGTTGAGGACTGATGAAATCTTTCTTCCACTGCTCTGAAATCCTCTCTTTAATCCATATGGAGAGGATTAGTTCGTACAATTCTTTTTTCAAAGATTCGTTATCCTTCCCTAGAAGTTCTGTCTGGTCTCGGGAGTTAAAAGGTCGGAAACGGAATATTAATAATTAGCATTATTCAATAACTGTACTCATGTTTTGTGCCATAAATTATTTTTTTTTAATCATTCTTTTTTAAAACCAATAAGATCTCAAGTAATACGTATAATACGTCAAAAACAAAACTTTTGATATATGCTTTTTACGAAAATATCCAAACAGAGTTTTGTCGGACTTCACAATGACTTAATTTACATTTTTCAAAACTAATGAAGAACTAAAAGGAAAATACAGAGAAGAAACTTTTTATCGGAGACGGGTAGAGAAAAGGACTGAGTCCTTCCGAGTTGAGTGCAGCGGCTCATTGTTCCTGAGACAAAGGGCAGCCACTTCCCGGGCAAGTATTGTCATAATTAGGGCAAAGGTTGGATTTATAGGGCAACTCTTCCCGGATTGGGACCGGTCTAGGAGGGGGAGTCGTTTGATTTTTACAAATAAATTAATTTTAATTTTGATGCATTGCTATTCATTGTTTGATACAAAACAATAGTTGTAGTTAATTGATAGTTTTCATAGAAAACCAATAATCTCTTAATCTTTTGTTCGCCAATAAACAAAATCCCGTAAAAAAAAATTTAGAAAATCTATTTATTTTTTCCAGATTCTTATGTTAGACATTTAGGAAAATTATGAACCATGAGAAACATCATTTTACACAGTCCACTAGTTTTCTTAATTGTTGATAGGTCCCAAATCTACTATTCTTTAAAACCTGTATGAATATCGGGAACAGTATTCTAGAACATTTTTTGATGAATCAAGTAATATAATATCCATCTATTCATTCATCATACTGACATTGATTGAATGATATTGAATTTAGGAGTATTGAGAATGTCAATTGGTAATGATTTTAAAGGTAAAGAAGTTAATGTTTTTCCCAGAATTTACAGTGTTGGTCAAGCTAATTATTTACTATGTAGGGATTGTACATTTATATATTTAAAGGCTGGTATGAAAATTATATGTGCCTCATATGCGAAGAGAAAAACAACGTAACGCATTTGTAGGCTAATGACGAAGATAAAAAATTATCTATCACAACGAAGAGAAAAATCAATTTATCTATGAAGAAGAGGAAAAATTTGTCTATCAAAGAGTTTTTCAAAAACTAGGAAAAATGGAAGAGTTAAGTTGAAAAGACATCGAAATAGCAGTCTGTAACTCTTTATCGAGAGTTATATTGTGTAAAGCTAAGGATTTTAGAACAATTAATATCTGGCATACGAACTTGAAAAGTTATTGGTGAGTGTATTAGTACACTAATAACTATTCCAAATTGAGTCATGTGCACGATCTCATTCAGTTAAAATAATCAGTGATTGCATTTCCCCTCAAAACAAGTTGTCTTCTTTAATAAAAACTTTTTAGAAAAAACAAACTTCAAAACTGTACAGAAGAATAGAGATAGAAATATTTTTTAAAAAAAAAGTAAATCATTAAGTGGCATTAATAACTATTCGAAATAAACATGAACTGTACAATAAATTAATATTATTATACATCGGTGCCAAGTCACCAAGAGTCGAGCACAACTCGTTTCTTTCAAGTCTTAAGTTGTTTTAAGTTCTTCTCTTCAAAATTCGCGATTTGTGGAGCGGCTTGCCACCGACATAAACAATATTAAGTTATTGTACTGTTCAGGTTACTAATGTTACTTAATAATTTACTTAAGAAAAATTATTTCTATCTCTACAGCGATTATTGTGTACAGTTTTGAAGTCGGTTTATTTTTTTTTTCTAAAAATTTATATTTATTACTTTTTAGTGGTTCTGATGTGATTCGTTCAATTTTTTTTTCTTTCAGATTCCTCAGTGGATAAACTTAAAATTCCAAAAGCATCGGGGAGGCCAACTAACTCGCTGCTTCTATGAGACAGCAATGATTAGCTTATTTATTTATTTACTATAAAATAAAAATTGTTGGATTCACACTTCTTTTTTATTTTCCCTTACCTATATATTAAATGGTATCTGTGTCTCCGTGTATCTGTGTATATGTGAACAGCCTACCTCAAAAACGAAAAGTCGTACGAAACTAGAACTAAGTATTTAAGGTAGATATATTCATGGGAAGTTACAGTAACTTGTTCGTCAAAATCGACGAACCGGAAATGCCACTTTATATAATCGGTTTTACACTTTTTTAAAATTTTCTCGAAAAAGGTATAACGATTTTGTTAAAACTTGCTGAAAGTCTTCTCCTTAAAGTCCTCCAACTTTTCATTTATGTAGTACATCACCAAGGAAATGCAGGAAAAAAAGTTATGATGAAAAGAACATTTACGCATAACTTAAAAGGTATGCATTTTATGGTCAATTTTGTAAGGAATTTTTTGAAAGGTAATTAAATTGTCTAAAACATGAAAAAAGAATCCTAAAAATCGGACGAGTATTGACATAGATATAGCGCATCGGACTAACTAGAAATGGCAATTATGTCACCGATTTTGCACTGTTTACAATTTTCTCGTAAACGGTTTTAACGATTTTGATGAAACTTGTCTTATGTCATCTTCTGAAAGCTCTTGAATTATCCATGTATGTAGTATATCAACGAAAAAATGATAGTGAAAAAGTCATAGCGAAAAGAAAATTTCATTTGCACATAACTCAAGAAATTGGCATTTTATGGTAAACTATGTTTGAAATCCTAAGAAAGGTTATTAAATTCCCTAAAAAACAAAAATAATTATTTAAATCGGACCTGTTTTAGAAAAGATACAGCATATCTCAGCAGGACTAACAGATCCCAAATGGAAAGCCGAGCGCGTCCGGAAGGAGACGAATGTGTCGGAACCTCCTCCCACCAAGCTGCCAACTTATTGTAGACAAAACGCTCTATAACAATGTACTGTAATAACATACAAGTCGAAATTAACTTAATAATTTCTGTTATTATATTATTTAACGGAGACAAAATGATTCCATGGAAACTAAATGAATTTTATATGAAACTAAACCGAAACTTTTTAAATATATTTTCAGATTGACAAACCAAAAATATTTAGAGTACAGAATTGTAGTACTAAAGTTATTTAAAACATTAATTTATTATACGTTTGTGGGAAAAGCCTTGAAGAAGTGCATTCCACTGTGTTTATTTCGAGTAGTGTTTATGTGAACTCTTCAAAATAATCTTAAAGATTATTATTATTATATAATTAGGAAAGTTATGTGATGCGCGCACCGCACCAGATTTTTTTAAGTGTCTAGCTATGCTTACTAATTGTTCATTATGTGTCCTAATTTTTGGAAAATGACGTTTTTTCTTTATTTGAAAAGAAAACTGAACCTGTAAACTAAACAATTGTAATTATCACGAGCGATTAGCTATAGTCCGTTTAGAAGTTCCAGTCTGTATCTCCAACAATATTTAAAAAATATTTTATAATGTTTAAAGTATTCTCAACTTTTTGTTGGTGTTTCATATTATGTTACGTGTAAGTTCATGATCATATGTAATAAAATATAAATTGCAACTATTTGAGAAATTAAATAATATTCTATCTCTAAAAGCTTTCGTCTGATAATGGAGAAGTTCATAAGGAACTATCCCCAAGGTCTACACTTTTTATTATAAAAATAATCATAGAAATTTGTTCAAGAATTTGTTGAGAGAACATACATAAAAACAGAGTTTTCAACGGATTCTGATAAAAATGATTGGGCACCACCCTGGAGTACCCTTTTGATAAAAAAATTATAAAATTATTTTTAATAAATAAATAAATAAAAACAGAAATCTGTTCAAGACGGACAGATGTATATTCCGCTGAACATAATGTCAAACTGATAACCTCCTTATTTGAAGTCGGTTAAAAACAGACACATTTTTGAATACTTAAAAGATTCTATACACATCATTACTTCAATCAATGTTATTTTAAAATTTATTTTATCACTTTATGATTCGAAATTTAAATATTACCGAGGCGCTACAGACCGATGTGATACTTGGCTTCCTCAATAATCCTTCGCTAGGTGATGAAATACCTTGAAATACAACGTATGAAGATAAAAACTCTAATTTCCTTACCTACAAGGAGAAACGATCTTGACAAAATTACTACATCAAACCAGGAAAACCACCCAAAAGCCACAAACACTACTAACACCTTGGGAGCGGAAGGCTATCCTCTTCCTAACTTTGCCCGGGGTAATAATGATTATTAGGGTAAAAGGGAAACTTAGTCTGGCAGCTATGAACTCAAGTGTTCCGCGAGAGTAGTTTGTGTCACTGAGTAAGGCAATTAACTAAACTAAGTGTGTATAGTTTCTTGCGGAGTTTAAAGCGTTTGGTGGAATCATTTGTGACCGTTAGTTTGTAAGGGCGCACCTGGTCGATGGGGCCAAGTTTCTGCTTCCTGAGCACAGCCAAATTGGCTGTCTAAGTCTGAGCTCTTGGCGAAGCCTGGGAATCGTTTGACGTTTTCCTCTAGACCTGCGGTTCTCAAGATTGGTATACCAACGAAAGGCAGCTCTAGCTAACTACTATACAGTCGTGGTTCAGAACATTAATATCAAGCATATTTTGAAATAAAATAAATTTGAAAAACGTAAAATTGAATGATTGGTTCGTAATTGAATTGTAAGTCAGTTAGTGGATGGTAGGTATGTAATTATCGATATATATATATATATATATATATATATATATATATATATATATATATATATATATATATATCGTATCGATAGTTTTTGAATGTATCGAAATGGTAGTTTGATATATGGAAAAAAAATCGGGCCTCGATATTTAAAATATTTTAATATATTATTCATATCGACATAATTAAGATATTCTTCCTATAATATCAATATTTCTGTACCGATATAATAAAGATTTTTTTTATAACATTGGTATTATACCGGCACGCCGGTAAAAAAAAAAAACAATCTCATAACAGTTTATCTCATAATCATCCTCGAACTCGTTTTTCCATTCATAGGTACCATGTCCAACTATCGAATGTGAAAAAATGCGATTTTCATATTCGTCACATTGAAACGCACTAGCCGAGGCACGCTGTGGCAAAGTCTTAGATTCTCAGCTCTCATGTGTTGCCTCCTTGTATCTTTTGGAGATTAGTTATTATGGAATGGATTATATATTGGGATGTTTAAGATTGATGAACAATTTCTATTTGGTAAATCATCATTAGGTTATTTAAAGGTGATTAACAATTCTTTTTTATATTCTATTACCATAAACAATATGTTAGCAATCTTCCGATCATGACAAAATAAAATATTTTATACATAAATTAGTTATAACTATCTATAAAATCATAACGACAGCTTTACTGCTTTGATGCGTTTATAATCAAAATCTAACAATGATAACTTTCAACGTAGAATTACGTTTCTCTATATGGGGTGTCAGAAATGAAACATTTGAAGACAGTTTTGATGTCATTATTAAACGTTCATAAATCCGATTCTATAAATGCTAGAAAGCAAGAATTGGCATATTTAACAGTCTTAAGTAACGTTTTCATTGTTTTACAGGAGAGCAAAAAGAAATTTCAGATGTTTTGGACAGTGGTCAATATTTATTTGATATGTTTCGTATTTACTACATTTATAACTGACCAGACATACAGATACAGACAGAAGGTTTTTACCTTCCCAGTCTTACATTATAGTGTATCGTAATTTAAAATGCAGGTTAACTACAGTTACATCGATTCAAAGACAGTAGGTACCAACCGTTATTTGAATCTTTCTTTTGAATTTTCGTGCAATCGATTTTAGTACGTGTGCTCATTAACATACGGACCATACGCTAAGTTCATTATTCTTAAAATCATTGACTGAATATATTTCAATAGTTAATTTATTGAATTACAGCTTAAATTACAGCTTTAATGGTCACGTTTAAATAAAAACAATTAAATTATATTCTAATCTCCAATGGGAAAACAAGCTCAAGATTATTGGGAAAAAGTTCTTACTTTTCCCATACCGACGTAGATGTTAAGACGGATTTCAATATAGTGCCTTCCAATCTTAGAACTAAAAAACTATCCCAACAGCTTAGAGGAGAAATTGCAATATATTGCTGAGGTAGAGGGAAACTGCCATCATTTATGTCGCATTGCGTATTTCATATGACGAGGCATAGATATATTTCCATAATGTTGACAAAGCTCCCGTGAGCATCTGTGATTTTCTGATCCTCTTTCATATTCCATACAACATATTTTTAGAACCTATTCTCATTCTAAATATCTTTATATAGGAATGTGATTTGAAATTACATACTATAAAAATAAAAGGAATTTATGGGGCGATTTATTCTCAAAGTCATTGTTGTTTCAACTGTGTAATATTGTGTAAATATAGCTTACTTTACTCAGAAAAGAAAACCAATGAATACCTCAATGGATGAATATTTAAAACAATAAATACATATTAGTAAAAAACACTGGAATCATATTCAATGGTTTAGTAACCATTAAAAACCATTAGCAACTAAATTTTTTTCCGAATCTACTTTTTTTTGTCTCACATCTCTGTGATTATAAGTGATTCTTTCGTTCCGAAGCCCACAAAATCTCTTGAAAATTAAACATCAAAAGAGCACATTGATGCTTTATTAGAAGAGAACCTCGTAACTACCAGAAATGCTGATTTCATATTTTGACATCATTACTATCACAATGATTGATTTTTAAATTGGCATTAGTCTTTATAGTTGTTTAAGTTTTAGCGCCTTTTTTAAATATGAGTGCTTTAAGTAATTGATAGGTCTAAGTGTAATTCAAAATATGAAACTTTTTCGCGTTTATAAACTCAAAGTCAATTATTAATGACGCATAGTTATTTCTCCATGGCATTAATATAATAAGGCTGGATTGCTCTGGATTCAGTTTAATTTTCTATTAAACGATATAGTTTGGATAAAGAAAGAATCCCTAAACTATTACTTTAATTCCTTTATATATATCTAAACATATATATGAAAGAAATGAGGAAGTATGTACACGCTACATATTACATAGATGCGTGTATACGCGTATATGCGTACCCTTAACCATAGCATTACCACTAGGAGGAAGGAACAATTTACCAACATAGAAGGACGGGACCGGGTATACCTTATTTCATACTCTTTATTCTAAATTTCAATTTGTATCCCCTTTATTACTATTTCTACAAATTCTAAACTATAATAAATGAGGCGCTTTGATAGTTAAGGTTGAAATAATTTTTAAAATCAGTTTAATAAAATTGATTTTTATTTGATAATAAATCATTGAACGGTTATGAATAAATACTAATTTAATTATGCTAATCATAGAAAATTATAATTATACCGATTATACTGATTACATGCTGATTATACAATGATTATACTAACAATCATTAAATAAATTATTTCTGCACTTAGTTATTACACAATGAAGATTTAGCACATTTTTCATTATAAATGTTTATGCACTTCAAACAAATGTTTGATGATTTATTCTCGCATTCTTGTTGAATTCAGCATCTATTTCATTTTCACACCCTTTGTGGAATAGTTACAGACATCGTAGGCCATAAATCAGATTTGCATTGTCCGGATTCCGAAACCCATAAAAAAAGGGCTAATTATAGTATCAAAGGAACAGTTTTAATTCCAGAAAGAAATGGAAAGTTGTTGTGAATTAGAGGGCCAAATGACCATTTCCCGTCCTTGTATTATAATATACATAATTGCATATGGCAAACGCAAAGGCCAACAAATATATATATATATATATATATATATATATATATATATATATATATATATATATTTTTGATTTTTCATCGTTTTAAGACTTTTTAAATAAAAAAAAAAAACTAAATAAAGAAGTTATATTCAAAAAAAAAAATTAAAGGTACTGAAAAATCAGTTTAAAATCTCAATACGGGTAATTTGACCCGGCCCGTTCTGCTAGAGCTAACCTTACTAATATGCCAGCAGTTATGAACCGACGCGTAAAACGTCTTACTCAGAACTGCTTTGCGAGTCATTAGACATAGCACCCCGCGAAGGTATTGTCACCTCAGCTCGATTATTTTGTCAGGCCATTATAATTGGATGTAAATAGAAAGGAGCTATAAGGATTTAGGGCTGTATTATTTAACAATGCCATTAATGACTAATAAATATTAATGTAAAGCGAGGCTATCGCGTGAGGGTCCTTCAACAGCTAGCTGATTGCGAAAATAAACTGCTTGTTAACCGGATGCTGATAACCTCAAGAATTTATAACATCTAAACTGGTTTATTTCGATATTTTAAGGGGAAAATATGGAGCTTATATTTTTAAATATGGAGGGATATTTATACATATATAGAAAAAGTCTTTGATCAAATTGTATTTATAAAAAATAATTTAAGTAAATTATATACAGGGTAAAATAATTTATTCTCGCTTTATACTGTTGACCCAGTCTTAATGTTTACATTATATCATCTCTATCCCATCAAATCGGTCTAAAAGTTTAGTAGGAAGGTAGAATAGAGTTATGTTAATACTTCATCTTCTTTCCCTATTTTCGCTGTGCCGTTAGGCGTGGAGCAGCCTCAGCCTATCTTCTGTACGTGTCCCTGTCCTGGGCCATTCTTCTTGTCTCCGAGCGAGGTGCCCGCTCGCTCCCGAGTCTATCCATATAATCATTATATGTAAGTCTCGCCCTACCAACCGGTCTCTGCCCCCTTGGTCTTGCTTCTAGCAGCCACCTGGCTTTACGATCGTCGCCCATCCTGCAAATATGTCCTTATCACTTGAGCTGGCATTCCTCCAGGGTATCTCTCGTTGGTCAAACTCCGAATGTTTCCCTGATAGTTTCATTCCTCACTAGGCCTCGTCTGGTCTTCTCAGCTACTTTACTTAGATATCTCATTTCTGCTGATGTTACCTGACTCCCGTGTCGTTCTAAAAGAACCCAACTCTCTGATCCATAAAGTAAGACTGGGAGGAACACCGGCTTAAAGATTCGGAGCATGATTTCTTGTTTTCTTATCAGGGCGGTCAATATTTGATAAAAGGCCTGGTCAAATTATTTCCTTTTCACTTCCTTGTACGAAGTAAAGGAAATATTGTAATCGCGAAAATTTTCGGTTTTCAGATTTCGACGGAAATATCCATTTTGACCATCCCTGAATCCATTTTGACTAGTTTCGTCGTGGCGTCTGTACGTTCGTATTTCGCATAACTCAAAAACGGTTTGCCGTAGAAAGTTGAAGATTTAGGATTGTTGTAAACTCTAGTTGTGAACCACCCTTTTTGGTCACTGCTTGATCACCGGAAGTGGTACTTTACTTGAAGGTCATAATTCCTTTCCATTAAAAATTGTATTAAAATACCATGCAAAACTTCTCAAATTTAGTATTCAGAACTTATATATTGATTTGAATAACATAACAGATTTTGGTCTAAATTGGAAAACCGGAAGCGGTACTTTACTTGAAGGTCATATTAGACTTTCATCAAAAATTATATTAGTAAAACATCTCAAATTTGATAAATAGGACTTTTATATCATATGAATGTATTTACTAGATTTTGGTTAAAATTGGTGAGCCGAAAAGGGTACTTTACTTGAAGGTCATAATAACCTTAAATCAAAAATTATATTTAAAATATCTGATGTGGACAACACATGACTTCCTTGTACGCCTATTAAACTATCAATCGGTGGCTCCAAAAGTGATCCTGAATTTGGTTACTAGTTTCCGAAGATCGCAGTATCTCAAAAACAACACTCGGCGTCGCGACATCCATCTATTGACACACACACAAATAGGGAGGAAAACCAGTATTTTACACTAAATTTTAACACTTAAAACAAGTAATAAAAATGTTTAATTGGATTGGAAACCAAATTGCGATTGTAACCTTTATTACCGAAACATGTATTATTACTGTATAAGTTACTTCGAACAAGGAAGTAATTAAATGCATAAATCAAATGTTTCGGTAATAAAGGTTACAAACGCGAATTGGTTTCCAATCCAATTAAACATTTTTATTACTTGTTTTAAGTGTTAAAATTGAATTTAAAATACTGGTTTTCCTCCCCATTTGTGAGATCAAAAAGTTTGCAACAGGAGAATAAGATATTAGTTAACTGGTTTTTTCCGCTTAAAATGTCGAAACTGTCGATTTCCAAAACTTTATCTCGTGATATTGACAGTTTTAATGTTGTCACGGAAAACGAAGAAATCTCTTGGAAACTAGTTACCCACTGAAGGAAAACATCTTATAATAACAGAATTAGACCTCCAGAAACAAGAATGTGTCTGTGTGTGTGTGTATGTCAATAGATGGATGTCGCGACGTCGAGTGTCGTTTTTAATGCAATCTTTGGAAACTAGTAACCAAATTGAGGATCATTTTTTGAGCCACCGATTTATAGTTTATTAGGCGTGCAAGGAAATATGTGTTGTCCACATCAGATATTTTACTCAGTTGAGAACCTCCTGGTCTATTTTGTCGTCCCGACTAATCATAGTACCCAGGTAAAGGTAGTCATCCACCACTTCCAGTTGTCGTCCGTCACATACGATTCTCAGATTATCCTATTTCCTTGCATGCATAACTTTGCTCTTGTCTGGATTTATAGGAAGACCTCTTCTTCTTAGCTCCTCCTCACTGCGCTTGCAGTCTTCCTAGACTGTCTGCAACCAGCACAATGTCATATGCGCAGGAAACACTGAACCTGCACTGGTATGATATTCCAGTATCCGACAGTAGCTCTGAGAGTCCTCCTCTTACACACTTTCAGCATATCGTCCATAACAACATTGAAGAGGAGTGGACTGAGGTTATCTCCTTGTTTAACTCCCTTATAAAATCTGAAGGGTACAGACTTAGCACCATTGAGTTGGATGACACCCTTCGGATCCTGGAAGACTGACTTGATGGCGCTAATAAGGTTAGAAGGGACACGCCTCTTATGGAGCGTCCTCCAAATTTCTTGAGGAGGAATAGAATCGAAAGCAGCTTTTAGGTACAGGAAGGCAAAATACATGTCGCGGCCTCTGTTCCAGGCTTTTTCAGTTATCAACCGGAGGGAGAATTTATGATCCTGATTTTGTCTGTTAGGCCGGAGTACTGCCTGTTCCTTTTCCATGTCCCATTCCACGTAGGTTCTCAGACGTTAATACAAAACTTTTTTATTAATAGAAAATTCCGCTTTGTTAGACCGTGAGTAAATTTAACATTACACAATAAATTTTGTTACTCCTCCTATCTTTATGTATACCTTAAGTTATTCATTTTCCGGAAAATGGCGAAAATTGATCTTTTTGATAGATTGAAATTGATTAGTATTGAAAACTTAAAACGTTCAGCTAGTTTCAGAAAATTAAATCCTCCTACAGAAAAACAGTCAAACCGCGAAAAAATAGCACACTTGCTCAATAAATTGTTGAAGCCCCATGCACACAAGGTTCTTCTTCTTCTGTAGGAAGAAATCTGATTAGTTTCGGACATGATTGTTTCGGACTGATTAGAACTGTGAACGTCTGGAATTTTTGAGCGAATAAGAAAATTTGATTGAAGGGAAATTTCAGGTTCTGGGAATGGGAAAACTTAAAGAGTAAAAGAGAAAACATATCCTTAGAAAATACACAGTAGTATCTGAATACAGGATTTTATGGACGAGATTCGTTTTCCAGCATGAAATCGAACCAAAGCACACAGATAACAAAGTCGTATCTGGCTACTAGAAAAGAAAGTTAGCAAGGACAATAAAAATGTATGGAATGCTGTCTCAGAGACCTGACTCTAATCTATAGGACATTTGCGGGAATCACTAGGAGGAAAAAGAACTTAAAGGCAACCAAATTTTCTAGAAGACCAATGGAGAGTCTTTAAGGAATAATTTTCTCCGGATTATGTAGTATCTTTAATTTATAGCGTTAAAAATATATTGCTGATCGCCAAAAGAAACAAATAGTCCAAGAGCCCGTGGAAAAAAAAATTTCATCTCAATTTTCATAAAATTGAATGTTATCTATTCCCTTTAAAAAGTGAAAATTTGTGACTTCGAAAAGTGAAAATCAGGATCGGAGGGAAATGAAATTGGCGACCGTTCCAAAAAATGCATTATTCGAGTTATTTCATACCTGTTCGTTTTTGACTTATACGAAAATAGATGTAATGGAGGGAGTTATTGTTGACCGTATAAATATACGGTAATATAATATAAATATACGGTAAATATAAATATATTTAAAGGGAGTGCGGATAAATATATAAGTTGGTCGGGGGTGCGGTCAAAGAATTAGACTACTATAAGCGAACTTATATATTTTGTGCCGACGTTTCGGCCTAAGTTTTAGGCCATTTTCAGCGCTTGGCCACACGCCTCGCTGCCCTGAAGATGGCCTAAAACTTAGGCCGAAACGTCGGCACAAAATATATAAGTTCGCTTATAGTAGTCTAATTCTTTGACCGCACCCCCCGACCAACTTCTCCCTGAAAATAGATGTAATGCTAATATGAAAAAATTCACTCTACTACTTAATTGTTGCATTGAAGTAAAAAAATACGAAGACGACGAAGTCAAATCCTTTAGGCAGCAAACTAAATCCAGCAAATGCAAGGAATAACTTCGATCCAGGCAATACTATACCACAATTTGGCAAATGGGCAAGTAAAAGTGCCTCTTGAGCTGCCTGAAAATACGGTTGGGTTCACAATGGTTAATATTCCAGATTTACTTCGGTCAGATCGTCATACATATGCTGTGCCACCTAAATGGAATTATTGCACGGAATTTAACGCAAAGCCAACAACAGCTGTTTTATCATCACAACTTTCACTACGGGTTCAGCGGATGAAAATCTCCACAGCTCCTGTAATATTGCTCAGGCTGGGTGCTTTTTTCGATATTGCTAATCGACCGAAGTGAAACTGAATGTTTTGTTGTTTTAATTACAAAATTAAGCTTGTGCCCTCGCCAAGGAAACAAAAGTTGAAACAAATGAACGAGAAACTCAAATTGAAAAAACGGCATTAGTACTGAGGAGAGAAATATCTAATGAAAAGAACAAAAAAATGCAAAATGATATCACTGTGGATGACATTGTACAGGGAGAATCTGAAAAAAACTATCTTGTAGCAGGACAATGTTCTAATTAGGAAGCAGTACTCAACAGGCGCATACTATCATTAGCTCAAACTATAATATTTACTACAAGAAAAGGATTAATTAAGTCCGAAAAACATTTACCGTTAGAAAGGACCATTAAAAATGTAACTGGAAGTAGAACAGAAAAGATCTCGGGAGTTTTTCAGCGCTTTACCCAATGCACTAATGCTTTGTCAGTAAATATATTAATATTTATATTTATAATTCACAGTATATTTATTATTCATTAACCAAATTTATTATTCATAGTGTTGATATTATTCAGTAAATATAATCATCTTACATCATCATACATTTAAACAGATTCGACTCTTAAATAATCGGATAATTTTCATAAAAAAATTATGATGTATGAAGAATATTTTAAGAAGATACACAACCTTAGTTTATAGTTATGAAAACTAAAAGAAAAAATAGAGAGGAAAGCAAATTGAGTATTTATGCGAACCTTATAAAAGTGGCGTTCTTTCCCCTTTGGAATAATAAAATAAAATAATATAACTATCCCATATTTTTTAATATTTACTGTTTCCTCTTCCTACCATTAGTGAAGTACAGAAAGTTGCTAATCCGAAGTCAATAAACAAAGGATTTTCACGAATATTTATATGTATTTCTGAAGTAAAATCCTAATAAATGTATATTCGCAATGTTATAAAATAAGGATACAAAAAAGAAAGAGAAAACTAAAAAAAAAAAAAAATTAAAATCTTCCATTGAGTGCCCGAAAAGTGGTCGGATGAATAATTGAAATAGGTTACCTAATGTTAAAAAAAATAAATTTGACAAATTAATAGTAATTGTTTTTCCATATCCTTATCTATTATAAATTTAACTCAATTCACAGAATATTATTTCAGAATTCTCTTCCTTCGGAACCTCCCAAAAGCAGAAAGTATTCCAACAACATTTTGAACTGGCTGCTTAAACGATAAAAGTTTATCGAAAGAATGGAGCCTGTGAGAGTTGGTAAAATCAGTATTTAATAACTTTAGCAGGAAAAGAGGAAGACCAGTCCCAAGACAGTCAGGTGACAACCAGGGTTTCACTGGAGTTCTCCGCTATCCCCTTACTTGGGGACTAATTTGGAATAAACTGAGTGAGGGAACCAGAGAGAGAGGGTGAGATTTCCTTAAAAATATTTTGAAACTCAACTATTGTATGGATTTCGTATAAAAGGTCTTGAAAAAGTTTTTGAAGAAAGTCATAAGTGAAATAATTTAAATTGGGAGAGGAAGAAAAAAATCAAGATTATTGTAAAACAAATATTGTATTTAGTTAAAAATGTTGGAAAAATATTATTTTGGTAAAAAAAAATAATGACTACATAATAAGTCAAAAATTAATATTTAGTGCCTTCTCTTTTTCCAAGAGCCCAAGAGGAGAAACCATCCGAGTTATTTCACCCCAATTTACATATACTTGAATGTTATCTACCCTCTTTTTAGAGTGAAAATTTATGACTCTGCCAATCAGGATCGGGGAGAAATGAAAATGATGACCGTTCCAAAATGTTTAAAAAAAAGAAAAATGCATGATTCGATTCACTTCAAACCTGTTCCTTTTTGACTCAATACAGACTTAGTGTCCATATGAAAAAAAAAAAAAAAAAACACTACCTTGCTTGTAGGTATCGGGCGTTCGGCAGACCAAATCCAAAATCCAATTTAAAAACTCGAAATTCGAGTTATTTCATGCCTGTTCGTTATTGACTGATATGAACATACCCGTAGGTGTAGTACTACTGTGAACAAACTCACTCTTCCATGCTTGTGGAGAGGCGGGCTGACAAAACTGTGCCTGAGTAGTTAGACTACACTGCCGGTCCCAAGCCCGGATATATTAGAGCTAGGGCCTAGAGCTAGCTTATATTTTCCCGTTTTAAAGATATCTCATTTCGTTAATAATGTTTTCTTAATAGCATTTTTTTTTTTTTTTTTTTTTTATAAAGAAAACCTAAATATTAAATCACATGATTAATAATATGCCGTGTGGTGAGTACCATAAGTGATTACCATGTTTTACGATGAGTAAAAGAAGAAGTTTAGGTCCATAACATCAACTTTAGTAGAAGACCCTTTAGGATCTTCAGGTGTATCATTTAAAAAAATAAATAGGGTTAATCATCTGGAGAATGTACCAATCAATAACTAAGAAAGTTCAAATATTTAGTTTTTTCGAACTGAAGTTGTAAAATTAAGTTGTAGAATTAACCCCACGATTCAACAATTAATATGTATCTGAAATGAAGTTATATTTTTTATTGCATTTGTAAATAGACTCACATAGAGAAAGAGAGAGAGAGAGAAAAAAAATTAATAAGTATAATAATGATGTACATCACAAATGAAAATAGATAGATAGATGCATTAAATAATTAAACAACCAAGATAAAGAATATTCATGTACTTTATATACTTTTTTTAAATATAATAATTAAATTTAAAACATATATTTTAATTTATCATGTTGGATTGTTTGTATATGTATATATATTTATTCATTTTCCTGTACTGTTGATCTATATATTTATGCGTTCGGACATTGATGGTTGATTAGTTTCATAAATTTTCAAATTGTCTAGAGTTTATATACTGGATTAAGAGGGGGTTGATTGTTAACTGGAAGGGAGAATTATGGAGAGGTGAGAAGGTAGTTGGATGGATGAAAATAAATAAGGGATAGAAAAAGAAAATGGTGTGTAATCGAATACAGACGAAAAGTCTATGAAATATGTGTATGAATGGAAAAAAAAAAGAAATAAATGTAAAATTGTGTATATATACTATATATGTATTATATATGTATGTGTATATGTATTATATATGTATATAAATATTTTATCCACTGTGGATTGATTAGTATGCTGTGTATTATAGCAACCCAATGTAATTGGGCAGCACTGATTTTTAATAAATCATTTCTCTCTCTCTCTCTCTCTCTCTCTGTAAAGTATCATGATATTTCGTTTGTATTGTGATATTTGCTTAGAACATAACAATTCATTATGATTAAACCTAAATCGATGTAAAATGTGATATTATCTATTTTTGTGGTATTACATTGTAAACCCGAGAAAACTGTAAACAAAAAATTGTCAGTCGTTAACATTTTCTGTAAACTACATACTTCACTATAAAAGTATTGTAGATTAAACAAGGCATTGGAATCAATCTAAATTTGCATTTTCGACAATTATGTAGATTTAGCCTTTTTCTAACCTACTTTATCTGAATCTGTAAGCTGTTTTAATTCCGTTTTGCTAAGGTATATACTCGGCTAATCTAATTTTAATTATTATTTCATGATTATTACATTATATATATATATATATATATATATATATATATATATATATATATATATATAATGTAATAATACTGTCCTAATAAAATAATAATTAAAATTAGTTTAGTATATAACTCTGGTAAGGCCATGTTAGCAAAACGGAATTATACAGATTCAGATAAAGTAGGTTGATATAGAATGCTTTCAACGCTTTTTCAGGTACTGGAAAAAAAATACATATAAAAATATATAAAAAATATAAAAAATACAAAAAAAACCGATGTTACATAACGATGACGACAAATATACTTATAGATGTAATTTCTTCGAAATGCAAGATTTTCAGAAGAAAGCATTATAAAGCAGTTGAAGTGACGAATATGGTATTATGCTTTGATTAATTAAGAAATCACCATTCGGTACGTGGTATATTAAGTTTCCTCTAAATAAAAAGTAACTAGACCGTGGAAATCGTGATTTTAATGGTGATTTTTGTATCCACTCTACCCTAAAATAAGGAATAAATCATGTGGACAGAGAACAATGCTAACCACTACCCATCTAGAAAGGCTCTAGGATCCCTCATGAGTTTCTTTACCTAGAGCTGATTTGTTTGAATAGATTATATCACGCTAATTAGGTAATTTTTCTATTACTGATGATATCCCAGAAAGCATTAAAATCATATGGAATCATGGTATTTATTTTTAAATTGATATTGCTCAAGAAATCATTCTTCTAGAGCCAGCTTACAGGTAGTGGGCTCAATGAATGTGCGTCAACATAAAACCCGTACTGAATCAACATGCTTTGGTTTATTCTGCATGAGTAGAGTTCATACCTGATTGTCATTCTATGGTACTCAGTCAATACTAGAGTGCTCTCGCCCTTACACTGGGCTCGGTCGTCTGAACGTAGGCCAGCCACTTAAAGCTGCACATGTTTAGAATGGGAGTCCTCCGAGGCCCACTTGTGTGTTCATCAATATTTATACTATACTCGTAACTAATAGTGCTAATATTGAAGCAGCAGATGTATTATTCGATTCGAGTCAGTAAGTATACAATCAATAGTTATATAGAGCTCAATTATAAACTGATAGTCCTAATATATATATATATATATATATATATATATATATATATATATATATATATATATATATATATATATATTAGGATATATAATATTTTTAAGATGAAGAAGTAAATAAAAAACGACACAATTTTGAATAGCAATAGTCCGAAATCTCACTCTAGTTCATTTGATTAAATACTACCATCTAGCTCAAAAACACATCTATTTAAATATCGAATTATTTACATTCATATTCATTTTACATACTAATTGTAATTCCCTCCAAACGAAAAAAAACAAAAGCGTAAAAGTAAATATTTTTGCTGAAATTATAATGAATAGAAAATAATTAAACTTATGATTGAGAATAACCTTTTAAAAATATTCGATGTGCACTTTAGATACTCTTCTAGATCGTTTTTTTTTTCGCACATAAAATTACTTTTTTGTTCATTCATGGCATTCGTTTATAAACCCACCGATCATAATCGTAACGACAAACGTAACAAAAAGAGATTTATATATTTTTTATTATTAATCGTTGCCGAAATACTGCCCTTATTCTCAATTCTCATTGAAACCCAACTTTGATATTAGTTCTTGGTTATAGAAATAGCGATTCGATTGGCAAAGGTAGGTTTAGGAATGGCAGAGATACCTGACTTTAAGTTCAAAGAAAGGGTACTTGGCATATGAAGTAGAACTCGAAGTATCATAAAAGAACTTTGAGGATTCATGAATGCAAGTCCACATAAACATGAAACGAACAAGACGACTCAAAATTGTTCGAACACAAATCAAAAACAAAGACTTGAACTTACCAATTGTAAAATCTTGCTTATATGAAAAATACACAATCCCTTTCATCCATTCTCTTAACTGGTTGACCTTGACCCAGGTTGTAAAAAGTAGTAAAACTGAAAAAGGACGAGCTAAAACTATTCTACTCGTAGAAAGATGAAGAAAAACAATAGCAACCAGTTGCGAATCAGGAAGATTCCATAACACTAGCAACGCCGTCTCGTGGAGGATCGGCTGCCTGTTTCAAAATGCTTACAGGAAATGACGGCCGATGAATACTTTCGCGCGATACTGCAGTTTTGGGATATTCCGTAAGCCCTCCATGCCAACTAGGTGAAATGTATAATTGAAACATTGAAAAATTTCAGGTTCTTGGGAATATCACAACTGAATTTGTTTGTATCATGAGTAATTATTAAAAAATATCGAAACAGAGCAACCACGAAACGAATGACAACATTGTTAAAATGACCTGCAGTTGTTAAAATGAATAAATGATTTTTTTTTTTAAATTATTATTCTCTTCGCTAATTCCAATAACAGTCAGAAGCATTTTAAGAACTTCGATATTGATTAGAGGCCATTTTCATACTACGTACTATCTATGTAATTTTTCCTTTTATACCCCCTTCCACTCCATATCCATATGCCATTTAAATTTCTCTTCGAAAGCATTTCAAATGACACATCAAGACCATCCCCAGTCCAAGTCTGTCACGCAGTGCGTAACCTCTTTTTCTATACTGCTGCATGATTTAATATAATAATGATCCAGTATGTAATTCCAGGCAATTGAAGACGGTCCATTAATTGCCTGGATTACTAGGCTCGGCTGTTTTTTTGTATAATTATAAATTTATGATGTACAATTTTTCTACAGCATAGATATGGAAAAAATAGCAATATATTGGCAAGATTGCTTTGAAACTACAAAAAAAAAAAAAAATCTAAGAAACCACAGTGAACCGTCAGACTATTTCAGTGACAAACGTGTTCCTACAGAAGTTTCTTTAGTAATCCTGAACCTTGTAAAGAAAAGAGCAAATTTAGATGGAAATACAATCGTTCAATAACATGAATTTGTAGCTCCTAAAACTCTTTTCAAAAGTCAGGAGCCAGTGGTTTCTAAGACAAGTTAATAGCGCTTATCAAGATTTGGCTAAGCCATTCTTTCACAAATCGGACTTCGAAGGGGGGAGGGACGAAAAAAAGAACACAGTGGGAAAAGGCCAATTGATTCAGGGCCTAGCCCCAACTTTCGAGGAGAGAGATTAGGAAAAGAGAAAAAGGGTTTGTTATTTCTTTATCTCCCCAGGCCAGGAAGTGGAGGATTCCCGTAAGTTTAGCCTTCGGCCGCTCCTTGGATGAATCGTTGGGAGGAATTTACCGAAGAGGATTCTATTTTTTTTTTTTTTTGCTCCTTAATCAATGATAAATTAACTGCAATATTTTTGAAAACTTTCCAAAAATGTTCAATTATCTAGAAAGAATCATAGTTTTCATAATCATAAGAAGAAAGGTAAGTTGCTATGGTTAGTAAATACAATTTATTTACATGGTAAAAATGATATAAATCAGGGGATTTATCTAAAGATATTTGTGCCAACATTTTAATAATCTAATTTAATAATAACTTGCACTATAATTTTTCACACGTTATTAATTTGATCTAGTGTGGAAGATAAACAGTTAATGTGATTCCGTAAAATCAATAAAAATCCATTAAATAGGGCGAGATCCCAGAAAATAAACAGTAAGAAGCTGCTATGGTTCTCCGCTCGGCCTGTAAGTCATTCAAGGAGGTCCCTCATCCAGCTCCTTTTTATGGGTGCGGCCATGCATTTCTTATTTATTATATCCGCGGTGAAATCCGCATATAGTTTCGTATTTATTTCATAAATTAAATGCAAAGTCATAAATTAAATAATAGACAACATTGTATTTAATTTTTTGCCAATTAGCAATTAAATTAGTGACTCTGTAAGTTCAATTCTCAGACTCCTTTGTAAGAGCTTTCTGATAAAAGCGTACTGCTGGAATCGATATCCAGAAAGTGAACAAAAGTCGTAAACTTTTGATTGGAAAACTAGGAATCACAACAGAACTTTCATTAAAAGGTAGATAAGCCAGGGTAACTTTAAGGATGTTTGCAACAACGGCAAACGAGCGCTGAGAGTTCCAAGTAAATGAGAATTTATTTTAGAGTTCCAGATCATATATTCGATCAATCACCGAGTAAAAGAACTTCATTGAATCAATTCGTGAGCAGATCGTTCATCACCGATCTCGAAGCAGAAGTTAAGGAAAAGGCAGCTTAATGAAGTTAATTTCTAAAGAGTAAATCAAGAAATAATATCGTATATAATAAATTATATATGTATATATATATTTGTATATATATATATATATTATATATTATATATTATATATTACAAAATAGTAAGAATAACCTTGCCACTCCCTAATGTTCCTACCGTTATAAATCAATCATATTAAGCAATGGTTTATTTCATACTGTTTATTGACTTAATGATGTTGATGAATAGTCAATAAGAAAATGAAACAGTAAATTCTAAATTTCTTCGTTAATATTTGCATTTTGTCTAACTAAGGGGGTTAAGTCTAATGAATTTATTGAACGATTCATTGAACCTGGTGTCAGGCATGTAACTACTACAATATTTATTAGAGGGGCAATTTTCCCACAATTCTTTGATTTCCTAACTACAATAAATATTTTAATTTCCTCTACGATATTCCTTCCTCGATGGCGCTACAATTCACGAAGAGTCATGGCCGTCTGCAACATTGTCCGCCAGTCTTCTCTGTTCTCTGGTGCTGCTCTCCAGTGACGGAGGTTTAAGAGGTTCCGCGCATCGGCTGCCATACAGTCAGCCCACCATAGTCTGCAAACTCCTTTAGTTTCTAGGAGACGTTCTTATAGAAGTTTTCTGGGTATTTCATCAGGCCTCATCCTGGCAATATGTCCAGCCCATCTCAGCCACCCGATCCAGATGAATTTAACTATGTCAGGTTCACCATAAAATTCTTTTAGCTCTGCATTAGTGCGCTGCCACCATTCATTGTTGACCCGTACTGCTCCGAAGATCTTCCTCAGAATGCGCCTTTCAAAACAGAGGAGTGCTTGTTCCTGAGCCTTTGGGATTGTCCAGCTTTCAGAGCCATATAAAAGTAGTGGCTTAGTTAGGGTCTTGTATAGGCGGAGTTTAGTGGTCCTTGTGATGATTCGGCTGCGGAATTATCTAAGCAATCCAAAGTAGCTTCTTTGGCGGCTAAAATTCTCTTTTGGACGATATTAAGAAATATTGTAATTTTCCCCTACTCTGTTGGACTTCAACTTTTCACTTACCTGTTGTTGACACTTGACAATATTTATTTATTTTTTCAAACATAACATTGTACCGATAAATTCCCAATTCTCAACTCAAAAGATATTGGTATTAGTTTTAAATTTTAGTAACCCTTTGAGTAAATTTTACCACAATTTTCTCAGTTTGGAGTAGCTTCTCAAATCCCAAATTTCGAGTATTCAAATTATTACCATGCCGCCCTTGGGATGTCCCTGGCTGGGGTACAATATTCAAATTTACCCCTTAGAGGATTCTAACAAAGGTTCCTCTAATCACGCACCAACTGCAAATCAATATTACCGTGATAGTTCTTAGCTTTGGGTTGAAAATGTTTGATCGTGGAATATCATCAAGGACCTCTTAATCAGGGGACGTATGTACGGACGGATTCGATGATGTCTTGTAAACTAGAAAGGTTCGACCTTCTGAAAGATGGCATTTACCCTACTTAGGAGTCGGAGTGCTTTCTTTAATCATAGCTCCGACAGTCCAATAACATTACTGTAGGCGCATTACTGACATTATAACATTACTGATCTAGGACAGAAAAAAATATTGGTACTGGAACGGGCATAGTGGGAGGGGCGAGGAACGAGTCCGGCCAGTGGGATTTCTTGGTCTTTTACCAGAAAAAAGAAGCAAACAATATATGACAGACCATGAGGAATGAGATCATGAGAACTAAGATAGAAGCAGAGGAAAGAGTGTAAAAAAGCTTGAATAAAAAATTAAGATTTTTAGATCTTTTAAAGAACATTTTTTTTTCCTTCAAAATGTTTTAAATCATGATGATAATTTAAAATAGAAATATATTTTAGATATGAATATAACAAGAAATATGTGAATAGCTGTTTTTTAAATTTATTTTATATATTATTTTACATGAGTTTTAGTTTGAGCTGAGTTTAGTGTTACAGTTTAGTCTTCGCAGATTTTATAATTACTCATTTTATGCCAGCTTAAATGTTTTTAATAGATCACTTAATATAGACTTATTTCCTATGAAAAAAATAAATCAAAAACCTAATGAACTTACAACAAAACAATAAAAAATGGAGAAAAGTAAACACAAAAAGAAAAGTGATAAAATGTAAAATATTAAAAAAAAAAACCACTCTCCAGGAGGAATAGATATTGCACTTCCAGATGTGTAATACTCAGCTGTGAATTTGCATTTAAATTGAAAGAGGGATGAAGAATAATTGCCTAGAGAAAAGCTTTCTGTCGATAGTACTATATAAACTGAGGTCTATATAAACCTTACTGAGATTTATTCAAATTCAATTTGAGTGGATTGTGGAGGAAGGCGTACTTAAAGATCTGTTTTAGGAGTAATCTTACCAGTCCATCTTAACAGCTGGAATTAATACTGTAATAAAAATTAGGATAATAAGGTCTGGTTGAGATGAGGGAAAATCATTCAGGGAAAATCATTCCGTTTAATGTCTTCACTTTCTTTTGTTTACATTCTTCCCTTCATTCACTCATCCCAATCGCTCCCATCCCTTTTATATTCAGGTTGTGTTCATATTTATGCAGCAGCATATACTTTCGCGATTAAAAAATGACACTTGGGATTATTTCTGAAAGACAATAAAAAAAATTAGGTATGTACTATATTTTGCTGAAGTAACTGTTGACTCTATCATTCATACTAATTAAAAATATTTGTATTAACTTTTCTTTTTAAACTTAATTTTTATTTAAAAAATACTTATGAACAGTTCAGAAAAATAAAATAATAATTAATTTCAGAGTTTTCAGTCAAAATGAATAAATTCAATTTTAATATAATTTCTTCCTGTATGTCTTAAACTTTTACAAATTGATGTTCTTTGGTTTTATGAAAAAGAGGTATAGCAGAGGTATCCTGAATACAATTTCAAATGTTTTAAGAACATTGAATTGACAAAATATTGCATATAAACGGAAAAAGTGTATTTTCTGAAATTCTACAAATATATTGACACATTTAATGTCGTTAACAATTATTTTTAAGTGGAATCTGACCCAGAGAGATGAACAATTAATGAAACAACATCCAAAAGAAATTAAAACCTTAAAAATAAAAAATAAATAAGAAATATGCAATAGCACCATAGTATGCCATATCCCATATGCCATAGCTACTGTAATATTTTTCTTAAATCAAATTATTTTAAATTAAATCATTTTTTTATTATTTGTATTTATTAAACGTTGCTTCGAATTCTCCGGCCATTAACAACCGTTCTTCTTAAATTGATATTTTTTTGTTATTCTTTTTTTTTTTACCCTCCGTTTATTTTAAATTTATTTCACATACAATAGGAACAATAATGTCGTACAATCTGCAATGTATACAATAATTCCTTTCATTACCCGAGGGTATTAAATTGCTCCAATTAACTTCAGTACTCTTAGGTATATTAGTGTTTGTTCGATTCCAATATTTTCTTTATACGGAAAAGAACTTTCGATTTTCGTGGTTAGTCTTTCTTTCTGATATTTTTACATTCGAATAAATATTGTACAAATGCATTGTCACAAATTTGACACGTTGGACATTGTAAACCTAAAAGCAGGCGATGAGTCAGCTTTGAGTGTCCAATTCTCAGCCTTCTTATTATGTAGCATTCTATCTGTGTTACTCCTTTTGGAGACAGCCATGCAGAATTATTATCTTTGATTTGACGGAGATGGTTTAGCGGAAGACTTTCCCACTCTGCATTACAATTTTTGTTTACCACACTTGTAATTTATTTTTATCCATTAGGGCAAAAATGTGGATCTTAACGAGGGGATGTCACAACTTTTTGCTTCTGCTATTGCCCCTTAGTCAGCTCTTTCATTGGCGCTTATGCTCATGTGTGAAGGAACACATAACAGTGTAATTTTTTTATTATTTTGTGTTACGACAAAGTTCATAACCTGAATCTTTTGTAAAAATTGATTTATTTTTATATACAATTCTGTCGCTATAGATGAAAAAATCTTTGCAAATATGGCTTCTTTTTTTTTTTTTTTTTCAAAACAACGGCACTGTGCTCAAGAAATATTCTGAATATTTGAGGAGTGATGCTAATTGAAATTTGCACATGAATAGTAGTAGAAATAAATACTAAAATGGGTACTAAAATAAAATATTAAAATCATTAATCATAACTACGTTGAACTTTGTCGGATTTTTTTTTTAACCTTTAAAAGATAACATCTTAAAAAAAAAAAATCAATCTTAATTTATGCTAAAAGGCTGGTGGGGAAGCATATAATAAAATGGACCAAGGTTTTAAAATAAAATTTGCAATTGCATAAATTTATATTAATATAAAGGAAAAATGAATTTACAAAAAAAAAAACAGCTAAACATCTGGTTAATATATATTTTAATATTTTTTATATATTTTTATATTCTAATATTTTACCATATATTTTTCGTACCAAAAGCCTGTACATTCCTGACGGTTTCGTGGAAAGTAATAGCTACCGTGGGGAGGTTGCCATACTTTTTGAAGTAGAATGAAAGCGCAAGATTAATTTTGCAGAACCAAGACAAAATAAATAATTTATACAGATTACTATTGAACAAAGAGGCCCTTACCTGGCAGCTTGTCAAAAACCGGCGAAGTGTCCAAAGGGTCAAACTCTTGGAAACCTTGCTCGGACTAAAGTATGAGTAGATAAACCATTGAGTTTCATCTACATCTGCTCCGTAATTTAGGAACAGTCTTTCATACAACGGATTACGTCAAGGGCAATGTGATATTTGAAAAAGTCTCTTTTTTAGAATTGTAGGGATTGGAACTAAATTGGATTGTTTAATTTCATTTTTTCCTACCATAGGAGATAAAATGTAAACAATCAAAGTAGAAAAACAAAATGATTGAGTGGAACTGCTTTATATGATAAATAAAACGATCTCTACCGTTAAAGTAGTTTTCGTAGTAATATTTCAATGATATTTGTAACTGAAGAGAAATATGGTTAGGTTATTTAAATTCCAATTTATATCTTGATAAAGCGGCCGACGTGTCCCATAATATCAGCTTTGCATCTTCAAGTTCTAAAAGTGGCAATAAATATACTCATATCTTTTCTCCTTAGGTGGAATGAATTTTTTATCAATTTATTTTTCCACGCGTGCCTCTCTGGGAAATTTCGTATTTAAATTACGAGCTATTCACTGTTTAAAAGATGCATGCTAGATTTTTAATACTATTTGAAATTAATACGACACAAAACGTTATTTTATAATTACTTGTATTTGAATCACTGAATTGGATCGACTTTGTGATTTGAATGATTTCTACTGGCAGGAATCAAAGCCCTCCTGGCTTTGAAAACTGTGAACAATCCAAAGCAATAGAAAAATGAACAATTTTGGATCAAGCCAACAAGAACATTTTTGGCACGATGGATTGCTCTCAGAATTGTCTAATCTATAACAAGTATCATCTTTCAGATAATTAAAGCTTTTTGACATTATTTCATCAGATAACATCCACCGGCATCCGTTTCTCTCGCCTGAACACAAATAAACCTAAGATATGGTGCTTTAAGTTGAAGTACTCCTCATTTGAAATCAGATAGATAAAACGAAGGGATAAAAATTATTAGTTAAATAGTGCCAAATTAAATGGTATCATCAGGACAGAGAAAATATAGCATAAAAAATACAGAACAATAAAATAAAACATCTCACATCAACAGCTAAAAACCAAATTGAAGCAGCACACCGCTCCAAGGATATTCAAAACACACACTTGAGTATGTGGATAAAATATATGAAATAAATAAAAAAATAACGCATTCTGGTGCAAAAAGTAGGCATTCAGCTGGTAATATTATTGATTGTTGAAATCGATATTTCCAATTGAAATAACTTAAACACGATCTTGGTTGAATTAATGTTAACATAAAATTTTCTAGCACAGATTACAACGGTCAAATAGACAGGTACAGTCCTTTAGAAAAAAAAAATCTAATTTAAGTTGTCTCTTTATAAAAGGCATGGAAAGTGCTGTTTAAAAAAGCGATGCTTCTATTTTTAAAAAAAATGATCTAATAATCAAAGTGTTTTTTTTTTGTTTTTTTTTTCAAACCTTTTTAATTTTGTTTTTTAATTTTTAAAAATTAGGGTTAATTCTTTTCCATAAGCTGTGCTCAGTCATGCCTCCCACTAATCCACAATGCTGAGAATTTCAAGAAAATTTCAGAATGTCTACTGATAATTTATTATTTATATGTGTGTTAAATATATAATATAATTAATGTATAATATATGTAAAATAAATATAATATTGTAATAACATTACATTTATTTATACTATAATATAAAGTATAATTATAAATATATATATATATATATATATAGTTAAGGTCAGGAGGAATACAATGTAAGACCTAATTCCATGCCTGATTGTAAACATAACTCAGATAGCATATATAGAGGATTACTGAGAGAAATAAAGCAGTATCAGTTCAGATCTCGTGAGTGTTATTTCTTGCTCCCCTTTCCTTTCTCTGTTTTTTTTTATCAGTTTCGAGTCGCGGGAGCTTAACTGGTGCCGAAACCCGGGACCGCGAATACCTGAGTAACGAGGAACGGAGGACCCGTTTTTTTTTCTTTTTCCTTTCTCTAAGGCAATGCCAGAGGGAGTTGTGCGACCGGCAACGTTAATCATATCAGACGTCCCACCGCTGCCACAGGAAACCATGGCAGAAGCGCACGCAAACACGCTAGCTTGGATGAAGGTACGAGCAGCGACGACGCAGGACATGAGACGTGCGATATCAGATTTGGAAAGATTCACTGGCGAGATTGGTGAGTTAAATCACTTCCTCAAGGCAGGAGACCGGATAAGGGCAGAGCTAGAGATGAAAATGTCCGAAAACATGCTAAATCAAAGAGATGCGGACTCTTTGAACGCGGCGTTAATATGCAGGATAAAAAGGAGCATCCTGAATCTGATCCAGGCCGATGAAGAAACTCCATGGAACGTCGTGAAGGACCGTCTGAAAAAAGCGTTTGGAGGCGGCAGATGGACCCCGGAAGAGGATATTTTTTACATGTTCCGGGAGACGAAACGAGCTCATCAATCAAATGGTCAATATGCCGGAACACTATTGGCCCACTATAATAAGATCACTGAGAAGATGAGAGAGACAGTGAACGCAGCGGAAGTGGAGGGCAGAATGGGGTTCCTCTCGACGATATTGAAGGTGCAGTTGGCGAAGGAGATCGGGAGGAAGGAGGGCCTAGCTAGAGATCGCACATTTGTTGAATGTGCCCAGGAGTTAATAGACTCCAGTGCCAGAGAAGAAGAAGCCCGGAGCGTAGAAGAAGACGGAGGATGGAACAGAGTGGTACACAGAAGACCCAGAGCAATGCCTCCCATGTGGGGGAAAGGAAAAGTCGAATATGCTGGAAAGGAGCGAATAGCAGTAGGAGAAAGGAGGCAAGGGAAGATGAGGAATAACGGAAGGCGTGAAGACCGGAGATGTCATGGATGCGGAAAGGCAGGACATTTGGTGGCACAATGCCCACGCACCAAGTGCTTTGAATGTGGAACAGAAGGGCACATTGCCAGACAATGCCCATACATGAGTCGGAGGAGAGAAGGGTTCAGACCGCCAGAGCCTATGGAAGTAAATGCACAGAAGATATGGAGAAGAAACAGACCTCAGTGGGAGTCGACCGAATCTTCGGAAACGTCCGAAACAGAGGAGGAGGCACAAGAACCAGGAAATAGAGGAGGTGAGGGAAATGGTAGTGTCCGAAGGAACCAAGGACGACGAACAACAGTGGAGAGGAGAGAACGAGAGGAAATTTGAGGAGAGGAGCAATGGAGAGGCAACCGCACATTAGTGAGCAATAGTGTTGAAAGTGAGTGTAGCGGGCTGCCTATAATTAGAGTTGCGAGCGGAGAATACCTAGTAGACACAGGGAGTTCCAACACAATATTGAGTAGGAGTACGTTGCAGAGGATGTACAACGGAGAGAGGACGCCCCGGATAAAGGTATGTTCCTGTAAGTTAATCACCCTAGGTGGGCCTTGTAGAGTAGAGGGAGAGGCGATAATAGACCTAGAGGGATGGGGAAAAAGGGAGGAGAAGTTGAAAATCCACATAGTAGAGGGAATGTCCAGGGAATACGGGGGTATTATCGGGTGTGACTTGCTGGGAAGGATAGGAGCGAGAATCAGGAATAGCGAGGGACGCTGGGACATTCGTATAGGGGGAAGGAAATATCAATGTTTGAGATCTCTAGGAAAGGATGAGGCGCGAGTAGGAGCCATTAGTCAAGTGGGGGATTGGAGGTATGAGATAAAGGAAGAATATGGCGATATTTTCTTCAAAGAGGGCGAGATATTGGGGGCAACGGGGAAAACCGTGCACGAGATTCCGCTGAAGCTAGACAGGGTGAGTTACGTAAAAGAGCGGCGATACCCGCAGGCGTTGCGTCAGCATATCCGGCAGGAACTAGAGACTCTGAAGAGACAAGGGATTATCGTAGATAGTACGTCTCCGTATAATAGTCCCCTCTGGGCGGTAAAGAAGAAGAGCGCGGAAGGTGAGGAAAAGTATAGAGTCGTGGTGGACTATCGAAAATTGAACGAGAATACGGTAGACGAAAGATATCCTATACCGAGATTCGAGGATATTCTAGACAGACTCAGCGGGGCGACCGTATTTAGCACGTTGGATTTGAAGGCGGGATACCATCAAATAAGGATGCACCCCAAGGACCGACCTAAGACGGCTTTCACCTTCGAGAGGGGCCACTACGAGTTCACTAGGATGCCGTTTGGCCTCAAAAACGCGCCCATTACTTTTCAACGCCTCATGGACGAATTTCTGCGGGGGATAGACGAATCTATATGTCAGGTCTACATGGACGACTTGGTGGTATTTAGTAAGGACAAAGCTCAGCACGTGGACCATTTGCGCAGTGTGTTCGATCAGATAAGAAAATTCGGGTTGAAGTTGTCCGCAGAAAAATCACAGTTAGGTCAGGACCAGATAAATTTTTTAGGGCACACTATATCGAAAGAGGGAGTGAAACCCGACAGCGCGAAAGTGGAGGCGATAAGGAAAATGGCAATCCCGAGAGATGTGCAAGGGATCCGGCGGTTATTAGGGACTTTAAACTATTATAGAAGATTCGTTCCTGAGATGGCAGAATACCTTGTACCCATTAATAATCTGTTGAAGAAGGGCCAGAAAGTGGTTATAACTCCGGACATGGAAGATAATATTCGAAGGTGCATGACCCGACTCCAAGAGGAACCGGTATTAGCATTTCCCGATTTTGAAAAGAGGTTCATAATTACCACGGACGCCAGCGAATATGCATTGGGGGCGGTTCTGGCGCAGGAAGGGAAAAAAGGGGAACGACCGGTGGCGTACGCCAGTAGGCGCCTCACGGACGCCGAAACGAGATATAGTGCGCTGGAGAGAGAGTTACTAGGTATTGTGTGGGCTATAGATCACTTTAGGGCCTATGTATTCGGAAGGAAGTTCACAGTCCGCACAGACCACAGACCTCTGCAGTGGGTCGGGAAATTAAAGGAATCGTCCGCTAGAGTCACTAGATGGAAAGAACTCCTCAGCCAATACAACATGGAGGTGGAGTACAAGCCGGGGAAGGAAAACGTTGTCGCTGATTGGCTGTCCAGGGCGATGATGATCAATGCGGTTGAGGAGGACAGAGGGGAGTCGTCCAGAGACGTACGGCAGTTCCTGCGGGAGTGGACGCCAGATCGAGAAGGAGAACAGGATGGACCGGAGGCCACCGACCCAGAACAGTCGACTGCAGAGGAGAGCTCTACAGACGGGAGATCGACAGATATGGAGCAGATAGACCAAATAATTAATGACAAAAGACGGCAGATCATTTGGAAAACGAGGACAACGGGGCTGCTCAAAATAGATTATGGGGCATACGAAGGGCGGAAAATCGCCACCGTTTGGTCTCAACCGGGGGTCAGGCCAGAGCAGATCAGTCGGGTACTGAAAGATGCGTCGAGACCAGGAAAAACCCATTATTTGTACGTGGGAAACGAGACAATTTGGGAAAAAATAAAGAGATTATGGCAAACCGAACAGATCGGAATCGACAGGACATTTATTCGGTGCACCCTGATGGTAGAGACAATCCGCGACGAGAACCAGCAGAAAGAGATGACGCTCGCATACCACCAGGGAAAGACCAACCACCGAGGTGAGCAGGAAACACTACAGGCGTTGAAACGCAGGTATTTCTGGGGAAGAATGAAGAAGACGATCAAAGAGGTGATCGGGAAATGTGAAATTTGCCAGACTACGAAGTACGATCGGCACCCGCCAAAAGTGCAGCAAGAAGAAACCCCCACGGCGGAAACACCGTTGAGTGACTTACAAATCGACACCTTCACATGGAGGGGACACAAGTGGGTCACTATGCTCGACTTATTCAGTAAAGTGGCCATGGCATATCCGGCGCACGAACGATCATCTGAGGCGGTGTTAGGAGCTCTGCGGGTGTGGTTCCAGTTTTATGGAGTTCCAGATCGGATATCATCAGATTGCGGCAGAGAATTTGACAGCTCTCACATCAGAGACGAAATGAAGGCACTAGATGTGCAGTGGCATCTCAACACCCCAGGTCACCCAAAGAGCAGAGGAGGTATTGAGCGACTCCATAGCACGCTGAGTGAACACCTACGTGTGTACCACGCAGATAAAGGTCTAACACCAGAGGCGGCAATGCCGAAAGCAGTGGCGGCATATAACCACTCAATTCACGCCGTGACGGGATTTGCCCCATTCGAGATTCTCTTTGGGCTTCGGGGACGACGCAGAGACAGTGGGGAGACGGCGACAAACGACGAAACGTCCGACAGGCTGATCAATAATCGGATAACGTTGGGAAAATTGTGGGAGAAAGTACGCGGACGGCTAGAGGGGGAAAAACGTAGGAGAGTGGTGAAGGAAAATAGGAAGGTTAAAGACATATGGGGTGGCATTAAAATAGGAACCATCGTGTACAGGAAAGTAGGGTCCAACAGGAGTAAAGAGCTGCTAAGGTACGAGGGCCCATTTAGGGTGATTGTTATTAGAGAGCATAATATAGTGACCATCCAAAGCGTGAGAGAACCCAGAAAGCGTAGAACTGTGCACATTGAACAATTAAAGCTACCAGCGGGTGAGCCAGAACAACCTTAAACAGGCCGGAGCATCCTCTTCGCCGTATATAATCTTGTGAGAGGCAGTTCTTCTTTATTATTAGTACTATTTTATATATTTTTTTTTATTTTGTTTTATCGTTGTGTATATAGTGTTAGCGAAACATGTGTCTTATCGCTCAAGAGAGTAAATTTCGTTTTTGTGTAACAGTTACTATAAGTTTTTGTTGTTATGTTTTCTTCGGATAAGTTAATATTGTATGTGTTCTCAGCAAAACTGTATATATTAGATTATTTTGTGTTGTACTTTAGTTGTTAGGTTTTTCAAGTATTTAGTTGTATATATTTTGTTTTTTTTAGTCATGTTCATATTAGTTTACGACGGATGGTCGTAAACTGGTAGGGGGGAGTTAAGGTCAGGAGGAATACAATGTAAGACCTAATTCCATGCCTGATTGTAAACATAACTCAGATAGCATATATAGAGGATTACTGAGAGGATTACTTTTTTTTTATCAGTTTCGAGTCGCGGGAGCTTAACTGGTGCCGAAACCCGGGACCGCGAATACCTGAGTAACGAGGAACGGAGGACCCGTTTTTTTTTCTTTTTCCTTTCTCTAAGGCAATGCCAGAGGGAGTTGTGCGACCGGCAACGTTAATCATATCAGACGTCCCACCGCTGCCACAGGAAACCATGGCAGAAGCGCACGCAAACACGCTAGCTTGGATGAAGGTACGAGCAGCGACGACGCAGGACATGAGACGTGCGATATCAGATTTGGAAAGATTCACTGGCGAGATTGGTGAGTTAAATCACTTCCTCAAGGCAGGAGACCGGATAAGGGCAGAGCTAGAGATGAAAATGTCCGAAAACATGCTAAATCAAAGAGATGCGGACTCTTTGAACGCGGCGTTAATATGCAGGATAAAAAGGAGCATCCTGAATCTGATCCAGGCCGATGAAGAAACTCCATGGAACGTCGTGAAGGACCGTCTGAAAAAAGCGTTTGGAGGCGGCAGATGGACCCCGGAAGAGGATATTTTTTACATGTTCCGGGAGACGAAACGAGCTCATCAATCAAATGGTCAATATGCCGGAACACTATTGGCCCACTATAATAAGATCACTGAGAAGATGAGAGAGACAGTGAACGCAGCGGAAGTGGAGGGCAGAATGGGGTTCCTCTCGACGATATTGAAGGTGCAGTTGGCGAAGGAGATCGGGAGGAAGGAGGGCCTAGCTAGAGATCGCACATTTGTTGAATGTGCCCAGGAGTTAATAGACTCCAGTGCCAGAGAAGAAGAAGCCCGGAGCGTAGAAGAAGACGGAGGATGGAACAGAGTGGTACACAGAAGACCCAGAGCAATGCCTCCCATGTGGGGGAAAGGAAAAGTCGAATATGCTGGAAAGGAGCGAATAGCAGTAGGAGAAAGGAGGCAAGGGAAGATGAGGAATAACGGAAGGCGTGAAGACCGGAGATGTCATGGATGCGGAAAGGCAGGACATTTGGTGGCACAATGCCCACGCACCAAGTGCTTTGAATGTGGAACAGAAGGGCACATTGCCAGACAATGCCCATACATGAGTCGGAGGAGAGAAGGGTTCAGACCGCCAGAGCCTATGGAAGTAAATGCACAGAAGATATGGAGAAGAAACAGACCTCAGTGGGAGTCGACCGAATCTTCGGAAACGTCCGAAACAGAGGAGGAGGCACAAGAACCAGGAAATAGAGGAGGTGAGGGAAATGGTAGTGTCCGAAGGAACCAAGGACGACGAACAACAGTGGAGAGGAGAGAACGAGAGGAAATTTGAGGAGAGGAGCAATGGAGAGGCAACCGCACATTAGTGAGCAATAGTGTTGAAAGTGAGTGTAGCGGGCTGCCTATAATTAGAGTTGCGAGCGGAGAATACCTAGTAGACACAGGGAGTTCCAACACAATATTGAGTAGGAGTACGTTGCAGAGGATGTACAACGGAGAGAGGACGCCCCGGATAAAGGTATGTTCCTGTAAGTTAATCACCCTAGGTGGGCCTTGTAGAGTAGAGGGAGAGGCGATAATAGACCTAGAGGGATGGGGAAAAAGGGAGGAGAAGTTGAAAATCCACATAGTAGAGGGAATGTCCAGGGAATACGGGGGTATTATCGGGTGTGACTTGCTGGGAAGGATAGGAGCGAGAATCAGGAATAGCGAGGGACGCTGGGACATTCGTATAGGGGGAAGGAAATATCAATGTTTGAGATCTCTAGGAAAGGATGAGGCGCGAGTAGGAGCCATTAGTCAAGTGGGGGATTGGAGGTATGAGATAAAGGAAGAATATGGCGATATTTTCTTCAAAGAGGGCGAGATATTGGGGGCAACGGGGAAAACCGTGCACGAGATTCCGCTGAAGCTAGACAGGGTGAGTTACGTAAAAGAGCGGCGATACCCGCAGGCGTTGCGTCAGCATATCCGGCAGGAACTAGAGACTCTGAAGAGACAAGGGATTATCGTAGATAGTACGTCTCCGTATAATAGTCCCCTCTGGGCGGTAAAGAAGAAGAGCGCGGAAGGTGAGGAAAAGTATAGAGTCGTGGTGGACTATCGAAAATTGAACGAGAATACGGTAGACGAAAGATATCCTATACCGAGATTCGAGGATATTCTAGACAGACTCAGCGGGGCGACCGTATTTAGCACGTTGGATTTGAAGGCGGGATACCATCAAATAAGGATGCACCCCAAGGACCGACCTAAGACGGCTTTCACCTTCGAGAGGGGCCACTACGAGTTCACTAGGATGCCGTTTGGCCTCAAAAACGCGCCCATTACTTTTCAACGCCTCATGGACGAATTTCTGCGGGGGATAGACGAATCTATATGTCAGGTCTACATGGACGACTTGGTGGTATTTAGTAAGGACAAAGCTCAGCACGTGGACCATTTGCGCAGTGTGTTCGATCAGATAAGAAAATTCGGGTTGAAGTTGTCCGCAGAAAAATCACAGTTAGGTCAGGACCAGATAAATTTTTTAGGGCACACTATATCGAAAGAGGGAGTGAAACCCGACAGCGCGAAAGTGGAGGCGATAAGGAAAATGGCAATCCCGAGAGATGTGCAAGGGATCCGGCGGTTATTAGGGACTTTAAACTATTATAGAAGATTCGTTCCTGAGATGGCAGAATACCTTGTACCCATTAATAATCTGTTGAAGAAGGGCCAGAAAGTGGTTATAACTCCGGACATGGAAGATAATATTCGAAGGTGCATGACCCGACTCCAAGAGGAACCGGTATTAGCATTTCCCGATTTTGAAAAGAGGTTCATAATTACCACGGACGCCAGCGAATATGCATTGGGGGCGGTTCTGGCGCAGGAAGGGAAAAAAGGGGAACGACCGGTGGCGTACGCCAGTAGGCGCCTCACGGACGCCGAAACGAGATATAGTGCGCTGGAGAGAGAGTTACTAGGTATTGTGTGGGCTATAGATCACTTTAGGGCCTATGTATTCGGAAGGAAGTTCACAGTCCGCACAGACCACAGACCTCTGCAGTGGGTCGGGAAATTAAAGGAATCGTCCGCTAGAGTCACTAGATGGAAAGAACTCCTCAGCCAATACAACATGGAGGTGGAGTACAAGCCGGGGAAGGAAAACGTTGTCGCTGATTGGCTGTCCAGGGCGATGATGATCAATGCGGTTGAGGAGGACAGAGGGGAGTCGTCCAGAGACGTACGGCAGTTCCTGCGGGAGTGGACGCCAGATCGAGAAGGAGAACAGGATGGACCGGAGGCCACCGACCCAGAACAGTCGACTGCAGAGGAGAGCTCTACAGACGGGAGATCGACAGATATGGAGCAGATAGACCAAATAATTAATGACAAAAGACGGCAGATCATTTGGAAAACGAGGACAACGGGGCTGCTCAAAATAGATTATGGGGCATACGAAGGGCGGAAAATCGCCACCGTTTGGTCTCAACCGGGGGTCAGGCCAGAGCAGATCAGTCGGGTACTGAAAGATGCGTCGAGACCAGGAAAAACCCATTATTTGTACGTGGGAAACGAGACAATTTGGGAAAAAATAAAGAGATTATGGCAAACCGAACAGATCGGAATCGACAGGACATTTATTCGGTGCACCCTGATGGTAGAGACAATCCGCGACGAGAACCAGCAGAAAGAGATGACGCTCGCATACCACCAGGGAAAGACCAACCACCGAGGTGAGCAGGAAACACTACAGGCGTTGAAACGCAGGTATTTCTGGGGAAGAATGAAGAAGACGATCAAAGAGGTGATCGGGAAATGTGAAATTTGCCAGACTACGAAGTACGATCGGCACCCGCCAAAAGTGCAGCAAGAAGAAACCCCCACGGCGGAAACACCGTTGAGTGACTTACAAATCGACACCTTCACATGGAGGGGACACAAGTGGGTCACTATGCTCGACTTATTCAGTAAAGTGGCCATGGCATATCCGGCGCACGAACGATCATCTGAGGCGGTGTTAGGAGCTCTGCGGGTGTGGTTCCAGTTTTATGGAGTTCCAGATCGGATATCATCAGATTGCGGCAGAGAATTTGACAGCTCTCACATCAGAGACGAAATGAAGGCACTAGATGTGCAGTGGCATCTCAACACCCCAGGTCACCCAAAGAGCAGAGGAGGTATTGAGCGACTCCATAGCACGCTGAGTGAACACCTACGTGTGTACCACGCAGATAAAGGTCTAACACCAGAGGCGGCAATGCCGAAAGCAGTGGCGGCATATAACCACTCAATTCACGCCGTGACGGGATTTGCCCCATTCGAGATTCTCTTTGGGCTTCGGGGACGACGCAGAGACAGTGGGGAGACGGCGACAAACGACGAAACGTCCGACAGGCTGATCAATAATCGGATAACGTTGGGAAAATTGTGGGAGAAAGTACGCGGACGGCTAGAGGGGGAAAAACGTAGGAGAGTGGTGAAGGAAAATAGGAAGGTTAAAGACATATGGGGTGGCATTAAAATAGGAACCATCGTGTACAGGAAAGTAGGGTCCAACAGGAGTAAAGAGCTGCTAAGGTACGAGGGCCCATTTAGGGTGATTGTTATTAGAGAGCATAATATAGTGACCATCCAAAGCGTGAGAGAACCCAGAAAGCGTAGAACTGTGCACATTGAACAATTAAAGCTACCAGCGGGTGAGCCAGAACAACCTTAAACAGGCCGGAGCATCCTCTTCGCCGTATATAATCTTGTGAGAGGCAGTTCTTCTTTATTATTAGTACTATTTTATATATTTTTTTTTATTTTGTTTTATCGTTGTGTATATAGTGTTAGCGAAACATGTGTCTTATCGCTCAAGAGAGTAAATTTCGTTTTTGTGTAACAGTTACTATAAGTTTTTGTTGTTATGTTTTCTTCGGATAAGTTAATATTGTATGTGTTCTCAGCAAAACTGTATATATTAGATTATTTTGTGTTGTACTTTAGTTGTTAGGTTTTTCAAGTATTTAGTTGTATATATTTTGTTTTTTTTAGTCATGTTCATATTAGTTTACGACGGATGGTCGTAAACTGGTAGGGGGGAGTTAAGGTCAGGAGGAATACAATGTAAGACCTAATTCCATGCCTGATTGTAAACATAACTCAGATAGCATATATAGAGGATTACTGAGAGGATTACTTTTTTTTTATCAGTTTCGAGTCGCGGGAGCTTAACTGGTGCCGAAACCCGGGACCGCGAATACCTGAGTAACGAGGAACGGAGGACCCGTTTTTTTTTCTTTTTCCTTTCTCTAAGGCAATGCCAGAGGGAGTTGTGCGACCGGCAACGTTAATCATATCAGACGTCCCACCGCTGCCACAGGAAACCATGGCAGAAGCGCACGCAAACACGCTAGCTTGGATGAAGGTACGAGCAGCGACGACGCAGGACATGAGACGTGCGATATCAGATTTGGAAAGATTCACTGGCGAGATTGGTGAGTTAAATCACTTCCTCAAGGCAGGAGACCGGATAAGGGCAGAGCTAGAGATGAAAATGTCCGAAAACATGCTAAATCAAAGAGATGCGGACTCTTTGAACGCGGCGTTAATATGCAGGATAAAAAGGAGCATCCTGAATCTGATCCAGGCCGATGAAGAAACTCCATGGAACGTCGTGAAGGACCGTCTGAAAAAAGCGTTTGGAGGCGGCAGATGGACCCCGGAAGAGGATATTTTTTACATGTTCCGGGAGACGAAACGAGCTCATCAATCAAATGGTCAATATGCCGGAACACTATTGGCCCACTATAATAAGATCACTGAGAAGATGAGAGAGACAGTGAACGCAGCGGAAGTGGAGGGCAGAATGGGGTTCCTCTCGACGATATTGAAGGTGCAGTTGGCGAAGGAGATCGGGAGGAAGGAGGGCCTAGCTAGAGATCGCACATTTGTTGAATGTGCCCAGGAGTTAATAGACTCCAGTGCCAGAGAAGAAGAAGCCCGGAGCGTAGAAGAAGACGGAGGATGGAACAGAGTGGTACACAGAAGACCCAGAGCAATGCCTCCCATGTGGGGGAAAGGAAAAGTCGAATATGCTGGAAAGGAGCGAATAGCAGTAGGAGAAAGGAGGCAAGGGAAGATGAGGAATAACGGAAGGCGTGAAGACCGGAGATGTCATGGATGCGGAAAGGCAGGACATTTGGTGGCACAATGCCCACGCACCAAGTGCTTTGAATGTGGAACAGAAGGGCACATTGCCAGACAATGCCCATACATGAGTCGGAGGAGAGAAGGGTTCAGACCGCCAGAGCCTATGGAAGTAAATGCACAGAAGATATGGAGAAGAAACAGACCTCAGTGGGAGTCGACCGAATCTTCGGAAACGTCCGAAACAGAGGAGGAGGCACAAGAACCAGGAAATAGAGGAGGTGAGGGAAATGGTAGTGTCCGAAGGAACCAAGGACGACGAACAACAGTGGAGAGGAGAGAACGAGAGGAAATTTGAGGAGAGGAGCAATGGAGAGGCAACCGCACATTAGTGAGCAATAGTGTTGAAAGTGAGTGTAGCGGGCTGCCTATAATTAGAGTTGCGAGCGGAGAATACCTAGTAGACACAGGGAGTTCCAACACAATATTGAGTAGGAGTACGTTGCAGAGGATGTACAACGGAGAGAGGACGCCCCGGATAAAGGTATGTTCCTGTAAGTTAATCACCCTAGGTGGGCCTTGTAGAGTAGAGGGAGAGGCGATAATAGACCTAGAGGGATGGGGAAAAAGGGAGGAGAAGTTGAAAATCCACATAGTAGAGGGAATGTCCAGGGAATACGGGGGTATTATCGGGTGTGACTTGCTGGGAAGGATAGGAGCGAGAATCAGGAATAGCGAGGGACGCTGGGACATTCGTATAGGGGGAAGGAAATATCAATGTTTGAGATCTCTAGGAAAGGATGAGGCGCGAGTAGGAGCCATTAGTCAAGTGGGGGATTGGAGGTATGAGATAAAGGAAGAATATGGCGATATTTTCTTCAAAGAGGGCGAGATATTGGGGGCAACGGGGAAAACCGTGCACGAGATTCCGCTGAAGCTAGACAGGGTGAGTTACGTAAAAGAGCGGCGATACCCGCAGGCGTTGCGTCAGCATATCCGGCAGGAACTAGAGACTCTGAAGAGACAAGGGATTATCGTAGATAGTACGTCTCCGTATAATAGTCCCCTCTGGGCGGTAAAGAAGAAGAGCGCGGAAGGTGAGGAAAAGTATAGAGTCGTGGTGGACTATCGAAAATTGAACGAGAATACGGTAGACGAAAGATATCCTATACCGAGATTCGAGGATATTCTAGACAGACTCAGCGGGGCGACCGTATTTAGCACGTTGGATTTGAAGGCGGGATACCATCAAATAAGGATGCACCCCAAGGACCGACCTAAGACGGCTTTCACCTTCGAGAGGGGCCACTACGAGTTCACTAGGATGCCGTTTGGCCTCAAAAACGCGCCCATTACTTTTCAACGCCTCATGGACGAATTTCTGCGGGGGATAGACGAATCTATATGTCAGGTCTACATGGACGACTTGGTGGTATTTAGTAAGGACAAAGCTCAGCACGTGGACCATTTGCGCAGTGTGTTCGATCAGATAAGAAAATTCGGGTTGAAGTTGTCCGCAGAAAAATCACAGTTAGGTCAGGACCAGATAAATTTTTTAGGGCACACTATATCGAAAGAGGGAGTGAAACCCGACAGCGCGAAAGTGGAGGCGATAAGGAAAATGGCAATCCCGAGAGATGTGCAAGGGATCCGGCGGTTATTAGGGACTTTAAACTATTATAGAAGATTCGTTCCTGAGATGGCAGAATACCTTGTACCCATTAATAATCTGTTGAAGAAGGGCCAGAAAGTGGTTATAACTCCGGACATGGAAGATAATATTCGAAGGTGCATGACCCGACTCCAAGAGGAACCGGTATTAGCATTTCCCGATTTTGAAAAGAGGTTCATAATTACCACGGACGCCAGCGAATATGCATTGGGGGCGGTTCTGGCGCAGGAAGGGAAAAAAGGGGAACGACCGGTGGCGTACGCCAGTAGGCGCCTCACGGACGCCGAAACGAGATATAGTGCGCTGGAGAGAGAGTTACTAGGTATTGTGTGGGCTATAGATCACTTTAGGGCCTATGTATTCGGAAGGAAGTTCACAGTCCGCACAGACCACAGACCTCTGCAGTGGGTCGGGAAATTAAAGGAATCGTCCGCTAGAGTCACTAGATGGAAAGAACTCCTCAGCCAATACAACATGGAGGTGGAGTACAAGCCGGGGAAGGAAAACGTTGTCGCTGATTGGCTGTCCAGGGCGATGATGATCAATGCGGTTGAGGAGGACAGAGGGGAGTCGTCCAGAGACGTACGGCAGTTCCTGCGGGAGTGGACGCCAGATCGAGAAGGAGAACAGGATGGACCGGAGGCCACCGACCCAGAACAGTCGACTGCAGAGGAGAGCTCTACAGACGGGAGATCGACAGATATGGAGCAGATAGACCAAATAATTAATGACAAAAGACGGCAGATCATTTGGAAAACGAGGACAACGGGGCTGCTCAAAATAGATTATGGGGCATACGAAGGGCGGAAAATCGCCACCGTTTGGTCTCAACCGGGGGTCAGGCCAGAGCAGATCAGTCGGGTACTGAAAGATGCGTCGAGACCAGGAAAAACCCATTATTTGTACGTGGGAAACGAGACAATTTGGGAAAAAATAAAGAGATTATGGCAAACCGAACAGATCGGAATCGACAGGACATTTATTCGGTGCACCCTGATGGTAGAGACAATCCGCGACGAGAACCAGCAGAAAGAGATGACGCTCGCATACCACCAGGGAAAGACCAACCACCGAGGTGAGCAGGAAACACTACAGGCGTTGAAACGCAGGTATTTCTGGGGAAGAATGAAGAAGACGATCAAAGAGGTGATCGGGAAATGTGAAATTTGCCAGACTACGAAGTACGATCGGCACCCGCCAAAAGTGCAGCAAGAAGAAACCCCCACGGCGGAAACACCGTTGAGTGACTTACAAATCGACACCTTCACATGGAGGGGACACAAGTGGGTCACTATGCTCGACTTATTCAGTAAAGTGGCCATGGCATATCCGGCGCACGAACGATCATCTGAGGCGGTGTTAGGAGCTCTGCGGGTGTGGTTCCAGTTTTATGGAGTTCCAGATCGGATATCATCAGATTGCGGCAGAGAATTTGACAGCTCTCACATCAGAGACGAAATGAAGGCACTAGATGTGCAGTGGCATCTCAACACCCCAGGTCACCCAAAGAGCAGAGGAGGTATTGAGCGACTCCATAGCACGCTGAGTGAACACCTACGTGTGTACCACGCAGATAAAGGTCTAACACCAGAGGCGGCAATGCCGAAAGCAGTGGCGGCATATAACCACTCAATTCACGCCGTGACGGGATTTGCCCCATTCGAGATTCTCTTTGGGCTTCGGGGACGACGCAGAGACAGTGGGGAGACGGCGACAAACGACGAAACGTCCGACAGGCTGATCAATAATCGGATAACGTTGGGAAAATTGTGGGAGAAAGTACGCGGACGGCTAGAGGGGGAAAAACGTAGGAGAGTGGTGAAGGAAAATAGGAAGGTTAAAGACATATGGGGTGGCATTAAAATAGGAACCATCGTGTACAGGAAAGTAGGGTCCAACAGGAGTAAAGAGCTGCTAAGGTACGAGGGCCCATTTAGGGTGATTGTTATTAGAGAGCATAATATAGTGACCATCCAAAGCGTGAGAGAACCCAGAAAGCGTAGAACTGTGCACATTGAACAATTAAAGCTACCAGCGGGTGAGCCAGAACAACCTTAAACAGGCCGGAGCATCCTCTTCGCCGTATATAATCTTGTGAGAGGCAGTTCTTCTTTATTATTAGTACTATTTTATATATTTTTTTTTATTTTGTTTTATCGTTGTGTATATAGTGTTAGCGAAACATGTGTCTTATCGCTCAAGAGAGTAAATTTCGTTTTTGTGTAACAGTTACTATAAGTTTTTGTTGTTATGTTTTCTTCGGATAAGTTAATATTGTATGTGTTCTCAGCAAAACTGTATATATTAGATTATTTTGTGTTGTACTTTAGTTGTTAGGTTTTTCAAGTATTTAGTTGTATATATTTTGTTTTTTTTAGTCATGTTCATATTAGTTTACGACGGATGGTCGTAAACTGGTAGGGGGGAGTTAAGGTCAGGAGGAATACAATGTAAGACCTAATTCCATGCCTGATTGTAAACATAACTCAGATAGCATATATAGAGGATTACTGAGAGAAATAAAGCAGTATCAGTTCAGATCTCGTGAGTGTTATTTCTTGCTCCCCTTTCCTTTCTCTGTTTTTTTTATCAGTTTCGAGTCGCGGGAGCTTAACTTATATATATATATATATATATATACATATACATAAATGCATATATACATATATACAGGGGTTTCTACCCATACCCATATAAAATAAAATTACCCATATAAATAAAATTAGATGATCATCATAATAATTATAAAAGTAATTGTACTTTAGTAGTGATGTATATTGATATGTAATGTATATTGATACATTTTAAAGAATCAAATACAATTACGTTTAAAAGAAGTAAATTTGTATATATATTACACACACACATATATGTATATATATATATATATATATATATATATATATATATATATATAAAGCTATTGGCGCATAGGTTTATATATCGTATTCCCATCACGAATCAAGGGATAAACGTATATTCTTTATCTTTTGTAAATTACATTTTCCTTAAATAAACGGTTTCCATTATATGCCTGACAATTTTGTTAGCTGTAATAAACCATTCACTCATGTCAAGTAACAAAGCCAGTAGTAAAATAGGAATAGAAAGTATATAAGTATATAAAACAAAAAAAATAGGTATCTCTTTATTTAAAGTTCGGTAAATTTTAGATAAAAAATTAATCAGCAAATATATATATATATATATATATATATATATATATATATATATATATATATATATATATATATATATATATATATATATATATAAAGGTTTGAGAAACTTGATTAACGGATTAAATGCATATTATTTCATATTTCATGTTCATATTATTTCATATTTCATGTGCATATTATTTCATTCATATATACTTTAAGTACCATTACCGTTTTAAAAATAAGGAATTATGCACCTTTAGAGAATCATTCTGAAGAGTTGAAATTGTTTTTTTTATAAGAGGAGGACTTTCCGAAACATTTTAAATTCTAATGAAAAATTATAGACATTGATGCCTTATACTTTTACGTCTATAACCTAACAAACAATCCTTAGAAATGAAAACATCTTACTATTTAACTTGAAAATGAATGTAAGGAAATTAGAAATTATTAAAAGTTGCAGAAAAAATCGTTATATTATTCTAAAATTTAAATTATTTAATTAAGAAAGGAAGCTGAACAAACAGTCGCTTCTGTCACGAACAATCAAAACACTTGACAGGGGAAAACAGTACGAAATAGAATAGTCATGAAAAGACACAAAACTGGTCCTTTTAAAAATAGAAGTGAATGATTTAATAATAAAATGAATCCTGAGAATTTTTTTTCATCGCTTTTTTCATAGGGAGGGCATGAGCGAAGAACACAAACAGAATTCTCATTGTCGTGGCCAAATAGATGCCATGACCAGGAGATTAACGACTACAAGAATGGTAAAACGAACTTTGAAAAAATCACTAAATATTAAATATATGTCCAATTATTAATTTTAAGGCCTCATTTCACAAGGATAATGATTATATTAATCATAATAAAATGCGAACAAAAAATTTAACAAAAGTCGAATTTTTTGACAGTAACTATATCAAGGTACGACAAAGGTAGTTCAAAATCTACTAACGAGTAATTCAACCTTCGTGGCAGCAGAGTTGGGGGAGCACATAGTGTCTAGGACTTTGCCCCTAGTTTACACGGAAAATTCAGTGGACGGCTCAAAATTTGTCAATTTATTTGTTTAAAAGTGTATAATTTGAATTCAAGTAATTTTTTTGGCAATATGAAATCAATAGAAAATATTAATTTATTTTTAAAATGATGAATTCGATTAATTTTACATGCTCTAAAATCTTAGTTTAAATTTCAAGTCATTACAAATGGAATATTACATTTAGCATGATCCACACTTCTTCAACATCTTATGGTATACGAAATCACTATTTACTTTTTATTTTAAGGGATTTTCAACTTCACTCTCAAATTCATTTTCTGAAAGCAAACTTCTCTCTTCCTGTGACATTTTTTTTCTTATCTCCCGAAAATATTAAAAAGTAGCAAAACACAGATGTGTATGGTCCAAGATGGTGTATGATCCTTGTTGTGCCAAAAGCACAATGACATTTTACTTTTAACCAAACTGTTAGACTGAGATCGCAAACTTGATATGATGGGATCAGAATTGATTAGCAAATCGTTAAAATGTCTGGGCTATTATCAATCATAGACTAGAACAGATCTATTGAAACTAGTAAAGTTCCATCTGCCAACTCATAATGCTCTAAATAATATCCTAAAATGGAGGCCAAACCAGCGTCTAAAACTTCAGGACTGCAACTCAACAAACTTCAGAATCCCGAAAGTCAGTAAAATTTCTCTTAAAGTTTTCTGTATTCAGTTTGGGGCTTTCTTTTTCTAAGACAATTATTATATTCTGGGACATATTTTGAAAAATCCAGGAACCCGTTCTAGAACGATAAAATTTGAAATAATTTTTGTATGCATTCGATTAAAACCTGAATATAGTAAAAACATGTTTACAAGAGATTGATGAAAATAACGACAAGTGTATTTGAATGTGCAAGGTGTTGCTCTGGGACAGCCATGAAATTGAAGAAAAATGGCAAGAAGGACATTGGTGAAACATTCCAATATAAATAATTCATCACGTCCATCAGAAAGAAATGTTTCGTTAAGTCGTATTGTAACCAACATGTATGTTTAGTGATTCTTGGAAACCATTTTATTCAAGTGGGACAGGAAATTTGCCTGTTGGTGGGAATCACCCTTAACGTTTTTAAAAATACGTTGCTTAGAGCGTTCACTAAGAATTTTTTTTTATTCATCCTAGCAAATAATCAAGAACAAAATACTGAAGTGTAATAAATCGTAATACTTTGAATCCAAAACATAGATAAGCCCCATAGGAGATGGGTCGCCTTGGCTAGCGGAGGGAGGTCGAGCTTAGGGCAGTAAAGTTATCGAGAAGTTGAGGCGCCGCTAACTCCTGCTTCAGATCCAACGAACCGCTCATGGACAAACAATTGAAACGAACAATCCTAACGATCAATGTTTGTTCAAGTAATCTATTTATGAACTAGCATCAGTTATATTTACTCTCCAGATTTAGCAGGTTAACTCACTTGACAGTTGCCAGCCGTGGGGAAGTCTCTCTAATGGTGTCTGAGAAAATAATTATAGTTAAAAAAAATCTGGAAAACGTTATTAAAGACTAATTACTTATTTATTTGATAATAAATTCAATGCCAACAAAAATTAAGACTGACCCATCAAGACACATTAGTTTGAGCAGGCTCCGATAAGATATTTAGCATTCCCTAGAACAGATACTAATAACAGCTACGTCATGAATTAAAAAATACAAATTACAAGACATACTTAGTGCATAATTATTAGTAGTGCAATAAAGTACAAAATAGTACAAGTAGAACAATAAAATTAAATGAAGGTTATAAAATAATGAGACAAATTATTTGCAATTAGAATAATGACTATATATAATAAAGCTTTTTGGCTAACAAGATAGAAACTTACAAAAATATCTTGTGCACTCTACCTCAAATATTTATACTCTTCAATGATTCAATTTCATATGGCTTTGATTTGATTGATTCTAATTGGTCAATGTGACAAATTATTATGCTGCAAATATGATAATAGTTCGGAAGACATTGGGTATTCTATAAGAGATCTTGGCGATTATTCCGTATTTTTTTCTGATGGTTCTGTTTAGTTGAATAGGGAAAAACCTACCGTTGGCCAAGAAAAAGTACGTCCTTACCAAGAACTGATTTTTATTTTAGTTTTCTGTTCATCATTGGTTTGGTCGTTTTATGAATATATATTTATACCCAGTGCAGAGGTCAGCAAACTGAACTGTTTATTATCTAAAAGATAATTCTAATTCTATTATTATATTTAATTGACAATTAGTTAATTAATTATATTTTACAAGCAACATGAAATACCTAAAACTGGAACCAGTGCGACGTTTTCAAATTCCAAAGTAACAAAATTAGGAGGCTCAATCACACAATATTTTCACCGATCCATAAACATAATACTGGGAACAGCGACATAATTGCAACGACTTTCCTAGCAGCTCTAAGTTCAAATACGTTTAAACTTGAGATGAAACTCATTTTCTATAATCAACGGTCACCCCCCAATGGTAACCCGAGAGCGAACTCCTATCTGACGTCACTCCCGAATAATCCCATTTATCAATAGCCAAACCGCGCACATGTTCTGGCCGTGAGGGTCTGTCTTCTGTCTAGGATGTAAGCCGATTTCATGCATAGGGAACCGTGTAATATGTAATATTTGAAATGAATCATTTCTCTTGCGCAATGAGATCCGAGTTACCAAACGCATCTGTGGTTAAAATTGGGCCCTATTGTTGTGCTGAATCATTAGCATAATGTCAAAGGTGCACCGCAGCGTTACCGGATCTTAAATTATTACACATGTGTCGGGCTCACTGGTTCAGTTAGCTCTCAAATAATGTTATTGTGCCCTCCAAGGAACAAGGTTATTTGTTTAAAAGGGGTGGATATTGTACAATAATATTAGAAATTTTAAAGTTTTAACAAGGATACTTGTTAGGGGACACGAGATACGAATATAGACAACAAGATGGGATAATAAGAGATTGAAAACTAGCAACTAAGATTACTGTACTCAAAATGAGGAGAAAACTAAAGAATTACGCATAAACTCTTTAAAGAAGCTTTCTAGATATTATTCAGGGTCGAGGCCAGTGTTGCCAGATTGGGGTTTTTCCTCTAGATTTAGAGTTTTATTCACCCTCTGGGGTATTTTTACATTTCTAATCTTTTATTCTCATCTTATACTAAGGAATAATTTTGGTTATACTAAAAAAAAAAAAAATAAATAAGAATTAAAAATTAACGGTTAAAGTTGGTGGATTTAGAGGCAAATTCAGAGAGTTTTAGGGGGATACAGGGCTGACCTGGCAACACTGGTTGAGGCCGCGATTGGTAAGTATCAAGGAGTAGTACACCAAGCGCAACCTAGAAACGGAAGCTGGTTAATTCTTTGAGGATCAACTTTTATTTCATAGGGGACAAAGAAATAAATCTTGACAATGAAAATGTGACTAGAATAGGTTCGTAAGGGTGCATATGAATTTAAACATGCTAATGTACAATGGTAAGATTTGAAGATATATTAATAATAAAAAAAAAAAATTCGCAGATATTTATATATTTTAAGGTATTAGTGGAAAAATCGTCTCCATAACAGAACGAAGAGGCTATGAGACGTGGCCACTTACTTTAAGGGAACATCAATGAAACACAAAAAAACAAAAACAATGTACCAATACAGTTCATGAAGGGTCTGGTGTCAGTACTTGGTGAGGGTTACTATTTCTTGACCACCCGTTATACAAGGAGGTCGGGAGACCAATATTCACTCTTAACCCAAAGGGTATTACCCACTTTATAGCTGCTGGAGTTTTGATGGAAATGGCAATTTTTTGAAAATTAAATGGCGGATGAACTATCTGGTTCTCTGGAACATTATGAGTAGAATTTAGGTGACTTTACAACGCGAAATTGAACGATCTGCACTCGGTAAACAAAATTTATAATATATTATAATGCTATTGCGTTGTGGTGATTAAAATGGGCGTATAAAATTGTTGAGCTGGATGAAGAACTGTATTGATTAGATGGGTAAGTAACATTTAATTTGCCAAACGATGTAATTAGCAGACTTATTTTTTTTTTATTTACATTATTTTTTAAAGATAAGCTAAGCTAATTTTAATGTTTTAAAAAGTTTGCCGCATTTTCGACTGATAAATCGACCATGTATCTAGAAGGATACATTTCCAAACATATTGTACTCAATTTTTTTTAAATTAGTATATTTAAAAAAAAGCAATGTTTTCCAGATTGCACAATAAAAAGCAACTCTTTTTTATTGACTACGTATTTCACGATCTTTCAATATGTTCTACAAAGGGTCAGTATTATTGTGCAATATCAATTATTCCACCAAATATTGACGATCAAATTGATCAGATCGGGCCAGGTTCTGGCAGTATTGTATGGATATTTAAATGTTCGACAGGAAGGAAAGAAAATTCCTTCGCCGATTGTCGTCCATTTGGAAGCGGCTTCAGCAACAGAACAACTTCTCGGCTTATTAGCGCCATCCGTATCAGAGACAGTTAGACAATGCCATCTTGCAAGGGAGGCCTTTGATATGGAAACGAGGAGGATCTTTAATAATTCTTGCAACGGAATCGGGAGGGAGAGAGCACTATTATCATGCAAATTCCCCCCAAGTAATCTTTATTCATTTCTAACGCTCATTCACCGAATTTAATTTTATTTAATCCAGTTCAAATTGAAATGATAAGAGGGAGTGGATCTTTTAGTCTAATGTGAGCATATCGACACAAAATCTGACAAAAGCGAGGGGAACCATATGCTTCGTATCCTCAATGATAACTTGATATTGAAATGCCCAATGTTTTTTAAGAAATTATTGTATTCACAATCAGCTGTGTGTGACCGACAATGACTAGTAACCGAAGTACGAAAATCATACAATTGTTTTTCTATGCTATTCATTTGTACGTTGTGACCCTAAAATTTCAGTAGTTTCATAGCTGTTTCATCTTAATTTCTCAATATATTTAAATGAAATTAACAGCATAAGTAGCGATCAGTTCACACTCGTGAATAATACAAATCGTTTCAGGAAAAATCAAATAAAAAGTAAAACCTATTGTGCACCGATAGCTTGAGTATATTAAAATCAATCTTAAGCAACCTAAGCCTTTTTGTTTACTAAAGTCAATAAATGAAATCACTTTTGGTTGATTCCTCATCCAAGCATCAATAAATAGTAACAATAAAAAACCATTAACCATGTTCTTTTGTAATACCGTAAAACTACCCAAGAGGGTAGTTTAACCTAATTTTAGAGGGTTTGTAAACGGAATTCACTATATGTTTCACGTAGTAAGCTGGGATTTTTTTGCTATATAGCATTTAATCTTTTAAATATCGTCTTTAAAATAATTCCATCCCGAGGAGGAAGGGAAAAGGATTTTTTTTTTAACGTGACTCCCCTTTTTTTAAATATCCTGAACAAACTGATCTACCACATTGCTGCATGGACAAATATAAGGTACTTTACCGCAATTGTCATGACTCCATACAATTTTGGTTCCATTTCATCAATCGATTTTTTCAACAGCCCCGGAAACGCATATTTTGGAAGTGTGATTCCCCCCTTTTCATTCTTGTCATTCATTCTTCCCCTGCCTTGCCATCCAACATAGATTTCCAGTGTTTGGAGCAAGTAGATGGAGTGAGGAGGGAATGAGCTAGCAAAGTATGTTACATAAGCATTGTTAATTTGGAAAAACCAGAATCACGATGATTTTTTACAAAAACGCCTACAAAACATGAATGAACCAGTTATTCAAACTTCCAAATGTCACATTTAGAAGCTGATACCATTGAGATGAGAATATGTACTTACAAGGTTTCTGAGGAAATGGGATATAACGGAGCCTGAGGAGACTTTTCTGGAATTTATACCAGCAAATGAGACAGATTTAAAACTATTTTAATATTCCACATTTGAAAAAAATTTAGATACACATTTGGTTTCCATATGAAAATAATTATTCACCAATGATCTGATTGAGTTTATGTACCTTCGAATAAATTGAAATATGAAATAATATTTGAATAAATAAACCTGGAAAGAGTGAAATTAACTCAATTTAGACCGGTGCCAGTTCAAACGTCTACGTTCAAACTATGGTCATTACAAAATCACTTCTGGCTCACTTTTAGATGACTAAAAAAAAATAATAATAAAAAAAATAATTTATTAATTGGGGTGTTACAATAACCTCATAAAAACTTTAGTGCATTTTTTTACATAAAAAATTGGCACATTAGGTATAAACAATTGTTTTCTATGAAATTACCTTTTCCGATACATTCTTATTAATCAGTACCGATTATAGTTGACAAGTGGTAAAATTAAGATAGACAATTTAAAAAATACGGGTTTAAAAAAAAAGAACATAAAGTTGCAAATATAAATATAGAATAGAGAAATTTATAACTCTCACAGAGAATAGGTTATAAGATTTAAGTGAAAAAGAAGGAGCTAATGGGGGAGGGGAGAAAAATGTGGTCGAAACCTAAAATAATTTCACTACAATTTTCCAAGGCTTTACTTTTTTGCGAATCAGTTTATATATACGTATAGCAAAACAATTATGATACAGGAAACAATGTTTGTTATGATAATATCTAACTTTCAAACATCCCTTCCCTTCAATAGCCTAAAGTGAGAAAATTTATTTTGTGGGGAGTCTTTCTCACTTCTCACACCAGCGCTGAGCCGACCCTAACACAGGGGAACTTATAAACACCGCGTGTTCAATTCAATTTTCCGCACTGTGAGATTTCCCTAAAGGAAACCATGAATAAGAAAAAATAAAGAACTGCCAAAGAACCAAGGGCTGTGTTTGCAGCACGTGTTTGCATCGGGAAAGAATGGAGACTCCAAAGAAAAGGACAGTACCACTTTTCTGAAATAGAAGATGCTGAGCATAACTTCCTCAATTGTCAGTTCTTCTGACGATGTTTCACATCATTTTCTCATCTTCCTTCGTTTCTTACATGGAAGAAAGAAACACTTTGTTAAATAATAAAATGGCGCTGTCCAATTAACGAGGATTGCTTAAAACACGCCATACTATAATTTTAATTGATTATAAAGAAAGAATCGTTTTATAAAATAAAAAGAAAGTTGTAAATTAATAAACGCACACACTCACCTGTGTTTGTGGGTGTGTCTGTGAGTGTTTATTAATGTACAACTTTTTTTTTTTTATTTTATAAAACGATTCTTTGTTTATAATCAATTAAAATTATGGTATGACGTATTTTAAGCAACTCACGTTAATTGGCATATATTGCACTTTTATTATCACTATAGAAAAAATAGGTATATTTTATTAAAATATGATAATAAGCATGACTTGTTTTCGAACATTATCTCTTAAAAATGAACTGAATCTCTATTTATTGATTACATTTATTTCTAGGAGTAATTTATTTCAATTAAAATCTTGATCATTAGTTAACTCCGTTTTCAGTAGTTTTGATAAACAGTCTATAAACCTAATACTATTAGCCAAATTTTATACCTAACTATAGAACAGAAAGTGAATTCGTTCGAATACCATTTTCATAAGTCATTAAGTAATAATAAAAACTCAAATGCAATAGGTGAATGAAAAGGAAAATATATTTATAGTATATTAGTACATAGGTTAAGAGATAGATATCCCTGGCTCAATAACACTTGAGATATAACTAACGATTATAGCGATTTGACAACATTTTTTTTTTATATTACTGACATAGATACATTTCCTATCCTGAAAACATTGATGATGGCTTCACATACCCCGAGATATTTCGAATAGAACTGCCCCTTGTAGTGTAGACGAGTAATTTTTGCGACGCTGTCACTGGAGGGGAAATTTAGAGGGCGTCAAATTTCGAGTGGTTTTATTTTTAGATGAATTAAAAAATATTTGTTTCTGTTTTTTTATTTTTTTGATCTTAATTCAATCAATAAAATGAGCTAATGTTATGAGATTATGAAATTTATTTCTAAATATGTATAATATAATACATTTTTTAAACTTTTGACTTATATTGGAGAGGTAGGGGGTGAAAAAAAAGGCGACAAAATTAGCCTTCCTCCTCTGGAAAAAAATCCAAGTTCCCAATCTTTCTCCTACCGACTCTACACGAAAAAGATTATTTTGTCGAGTAACTGATACATGCTATCTAAGTAGTTATAACAATATAGATGTTATCTAAGTAGTTAATTATATCCTAATTAAATCATATGTTAACTGAGATATTGTTTTAGTTGTGATATTGAACCGGAACATTATGAATATATTCCAGTTAAGTGAACAAATAAGTAATGATGATGATGCTCTTAAGTTTCTACAGAGCCAAAATATCTTAGCTAGTACTAAGGTATGTGCAAAAGGACATCAATTAAAGGTACGACTCAACGACAAAAATTTGTGCAACAAGAAAGAATGCGCGACTAGGATGGACATGCTAGAGGTCTATCTCTGCGAATTTATATGGAGAAGGAGGTATGAGAAGGAATGCTTGTTTCAAAAGATATTGGAACACATCGCTGAAATTTGTCCTCAGATTTAGATATATTTATTGCTCAATTTTTGAGGTCATCTATTAAAATACATATGTTTTCTTTTAAAGTAATGCGTCATTTCTGTACCATGTATCAGTTATAAAATATAACTGGCATGTCTTTTCGACAAAAGATCCAAAAGTGAATTATGTCCATTGGAAATTCTAGCAACTTTTCTGAGATCGCCGAATCGTTGTACTATATCTCTGGAGCGCCTTACGATTGTCGGTCCTCTACTGGGGCCTAAATCAACCTATAAATAAACCTAAAGATTCATCAGAAATGTTTCAAAAATTATAATTCAGAATTTAAAGAAATAAGGATAATGGAAACAGTTGCTACTATCGCAAATAGCAATAGAAAATAATATCAGGGGGGTTAAACTTGTAAATTAAAGAAGATAAATAAATAAAATACTTTTTTCGACCGGTTACGATACTTTACTTATAAATTAATATTAAACAATATTTTCTTTTAGCCTTACCTATGTTTAAAAAGTGTTACTTATTATTTCTACTTCTATAATATATCATATGTATATGTCTATAAATATATTTTATACATCAAAATTATCAATTAGATGATAAATATATTAATGCTAATATGCTATTATATTTTTAAAATATGCAAGAAATAAGCAAAGAATATATTCTACAGAAGAGAGTTTATTTTTCTTATTTTTTAAAACTTATATTTTCATCTTTGAAGTAGATATTAAAAATATAATAAAACCAGGCTTTTATATGCAGAAAAATAGAAAGGATACTAGAAAGAAGAGAAAAGAAAAGAAGTAAACACAGTGAATTATAACTTTATGCCAAATAGAGTGCTGCTCCTTGCTCCAAATAAACAAGAATTTTTCTTCAAACCTCAGAAAATATATAGCATTTTAAAAATAAAGGACGATTTTTCAGAAAAAAAAAAATAAAATAAAAGGATCCTTACTATACTTAGTTATGACTACTACTGATAAATAAAACAGAATTACCGAGCTATTTTGCTTTAATTAAGAAGACTATGTAATTAGAATGAAGGAATTATTATTGATTATGAATGAAGTTCAATGGATAAAAACATAATCTTTTAATGCTATCATTTACTATTTAAATAATCTTGAAATTAAAGCTTTATACAATTAACATGAATGCATTTTTTTTTTCTATTTTTAGTATCCGTATTTTTTATAGAATATTTTTCAAGTAGAATATTTAATGTCTTTGCCATCATACCTTAACTTTCGAGAGTATTTTCAATGCAGAAAAAATACCAAGAAAACTTTACCTGCAAAATAAAAAAAAACAATTAACAAGGCTGGTAAAAAATATATATATAATTTTTATTGATAACCATGATCAGTTTATTTTTATTGATCACTACAAAAAGTTTATGATGTGTTCTATTAATATCATCTCAACCAGTGATTTAAGTAATAAAGTAATTTAAGTAAATGCGAATACAGCTACTTCTCAGTAGACTGAAAAAGAACTTTATGGTTTACTATGAACTTCCCATTTGGAAATTATAATTTTATGTTTGGGACATTTTACTTCTCTGAACCCTAAATTAGTTTTTATATTATATTTTGCAAATATACTTTTGGTAAATTAATAAAACCAAGAAACTCGAAAAATGCCATTTTTCACAATCGTTATTTAAACGTGGTGGCGACGCTACGTAATTGACAAATTCTTTGTTAATTATTCCAACCACATTAAATCTGGTACATAAACTTATGTACAAACATATTATTAACGCAATTATATAGGAAAATATTAATTTCACTGCAAATATAAGACCGCATTTTTTTTTTATTTTTTTTATTTATTTTTTTATTTTGCGTCTTATTTCTCGTGAGATATTTAGGAGTTATAGCGTTCACTATAGCGTTACACCGTCTGTAATTGTTATCTCATATTTTATGGGATGTTTATACAATTGAAACTTTTTTTACTGCGGTAACATAAAAATGTTTTCGAGTATTTTTTTTTAAATATCTATATTAGGTGCAAGAACATATCTCATTGCATACGCGAACAAAAAATTTGGTGGCGTTGAATAGTGAGTTAATTTAAACAAATGTTTCCAGATGAATTGTGGAGTGAATTAGGAATGACCTTATAAATTAACAGATATTACTTGTTGGCCAGCAGAACCTAGTTCTATGAAGGGGTATGAAATCTAAGAAGGAGCCAAAATTTGTGGTTTGAAAGATGGAAACGTTAGAAAAGTTCGAAATTTCAAGTGGTATGTATCAATCATAAGTAAGATTATTAAATAAGAAACTAAACTGTAAAATCTATAGAGTTAAAATAAAGGCAGGTAAGGAGTCCGTCTCTTGTCAAGGAAGGATAGTTGACATGTGATAGCAGTCGTCACCACAACACTTACCTGCCTTTACCCCTTGAAAATACGAAATAAGTAAATTTCAAAACCAATAGAGAATTAGGCAGCTGGAATCAGTGTGACAAAGGCAAGATATGGTCCGTCTCGGAAGAAGAAATCAATTTTAGGAAATAAGTAACCCTCGGATCCCTTCTTGCATCCCGAAAAAAAAAAAACATATCATTCAATTGGAGGATGGTAATGCATTCGGAGATAATGCCCCTCCTTGATGGAGACTTAACCCGAAGATTTCGGGAATTCCCCCCCTTGGGGGAGACAGATTGACAAATCACGAAACAGATACCGCCTACTGCCAGGGATCTAGCCAATAACAAAGTTCCATCTATCCCCGACTGGTCGAAAAGACGCACAACACGCTCGGTCACCACGGGTTCATACCTTCAGTGGCGTACGCAAGGGATATATTCCTCTCCCCCAGAAATGTACGTATTTTGAGTGATTTTTTTGGCAATTTTAACAGTTTTTGATCCTATTTTCATGCTTATCCTTAATTTTTACACCAAATTTGGCGATTATAGATAGGGTATCTATCTGTAATATACCTATGCAGATTACCTACCTTCTTCATTTTAAATCCCCCCTCTCCACCGAAATAAAATTCTGCACATTCCTGCATATCTTTATAGTTTAATGCATACATACGTACACATTCAATTGTTTTATATTTGAATTGTTGTATGCATTTTGGAATACTAATATCAGTATTTCAAATATGTTTATAATCTTATAATAATTATATTAAATATAATAGTTTAAATTTTAAAACGTGTATAAAATGAAAATGAAAGAAGAAAATTGTGAATTATAAAGTTTATAAACTGTGAAGTTTATTTAATTACATTAAATTGCAATTTACGTTGCAGTTTGCATTTAGTATTGCATTATAAAATATAAAAAAATAAAAGAAACAAAATAGAAAGCAACAAAAAGAAAAAATATGTATGTATATATATATATTCATTTTTCTGCCAAAACTTGTTAACCTCTCACGATAGCTGAATAGTTGCAATCCACTTAATGCGTATTGGACAAGATACGTCAAAGATGTTTATCAATTCTTTGTTCTGAAAGGTACTTTCTCCAAAGGGCTATTCCCCGTTCGGGAAATCCCTGCCAATCCTCCAAAACAATTTCCTGAAGTGATATCTTCTTCCTCATCCTTGATGTGTTTTTTCTTGCCTCTCTGCTGAATTGTTCTATTTCCCATGTCCGAACCATTTGATACCTAAATATTTTTTATTGAATTTACATATAACGGTAATTTTATTTTAACGTAATATTTTTCTTTCATAAGGATAACGACTATGAAAAATAAATACCGTATCCACTCTAAAATTGTTAATTAATAAAAACATAAATTCCAGAAATGTTTTGTAGTTTTATGAGTAAAATATATGCGTATATTTATATTTTTTTATGGTACATTTTATCGAACAGGCTACTGTCTTAAGAAAAATAAAGACCCTAAAGATAGAAGGTGATTCTAGTTTTTAAATATCTAAGAGCATTGCACGAACATATATAAGCCAAAGATGCTGACGACCTAATTAATCAGTTAATTTTCGTTAAGTAGAAAATTAACGGTTTCAAACAAGCACATGCCTGTCAAAGGTTTAAATGATGGACCTTTTAAAATAGGCAGTTAGGAAGCTGTTCTAAAAAAACAATAGGTCTTACTTTATGTAACGGAATTAAATATAAAGTAAGTATAATGCAATTATGTGTGTATATATATATATACACATTTTTTTTTCTTTTTGTTGTTTTCTATTTTATTTCTTTTATTTTTTTATATTGTATAATGCAATACTATAATTAAAAATGTAAACTGCACAGTTTATAAACTTTATAATTCACAATTTTCTTCTTTTATTTTCAATTTATACACGTTTTAAAATTTAAATTATTATATTTAATATAATTATTACAGCATTATAAAAATATTTGAAATACTGATATTAGTATTCCAAAATGCACACAAAAATTCAACTATAAAAGAATTGAATGTGTGTATGTATGCATTAAACTATAAAGATATGCAGGAATGTACGCAGAATTTTATTTCGGTGGGGAGGGGGGATTTAAAATTAAGAAGGTAGATAATCACGCATCAATAATCGCCAAATTTGGTGTAAGATTTAAGGATAAGCATGAAAATTGGATCAAAAACTGTTGTTAAAATTGCCAAAAATATTACTCAAAATACGTACATTTCAGGAAGAGAGGAATATATTCCCCTCCTCTGTGTACGCCACTGAAGGTATGAATCCTTGGTGACCAAGCGTGTTGTCAAGCTGTATCAAGCTGCTGATCGACTCTACAATCTGGAGATCATCCTGAATCAGCTTCTATAAAGTGGTTAGCTGACCCTTCAAGAAGATGGGATCCACAACCTTGTGGTATAGCGTGAATGCTGACTACATTATCTTCCTATATAGCAGTTAAAATGAAACAGTACACCATTATAAATTACTGAACCTAATTATGAAAAAAAACCCTATTAAATGAAGTTATAAGTTTGTTGATTAAGGTGAACACTCCAATATATAAAAATAAAGGCAGGCTGCTTTTATTTCACCACTTTATTTATTGTGATGCAAATTTTCGGCCTACAAGCCATCCTCAGGCATCTCTGTAAAAAGCTCTAAAATTATTTAAAATGAATATACTGTCATATTTAAGTCCAAACCGGACCAAGTCGAAATATACAGCGTCAAACTTCAAAAATAAAATAACAATACGGGAGCCATCTCAGTCATCACAGCCATCACCTGTGACGCTGTATATTTCGAATTGGTCCGGTTTGGACTTAAATATGACAGTATATTCATTTTAAATAATTTAAGGATTTTTTACAGAGATGCCTGAGGATGGCTTGTAGGCCGAATATTTGCATCATAATAAATCAAGTGGTGAAATAAAAGCAGCCTATCTTTATTTTTATGAAGTTATAAACTTTTTTTTTCCATGAAGATCTCTTTGTCCCTTCTTTTTTTAAGTTTGTTTCATCATGTTCATTCAATAAATATTAACCTAAGCTTCACGTCGTTCGCATCAATTAAAGTGTACGTAGTGAATTTACTTCCACAAACGATACTGGACACCGAACTACCAATAAACTCGACCATTTTATTATAAAGTAACGCTGTCATTAATATCTTATCTAATATGATAATACCATAGTAAATTAATTTAAGATGTAAATCGTCCAAATATAACTTAAGTTTCAAACACATATGAATAGAATATTCACATCTGCCTACGTCCGGTTGTTTACAATGTTCTTTTATGCCTGCTGTGTAACCTAGAAAGGTAAGTAAACATTTCATCGGGCTTTTGAGGGTCTTTGTGTCTTTGTCATCTTTCCTTGTTGACTCAGCTTTCGCCAGATTTCGGATTACTAGGCTGCTCTGCATATTCAAAGCAACCTAGGCCTCCTCTAACTAAGAACCTCACACAGCCTTAATGCTGAAGGCGCAAAACAAATAGTAAATGTCATAGGAACTATATGTAGTGAGCAGTCGTTTCAGAAAACTGACAAATACTTAAACATGAAAAACGTATCGCAAATAGCTAATATTAAGATCTGTGAAGTTATTCAGCCCAAGATAAAAACCCATATCAGGAAAAAATTGTTCATCTCTAAATTTTGTTACCATATTTACTTCACATTTTATGTTTAATTGATATTCTATATTTGCTCAATGGGGGTTTAACGTCATAATCTACCTCGAATACGACAGTTTATTCAACAGGTTACCCATCTATTCTAGCCAGAATGAAAAGGTCGAGATTTATTTAGTGTGAACGCCAAGAATAAATTTCTACCCGCTCATTCGATAGCCGGAATCGAACCTGTGCATATTGTGGCCTTCATTCGACGGTAATCATACATCGAAATAATTCGCAGCCACTTTTTTATCTCATAGTCCTTTTCAGAGACCCTCATAGTAAATTTAGATGACTCGAAAAATAAACATAAAATATCGATATTTTGGCCAGTTAGGTTTTGAAATTTCTCTCAAAATTATATTTACTGTTTAAAACAACTCTTCCATGATTGTGTAAACGGATTTTTCTCTTTAAAAAATGGTTGACGAAAGTAAATATTCCTACTACTTTTCATATCATTTAATCTCGGCTAATTCGGCAAAAACGTTACGTTTAATAATTATCAGTTATAATTCATATTCTTTTTCCTTCGTATATTTTATGTTTTGGATATGAATTTTAACCTATTACCTGATAGAGCTTCCATAACACCTGACTAATTAAAATTTATTTATTTATTAACAATTGGCAATGATGACATTCCATACATTTTTATTCTTCTTGTCCTATATATATATTTTATATATCCAACTGTATCCACGTTTCGGGGTTGTTTTCCCATCTTCAGGATTACTTTCTACAAATTTAACAAAATAAAAACCATATTCTATCAACTTTAATAATCGCATTTTTAACAACAACATACGATACTCCACATTACATTAATAATTATTTTACCTTTTAGTTTGCATGATTATATATACAGGACTGTATATGTCCAAGAGTTACCAAAGGATAATTGGCTCATATTTGTTAGAGCAGTTATGAATTGATCTTAATAGACTATGAACTCATAATAAGCTCATTTTTCTATTCAAATACCCATCATATAAATAATAACCTAGCATACATTATGCCCAAATTTATTAAATTTTAAATCTATTAATCTATATAATCACTCTATTCCAACCAGTTATTACTATTAATTCAATTTCACTATTATGACATATTATTTTTGTTTTATTTTTATCTTATTGATCATATCTGCATAATGGGTATCAATTGTTTGTGTGTCTGTTTTATGATTGACTATCGTATTGGGTATCGTATGTTGCTAAAAATATGATTATTAATGTTGATATAATATGGTTTTTATTTTGTTCAATTTGTAGAAAGTAATCCTGAAGATGAGGAAACAACCACGAAATGTGGATACAGTTGGATATATAAAAATATGTAAGAAAAGAAGAATAAAAATGTATGAAATGTCACCATTGCTAATTGTTAATAAATAATTATTAGACTTCTTAAGTGCTTTCATGGAAAAATAATCATTTTAACGCAGTTGGTCCTTCGGTATGTTTAAGATCGAGGCGATTTTAGTCCAAAAACAAAACAAAAAATATTTTTTTGGTGATAAGGAAGAGAGTGTTTAAAAAAGGAACAGGTGCTTTAACAATGGCAGCGAGCTCTGTTCCAATTACAGAGTAAATTATAGGTGACAATAGGGCGGCTCCTGGATTTTCCTAACCTCTATCGATCTCTATCCCCATAATCGCATTATACCTTCCGGAGCTCACAACTCATAGCAAACGGGCGGGGAAATCAGATAAAAACTTGAATAGGATATAATATAGGAAGGACAATGAGAACGGGCAGTTAGATCTCCCCGAAGAGCACAATGGGATAGGACACCTTCCACGATCCGAGGGGGTTCGCAGATGCGTTAAGATTGGTTCCGCTCAGAGAAGATGAAAACAGGCAGCTGCGGTATGGTCATGCTGGATATTGCTAATATGTGTATAATATCTAGCACCCCCGGGTGAGGCTATCTGCTGTGCTGACAGCACATCACCTGCACGGCCACCATGATAAATAACTGCACTTAAAGTATTTATTTAAAAATACATTACTTTGCTAAATTAAATAATTATTTATAAAATAAAATACTAATTTTAATTAAATTTTCTCGAACTTCTATATAATTATGCTCATACTTTAAGGAACAAAACTCCAAAAGTGTTTAAAAAAATCTGTTTTTATGATTTCCTCCTTGAGGTAGCAGATTTTTTTTTAAAGCTCTAATAATCATAGTCAGTACCAGTTAAATTATTTGTCTTGGAAAACAAAAAATGAATGTAATTAATTTCATTTTTTATTTTGTGTATTATGGTATTTTTTATATTTTTATTTCTGTAAAATGCGATGTACATAAGGGCATTTGAGCCTTATAGATAGAGAGAGAGTCCGTGCAAAAAAATCTCTGATAATAAGTTTTGAATCCTTATTGTATAGACATTATAAAAATAAGAGTCTGCCAGTCCAATTTTAGGACTTGTTTGGTTTTTCACCTATAATTCCTTAACGGTGCATTAGATCGAAAAAGGTATAGTCTACTAAATTTAAAAAAAAAAACACGTCAAATTTTGCGTCTATTGAGTACCAAGATTGGTTAATTGTTGCGATAGAAAACCACGGTCACAAACGATGATTTTGTCAAAAATAAATACAGAGTACTATACATGAGTCTGCTGCTTGGAAATGAGTTCTCCAAGGGAAAAACTCATAGTATAAACGTTGTACAGCATCAAATTCTGCGTCAATTGAGCGTTTTTTCAAGATGGCGAATATATATATATATATATATATATATATATATATATATATATATATATATATATATATATATTATATTATATATTATATATTATATATATATATATATATATTATATATATTATTATATATATATATATATATATATATATTATATATATATATATATATATATATATATATATATATATATATATATATATATATATATATATATATATATAAGAATATATATATATATATATATATATATATATATATATATATATATATATAATATATATATATATATATATATATATATATATATATATATAAGCCACATAAGAATTGAATCATTCCTGACAATATCCTAATGAGAGTATCCATGATATTGATTACATTAATTATTCTAATTATTGATAAAACTTTAATTGCTTAAAAAATTATTATTTGATTGATAGTTTTATTTTATTTTTTATCTTCCATCAATATATTCGCACCTAACAAAAGAATGACAAAAAGCAAAAGTACGGATAGAATAGATATAAGTGGCATTATAGGTTTGAGAAAAGATATAACCCAGCAGCACTTCTTCCCGGTCTAGAAATAGTCCTTTAATTCAGGAAAGGAGATCTCTCACCAGCTCCTTTTAGCCTTCTCCTAATCGTCATGTCAGCAGTAGCCATATCGTCTATCAGTTTGTTGTGATGTCTGTGAAGGTTATTATAGAAAGGGAATAAAGAGTACGTATGTGTTGATCGATAGTTGGTGGCTGTAAGTCGGTATGCAGAGTTATGTTGTTTTCGTAACAAGGAGCTTCTGTAATCAGTCTTAAAATTGTTGATTGAAAAGAATGTAGTTTTTGTAAGTGAGTATTTTTTTCTGAATCGTAAATCTGTGCGGCGTCCATATGGGTTTAAGTAGAAATGTGTATGCATTGAATTTCTGTCTGATTTTTTGTTTTGACGATTTGGAAAAAGAGAGTACCGTAATTTCAGTCGTTTGTTTAGAGTTTTTATTTTCATTTCGACGTATGGGTCCCATCTCATCCTTCGGTCGAATATAAGTCCAAGGTAACGCACTGTGTCCGTCTGAGGAATTTGGTGGTCGCCGATATAAACTGGTGGACACGTATCTCGTCAAAGTGAAAAAGTTACATGTTGTGATTTGTCATGATTTAACCGCATTTTCTAAAGCGAGTACCGATTTTGTACACGTACTTTATGATTTTTCAAAGTCAGTAAGGCCAATCTTACAATACACTTGGTGTATTGTTAAAATAGGTGTACCGTCAGCGTAGGTAGCAGTCAGTGTCTCGGAGTTGGTAGGTATACATATAATGTACAGTATCGGAGCCAGTATTAACCCTTGCGGTACTACTACCAAGACTGGTCGAATCAAGGAAATTTCTGAGCTTAGTGTAATAGAGAAAAATCTGCCGAAGAGGAAATACTGGAAAATGATATTGAAGGTGTGAGGTAGTATGGTCTTGGGTTTGATGAGAGCATATTGGAAGGAGACTGATAGGTCTATAGAAAGAGGGATTGCATATTTCTTTGTCCCTCTTATTGATCATTCTAAGGTGTGAATATTTCCATTGTATAGGAAATATAGTTTTCCTTAGTATACAGTTGTAGTATCGTAAGGAACACTTAGCCTTTCCTGGGCATTTTTTGGAGCGCCTCGGCGGTTATTAAATCATAGTTATTAATCATTAATTTATTTTTTTAAATTTAGTAATATACTTATTTACACATCCTGGTGAGGAACGAAAAACCCAAACGATGTAAGAAGTGAAGGACCCGTCTGTACCCGAAGAAATAAAAAAAGTAAAAGCCCGACAAGACGCTAGAGCTTGTATATAATTAATATGTTAATAACACAAAGCTATTGCTAAATTGTAACATATTGAAACGGTAAATAAGCCGGTGGGTTATTCAGAGAGACGGTGAGAAGCATTAGACCCAGACCAAGCCGGTGTGAAATATTACCACCGAGGGCGATATATCCAGCAGCACCCCAAGGAGATTAATTTGCATAATACAGAAAATACAAAGAGGATCCATGGCTGGAGAAGCTGCTGGACAAGAGGCCATGTTGCTTTATCACGTCTCCGGACGAAGCAGCTAATCTAAGGTGTTTATGAAGTTTGATTATTATAGACCTTTATCTCCAAATGTGACTGCCTGACAATGAGATGATAACGATCAGGATTTCTTCTAACATTGAAATTATTATGTTTCAAATGATATACTTTATGTATATTCAAACCTTGTTACTATACATGTTCAGAAAGTGCTAACCAGAAAATTATAATTTTACAAATTTTAGCTCACTCATTTGATTCAATTTGTAAAACATTGTATGATATAACAATGAATAAACAGATCCCTTCCATTTTAAGTAAATCATGATGCTGATGTGTTTTGTTTCTATTATACCGATGTTTATGCTTTTGTAGCGCAAATAATTTCAGATAACTTTATTAATTTTCTAACCTGCCAAAATATTTATGGTATGTTCAGTACTTATTTAATATTTATTTTATTTAAATATGCAGATTGTCCTCGTTATAAACGCCAGTTACGTTCTTTAGCAAGCGATATAACAAAACCTGTTGGTATAAATATTAAAAAATATATATATGTAATAATTAATAATAAAATAAGAAATGAACTAAGAACTAACATGGAATTTAATGAATATTTTTTCACTGGTGTCTGCTCTTTCGTTTCCTTCGACCCCACAGGAAAATGCGCACATGCCCAAAGCAAATGAGTTAGTATGCCATGGTTCATTAATCTGAAGAAATTAGTTATAATTAGTACGGTAAGCGGTTCTTATATTTTATTGTTTTTATTCTTACTATACTAGGAACAATTTTATTATGGATATATATGTTGTATGTTGATATTTTACTGTCTATTTGTCGTAAAATGTAGTCCGCAGATTTTAAAAATGACAATTTTTCTGCTTAATTATTCTAGGAGTTGTGATCCAATCTACGCCATTTTTCGTAATAATGGTTATTTTTTTTCTGAGGTAAATGCGCAGCCCATATTGATTCTTCTTTGCTTCCATCCGTGTGAACGTCCACTGCATCTTTCAGGGGTTCTAATGATACCACTGTGTACTGTATAAGTTAGTCATAAAGTTGTTATTGTTGACACCTAATTACTAAACAGATACAGCGTACTGTAATTTTGGGATTATATAGTCTTCGTAGATAACTTCTATTATCTCGGTCCTAAAATAAGCCTTGCAGCAATAGTAAGAGCGTTCGTAGTCTTTAGGAAGATACATCCGTGTGTTTTTTCCAATTCGGTCTCCTGTCGAACTTGGGGCCTAGAAATTTCATAGTTTCGATTTGTTTTGGAGTATAGCTTAAAATTTAGATTGGGTAATTTCTGCTTCCTTGAAAAAAAAAAACTTTTGCCATGTCTGTATTGAATTCTAATTTGTTAGTTTTTGCCCATTTTTCTAAAATTATAAGTGACAGGAGAAGAGGGAGAAGATAAATCCTCCCCCAGAAACGCACAAAAAAAAATAGTATTTTAGGTGATTTCTTGCCTTTTTATTGTTAAATCAACAATCAATAACGAAAAAAATTTAAATCCCTCCTACCCAAAATAAATTCTACGTACTCTCCTCATTGGTTGGTCAGATTTTATTTTGTAATAGTTTATCAGTTACCAGTAGAAAAATGCCATAGGCACAGTACAAAATCGATGCTCCGTCAGTCAAATATAATTCGAAAATTGAGTTGAGAATAACGTTCCAGAGTTGAAAAGGGAAAAGACATAAGCCTTATGGTATTCAAGTTGTTAGATATTTTTTAAATGTTCAGTGATAAGTCCTAATTTCGGCCCTCCAGTCTTGAAAAAAGTTAAAGGTTAATAAGAAACGGGCAATTGTAATTTCGCAAATTTTCTAATAAGTTCTGTTTCTACACATTGTCTTAAGTTCCAACAATATCTAATTTTAGCATAAGACAATTTGATTTTGTTTGTAAAGCATTTTCTATGTAACACTTAGTCTTATACAGAGCGTCTATTGTACTTTTTTGCGGTCTGAATCCAAACCGATTAGGGTGAAGTATTATTTCCTTAGTTGTTAGGTAATGTGTGAGAAAAAAAACTGTGTAAAATTAATAAGTATAACGTCTAAGCAACTATGTAAAATTAATAAATATAAAGTTAACAAAACCATAGTTAAGAGCTTATTAAGTATGTGGCTGATGAGATAAAATGAGTAATAAAAACAATAAAGAGGCGACACGGGGACGATAAGATGACTGGAAGATAGCGCCTTTGACGGCTAATTATAGGCCATCAATCCTGATAGCTGACGGATCTCCCAGGCTCCACGTCGTATCGTTTGCCCCGTATCGGCTCCTCTCAACCGTGTCCCAACGAGGTTCAGCTTTCGCCTGATAAGCAAATGTTTCTCCCGCCTCTTTCGCCGGTTCCCCGCTTCTTCGGGAGTTTTAGGATTTCCCGATTTACATTTCATGAAGCTATTATGCAGAAATTGAATTTGCAATGCTAAAATTTTCGAAATTGTCTTAAATCGGCCACCTCCATTCATAAGGGCAGAGGTAAATTGGATAATCAGAATAATTCGCAGTGCTGAGTTTCGTCTCAGTATTCAGGAGGGTTGAATGTTTTTCATAAAATGAAAAGTCATAAATACTTAAAATAACATCCTTTTGTTCTTATGATTGGGCTAGAAATATTAAATTCAAAACTGCTTATGCTTTAGTCAATTAAAAATAAATACCCTTTAGCGTTTAAATTTTGAAGAAACGTAAAATATATTAACAAATGAAGGGTAGTGAGAAAAAAGGGGTAAGTCACTTTTTTTTTAAAATGGATCAGAATAAAAAGTTACATTGTTCCAAGGCGATAACATGCGAAAAAAAAAAACAACGACGATCAAGAAATATTAGCCATTGAAGTTTAATCCATACAGTAAAACTATAAACATGATTTTTCACGAACTTTAACACCTTGGAAAAAGGACCTATTCATTCAGATCCATTAAAAAAAAGTGACTTACCTGTTTTATTCCTCTTACCCATCAAATAATAAAAATATAAAAAAGTAAAAATTAAAGCTTCCAGAGTTATAATTAACTAATGATCAATTCATAAATCATAAATAGCAAACTAAAAAAATAAATAAAAGGAAAACGAAAGAAGGGTCTTGGGTTTAGAATTTAGTGAGGAAGTACAGTTTCTTGGCCAACGATTATGCAAGGAGGTGATCTGGCCAGGGCCACTTTATCCACTTGATCCATTGAAGGATCACGTACCCACCTTTTAGAGGCTATAACAAATTAAATAATAATAATTATAATTACGTTCAGCCACAGCCGGACTCGAACCCTAAGAGTACGGTGCCAAGGAGCTAACCCACTCCCACAACAATGCATAGCACAATATTATTCAATAATTACACTATATGTCTGTATCTCGTAGAATAACTTCTAGTAATGGAGTCCTTTACTGAAAAAGCGACTATAAGTGGACATCTTTGAAATTCAAAGATTCATGAATGCAGCAGAGGTAAATAAATCATCAAGAAGAGAATATTAGGCGGTAATTATCCTGGAATGATAAGTGGTCATTAATCGTAAAGGGCCTAAGATTAATCAATTCCGGTACAATTATGTCTTCATTAAATAATAACTGCCCTAATTCTGCTCACCGGTGAATCGAAGGCTAGTAATTATAGACAATCCAAACATAGTGGTATAGTCGAGATCCAACCTTATAACAGGTGAAACAGCTGCTTTAATTTTTTATGGAGAACAGGTGAAAAACAACACTTGTGTCAATCTTCTAACGCTGTTTTAAAAAAATAAATAAGGTTTACATACCAGAAGCGCAAACCTGTCGGAAAAACTGCAGTGAAATATTTTATAAATAGGCCTCATTTAACTGGCAGATGAGTAGAATTATCGTATGACCTGTGATTAATTAATGAATAACAACGTAAATCGAGAAATTCTTAGGGTAAAAACTATGCAAATGATTTTTAGTTTAAGAATAAATAAATAATGTAATAGTGTAAATAAATAATTAAAATATCAGTCAATTAATTTCAGAGAAGTAATATTTACAAAGGAAATTTTTGATCATTGTATTTTCATAAATTTTGTTCATATACTGTACTCCTCGCGACGCTTCATCAGACTTACGACCTATCGAACGGTGGATGATCCTTTTAAATTGAAGAGTTTGAGTGTTTGAAAGCGCTAATTTCAGGAACTAAAAATCCGATTTGCAAAATTCTTTTTGCGTTATATTTACCGCTTATTAAGGAAGGCTTCAGGTTTCATAAAATCACGTTAAGACCCATAGGAACGGAACAGTAACCAAAAATGAATTGCTAAGAGGGATAGTGTCCAACTTGCGTACGTGTCGTTGTCATGTCAACTTAATACCCGTGGAGTAATACTTAATACACGATTTTTTTAATATGTTCGAACATTTATTTAGTAAATCAAATGGGGTGGTAAAGCAGAATAAAAGGTGAAAACAAAATTAAAAAGTTTATTTGGGTGAAACTTTATTGCCGTTCATACAAATTTATTGTCGTTTTGACCCTATTTCTTGAAAATACCTGTAACAAATGAGACTGAAAAATATATTATAGGTTATCATTTTAATTTGGAAAGATCTTAGATATAAATTGTTTAGTAAAACTTTTGGTTTAAAATATTTTTCAGTAAAAAAAACAAATATATATATACATGTACCAAACATTTTATTAAACAACTTAGATCTAAGATCTAAGATTTTAGTAAAAACACATCATTATTAACATTATAGAATGGTGAACAAAGTAATAAATATCAGAGATAATATAATATTCATTTAAATTGAATGATCTATTTTATTTTCATTGCTTAAATTGTATGACAGTCAAATAATTTCTATGAAAAATATTTCAATTTTTTAAAACTTCATCGATATCATTTAATGATTATTTGTTTTTCTATATTGCGTCATTATTAATTACTTATTATTTAAGTTAATTTTAAGGGAGTATGATTCTAAGAGTTACATCAATTTTCTAAATGGATTAGACAATTATTATTATGAGTTTCCTTTTTGTTTGCATTGTTTTCTTTCTTATAATTTCTTAGGAAGTACCTGGAATTATTTTATTAGAGCGATATATGTAACTTTCAGAGATGATCTTCTTCTTAATTCCATTAACTTTTCGGGAAAATATTTCCTCATCATCAGAATTTTCTTTACTCAAACTAACAATTATTATATCTATCAACACATTTCATAATTTAAACATTTTCCACCCTAGCTTATATATAAGCCGTATTAACTATTTTATGTTATCTATAATTTAACAATACATCTTCTCTTTATTTCTCTCCCATTGTCCATAATTAAAATTTCTGCATTTATTATTTTACATATTGCTGGGAGTCTAAAGTCACTGACTGACATTTAGCTGAAATATATTCCTATTTGATCTTTGTGCTCACCCTATATTTATCTATATATTTGTCATAGTTGTTTTTTTAATTAGTATTTCTATTTAAAGCTATTAAGTGATATTTATATTTATATATATATATATATATATATATATATATATATATATATATATATATATATATATATATATATATATATATATATATATATATATTAAAAAAATTGTGTGAGTTAATTTAAATATATGACTATTAGTTTTATTATGATTGCTTAAATTTAATTTTGTTAATAATATCTGCGTAATGTGTTCTTAGATGTTTAGTAACTGTTAAATCATTAACTCTTGTTTTGTTGTTTTTGGTAATATGGATGACTTCTAGTAATTTTCTGTTATTCGTTATGTGTGTATAATCAAGTATTTTAGGGTTTTCAATATCAAATTTATGTTGCATTTTTATACTATGCAAAACCAGTGCCGTTGTATTGATATTCTTCACATTATTGCAATTGGATTTATGTTGTGCTACTCTGGTTTTAATTTTTTAGAAGTCTCACAAATGTATACCCCTTGGTAACCCAGATAATCTATTTTATTTTATAACATTCTTTTTATCTAATATATTTATATAACTTGTTATGACTGTACATGTCTAAACCTATTTCTGTCAGATCATATGTTTTGAATTTTTTTTTAAATTTTATCTGTTAATCCTGGGTATGTATGGCATTTAGTAATAAGTTCTATTGTATTGTTTTGATAATAGCTCGTCCATTTTTTTTATTTATTTCTGTTTCCTTACTTTCTTTAAAATATTGTGTGATTATTTTTTTGTGTTTTCTTTTTGGTATTTTCTCAGTTGTATTTGTTAATTTTTTTTATTCAAGTGTTCGTTCCCGTCCACATCCTTTTCTTGCTTTTTATTATCACTCTAATTAAACCATAATTTATTGATTGATTTTATCGGGTAAAAATGTTCTAATACTATTTTATATATTTCAATATTTATATATTATGGACTATGGGAGAGAAATAAAGAGAAGAGGTATTGTTAAATTATAGATAATATAAAATAATTAATATGGCTTATATATATATGCTATGTTGGAAAATGTTTAAATTATGAAATGTGTTGATAGATGTAATAATTGTTAATTTTAGTAAAGAAAAAGATGATGAGGAGATATTTCCCCGAAACATTAATGGAATAAAGAAGAAGATTATTCCTGGAAGTTATATAATGCCCTTTAATAAAATTAAATAAAAAGTTGCATTGTTATTTATTGATTGTTTTTATTTGTTTCATTTGTATCAGTAGTTAATTTTACACCCTAAGAGGAAATAGTCAGAGGAATACATAAATAAAACCTATTGTAGGTAAATAAATATTTTTACAAAATATTTAACCGGTCTTGAAAATAGTTCTTATAGGTTTAATATTGTGGTGATGTCACAGCGATTTTTAGAATATCGTGAAATAGATACTAAGAAAAGGTTAATAACATGAAAACAAAAAATCTTCAGACACAAAGTGTACAAATGCTTACAATCAGACACGAACGAAGTTACGTATTCCGATGGGAGTACAGAACAGGTTAGAAGGATTTTTATCTATTTTTATCTATCGGCATCAAGGAGGAGAGGGAAGGCTTTCGGGCTGAAGCCTAAACAAAAACTTTAATTTTTTTTAAGATTGGCCCGTTTTTGTTTCCATGAATGATCTGACAGCTTTGCAGGGAAGTAGCAAAGACGTCTGCAGTTCTTCTACAGCGGTAAACACTCTGAGGTGGAAAGTGTAAAGTGATTTATAAAATATGACTTTTCCTTTTTTGAATATGTTGTAATATAAAAAAAAAATGCATAATAAAAACAGATTATTTTAATTATACTGTGTTCTGTAATGGCTAAATTGTTTAAATTATTCTTCACAGTACCTTGCTTAAAGTTATATCAATTTTAAATTGTACAAAGAATAAACAAATACAATTCAGGGAGTTATCTTAATGATGGTTAAGAACTACTTCAGCTGCTAAATGTAAGCCTGAGTTAAATAAACATAAAAATTTCCTCTCTAAAAACATTATTGTTCATGCCGTAACCGTGTTAAAAAGAAATAATTTCTAATAATTCAAGCTCACTGCTCTAAATGTTGTAAAAAACTTAATTTTAATCAGTAGCATTAAAAAAATTCGCGGATGGACTCCTAGGTATCCCCAGACCTCTGCTCGCATTAAAATTTAGGTTAACGCATTGAAATACAGCTTTTCTTCAGCTTTTTGTGTGTAGCAAATTTTCGGATTGTCTTTTTGATAGGATTGTAACACATAATATTCAATTTTGAAAAAAAAAAATTAACCGTCGAAAGATAAGAAAAATAAAAAGCAAATCTTTTGTAATTATCCGCTAGCATGTTTTCATATAAAATGGACAAATGGTATTTAAAAATCCTTAATAAATCTCTGCTACTGACCGAACCTTTGTACAAATGAAACTCTGAACACCCTTATGGAAATCTGATTGATTAAGTATATATTAAATATAACTAGAAATTACCTTTAAAGAAAAAAAAAACCTATACCACTAAAACCTTATGAAGTGTCTTGGGTTCAGTAATTGGTAAGGACCGTATTGTTTCTAAGCCAGCGGTTGTGCTAGGAGGTGATTTGGCCGAGATCACGCTCAACCGCCAGGTTTTTCCCCCAATTAAGGGTGCCCACTTTATAGAGGCTGGGTGATCCCCTAGGATTAACAATAAATAAATAATAACAACACAGAATAAATAATTATCTGCCACAGCCGGTCTCGAACCCGGAACCGGGAGCATGGTAACGAAGTGCCTTAACACTGAGCTTTAAAGAGTTCTGTGAAATATCTTATCTTTTAAACATTTTTATACTAATTTTCTTGATTTTAAGACAAAGGTCCTGAAATATAATTTCATCATAAATGTTTTTGTACTAAACCATGAAAATATATACATAATTATTACTAAAAATACTTTCCTTTCTCTTCAGGAAATGTCTGGGATGCACCAATTGACGAGGAAGTACATACACAATTCCTCCATTACTATTGAAGTGTCAGGTTTCCACTTAAAGGAACTAGGACTGTTTCAGTTTTGTCCGATTCACACAAAACAGCGATTCGACAGAATAAATTAACGAAAATTAAATTCTTGTTAATAAACACAAATATTTCAAATAAATATCAAATAGAAAGGAACTAGATCCCAGATAAATTTGAAGATCTCTGCAACAATATTGATCTTTGAAACCGATAAGAGACATTTGATCTCCACAAATGTGGAAGTACTGGGAATCTCTGCAAACAAGAAGGGAAGGTACAAGATAAGGAGTTTTAGGTCTTCAGGGTTGTTAGGTGTTTGAGTTTTATCATTCCAACGACTTTATTTACTTGTGTAACTCAAATATCTCTTGGCACTTTTGGTGATTCACTACTCAAAACACATTTAAGTTCGGAATTTTCTAAAATGAATAAACTTCTAACCAATGGTTAGAAAATCTCAAGGTAGTATGTAAACCGAATTGCCACGTTATTCAGAATAGAGCTTTCAATATCCTGAGGCACAAAAACCAGTAAAATAAAACAATTGCCAGAAACAAAAGGTAATACCAAGGGATAATATTATTAAGGAATTCTGCTTGTCTCAGAAGATAAATTATGAAAAGTCAAGTGATGATGAAGTAACTAAACTTCTGAAGTACACCCTCTTAATAAGTTTTGAGAACCGTCAAAATTTTACAGTTTCTAGTGGGAGAAATTCATTGTTGGTTCATCTTAAAATATTTACAAAACTTGGTTGAAAACTCCTTGACTTTAACAATTACGCAATAAATAAGTATAGTTACCCGCGAGTCATTATTAAAAATAATATTTTTTCAACTGTAAAAAAATTAAACAATCAACAATAGAAACGATTTATCAACTATAATGAGACCGCCGAAGTTCTGCCTAATTCAATTATATGTATATATATTTTATTTAAATATTCAATATATTGAATTCAATTCAATTCATGATGATAAAAATCAATTCAATTGAATATATATATATATATATATATATATATATATATATATATATATATATATATATATATATAACAATAATACAGCATAAGTAGCTACTCAAATTTAGAGTAATGAGAAGTACATTGATATATTGAATAGGAAATAATTATAAAAAATTAACATATACGGTTTGAACTTACGTTCAGAAGTTCAACTTACAAAAACTTAAAGAACCCGAAGTTTCCCAAGCATACGTAAATAAAATTAATGAAAAGTTCTTTAAAGCGCCACCTACAGAAGATGAGGATGTCGATGAAATGTGGTCAAACATTGAAAATATTATCCGTGATGCAGCAGAAGAAATAATTGGCTCCAGCCAAGTACAGAATAGGTTGCCATGGTTTGACAAGGAATGTAACCAGGCTACTATACAAAAGAACAAAGCCTATACACTCGTGCTTTGGAAGAAACATACCAGAGCATCAGTTGATATTTATCGCCAGCGTCGAAGAGAAGAAAAGTATATCCGTCGACGCAAAAAAAGAAAATAGGAAAACAGAGAGTTAGAAGAAATAGAAAGACTGAGGAGCATCAATGAATGCCGAAAATTTTATGAAAAAGGGAACAACGGTCGAAAGCCGTTCAAGCCTCGAATCTCAGCTTGTAAGGAATCAGATGGATCTCCGTTAAAGGAAAAAAATCAAGTGCTACGAAGATGGAACAAATACTTCAATCTCTTGATCAATGGAAATAAGGTACAGGAAGCTCATTGGGATGATGTGGACCTTAGTCGAGTCCCAAGACGAAGAGGAACTGTGTGAAGCCATTGATAGACTTAAGAACAACAAAGCACCAGGCTTTGACAGACTTTCTGCCGAGCTATTCAAGAAAGGGAGAGATCAGCTTTTCCAAGCTTTACAAAATCTTCTTGTTGCGATTTGGATAGAAGAAATCATTCCGAAAGTATGGAGTAAGACAGTTGTAAGTCCTATTCACAAGAAAGGAGATCTTCTTATCTTTAGTATACTAAAGCAATCAGAGATCCTTCAAACTATTAAAAATTGAAATAAGAATAACAACTACAGGCCACGAATGAATTCACACTGAAATATTGCAGTACATCACAGATACGTATCCAAATCTAATTGAAACACGGATGTGTGTTTGTATATATATGCGTGTGTATATATGTGTGCGTATGTATGTGTGTATACGTGTTTATGTGTGTGTAATATATATATATATATATATATATATATATATATATATATATATATATATATATATGTGTGTGTGTGTGTGTGTGTGTGTGTGTGTTTAAACTTCCTTTTTTCCTGCAGCAGTATGAACAAACGCATCTGGCACTAATGACCTCGATGTTTTGCGCCTAAAACATCAAATCATCCAACCAACCAATCTGGAACCGAACAAAGATACCAAAAACATGAAAAAAGGACTATTACGTATTATTCCCAAACGTGACTCAAACAAAATACGACCCATCACAATATTGCCAATAATTGGAAAAGTATTAGAAAAAATGATAAACGCTAGACTTAAACACTACCTAAAGATGTCATAAACCATAAAGAAGTACAGTAGACGCGATTTACAAAAAAAAAAGAAGGGATAGATATTGCATTAAACTTGGAGTCGAATCATCTTATGCTAAAGATTTCAAAATCTGCGACAGCAAAAACGACCCAAAATATATTCTAATTGACATCGAACTTTTTTAAAGATAGAACTGTGGAAATTTGAACCAAAATTACAAGCTATCAAAATATCTGGCTATCGGAACACCTCAAGAATCATGCATTTCATCAACCCTATGGGATATTTTAATAAACTCAGTGTTCGATTTAAAAATCCGAAACAATTTACAAACATTTCTTTATGCCGACGAAGTCATAATACTTGAAAATAATAAGCACTTAGCACAACTACGAGCACTGACAAATCAGACATTAACTCTCATGCCAAAATGGGCTGAATGCAATAAACTGGAATTATAAGACCAACTACACAATATTACGCAGATTAACAAAAAATGCCCCAAATTAATAAACAACTAAATTTTAAAACTCTCTCATTACGGGCACCAACCATGACTAATTAGTTGAATGGAAACATTATGTTTTGATTCCATATTACGGTCCTATATCCACCAAATTCAGAAATGAATTGAAAAAACTAGGATTAAACCCTGCATTTAAAATAGAAAAACCCTATCCTCATATTTCTCTTCTCCTGAAGACAAAATAGAGCCTTTTACAAAAAATGGTAATGATTTTGCAGCTAAATACACGGAAAAAGCTGGAAGATCACTAAATCAGAGATTAAAGGAACATGTATGGGCATATAATAATAAGACAGAGAATTCCAACTTTGCAATTCATCAAAGACTAAGGCGTTAAATTAATACATCAAGTTGAAAATAGCTTATAATATATATGAAGCACTTTAAATAATAAAATCCTTCAAATTCAATCCAGATTTTTGCATAAATGACCAAATAAATATCTGCAATAGTCCAATCTTAAATTTATTCCCATCTATAACAGAAAAATCAATTACTCACCGACATTACTGGAAAAACCGCGGCCCTTAAACCGCTTACCTATAAACTTCCCACCTTTCTTTCATTGTTAGTTCAGTGCTAGAAGAAATCCGCACAAACTTTTATGTTTGACATAATCCATTTAAACTTTAGTGAGTACCAACATGTATTTGATTTCTTTTCTTCATTAAATTCATAATTCATAAATGTTTTATAATACTGAATAATATTAAATTTAATTTAATATGTATAATAATACCAAACTATATTTTGAATCGCTTATTTTATTTTAATTTTTGTGTGTTTTTAGAACTGAAGATGAATGTATAACATTCGAAATTAGTTTTCAATAACACAAAATTATAGAAGTAGCAAATAATTTATTAATCCCTAACATGACTTATTAAATTGTGATCTTAGTAACATTCGATAGGAAACTTAGCTGGAAGACCCATATTAACACACTAGTAAACGAAACACTAAGGACAGTTAACGAATTATCGATAGTGGCAAGACAGACATGCGGACTGAAAGCAGAAGCTCTTATATTACACATGAAGGCGCAATAGTTCCAAAATATATATATGTATATATATATATATATATATATATATATATATATATATATATATATATATATATATATATATATTACTTTCACATCATAGGGAAATGACCTTTGAAAGGAAAAATCACGAAGGACGAAACTTATAATGTAAGCGTTGAAATTAAATATTTTCCAGTGATGTACCAGATGCTATGAGTGTGTGCATCAGCCGATGGTCCAGTTTAACATGCGTTATACCCAAATCTAAGTAGGTTATTTCGTTGAAATCACAAGCCACGTCCCATCAGCGGTAAAGAGCAATGCATTTACAGGGAAGTTGAGAAATATTAAGGGAAAAAATGAAGGCTTCAGCTTTCAAGGAAACTACACCATTTGGTCTGTAGGAGTTGACGCCTTCCATTCACAGCGCCCACAACTTGAGTGGGCGACGCCGGGAACATGAGAAGGCTCAACCGTAACCTTTATCTTCAACTGCAGATCCTAGACAACATGAGTAGTGGTTAGGCAGGTGGCCTTTCTCAACCAATACCCGCTGTTCATAACTATAGTTTTCCAAATTATTTTAATTTAAAACAAGCAGAAAAAATCATTCAATAATTGCTATTAAATTGCCTATTCACGTTTCAAAACATCCAACAGATTATTGAATTTAGTCTCTAAAGCTATTTAGTTGCTAAGAGAAACATTCGACACTAAAACCTTTAGGACAAGTAAGTCTGTTTATTAGTATATCTAGCATTTCCAAGTCAATTGTAATAATTTCCTATTCAATTGTCACTTATTCCATGTCAATTGTAACCCTTTCCAATGGAAATGTAACTTTTTCCATTTCCATTGCAACCTTTTCTATTTCAAATTAACCTTTTGCATTTCAATTGTAGCGCTTTCGAATTCAAAAGTAAGCTTTTCCATTTCAATTGTAACTTCTTCCATTTCAATTGTAACTTTATCCATTTCAATTGAAACTTTTTTCATTTTAATTGTAACATTTTCCAATTCAATTGTAACGTTTTCCAATTCAATTGTAAATATTTCCATTTCAATTATAACCAATTTCAATTATATAAATAAATATCTGCAATAGTCCAATCTTAAATCTATTCCCATCTATAACAGAAAAATCAATTACTCACCGACATTACTGGAAAAACCGCGGCCCTTAAACCGCTTACCTATAAACTTCACACCTTTCTTTCGTTGTTAGTTCAGTGCTAGAAGAAATCCGCACAAACTTTTCTGTTTGATATAATCCATTTAAACTTTAGTGAGTACCAACATGTATTTGATTTCTTTTCTTCATTAAATTCATAATTCATAAGTTTTATAATACCGAATTATATTAAATTTAATTTAATATGTATAATAATACCAAACTATATTTTGAATCGCTTATTTTTTTTTAATTTTTGTGTGTTTTTAGAACTGAAGATGAATGTATAACATTCGAAATTAGTTTTCAATAAAACAAAATTATAGAAGTAGCCTGGAAGACCCATATTAACACACTAGTAAACGAAACACTAAGGACAGTAAACGAATTATCGATAGTGGCAAGACAGACATGCGGACTGAAAGCAGAAGCTCAATATATTACATATGAAGGCGCAATAATTCCAAAACTTCTATAGGTCATACCCGCCTGAGAATCAGGAACGAGAATACAGATAAAACTTTAATAAAGCACATGCTTTTCGACTGTAACTTATGAGAATACCAAAGGTACAATTTCATAAGAAGTTGTGTAACACAAGGCGAAATATGGCCTCCTGTAGAAGATAAACTCTTGGCAAAATATAAAAAAGAGTTGGTCAGGTTTATCTCTAAGATAAAATGAATCGAATAAATTCAAACCCAAGCCATCTGGCGTAGTACATTTCAAATATGTTAATTTTGTTTTCATTACTGACTGAGCTGACTCAATTTATTTTCTTTTGTTACATGTATCTTCGTATATAACGTTTCATTATTTTACTGATCGTATGATTGTACTCATTTATTGTATATTAGTTAAATGTTTCTGTGTATATAAAGATTTATTTTTAACTGATTGTGTGATGGTATTAATTAATTGTATTCTAGTAAAATGTTAATTACATATGTTAATGTTAATTGATACATTATTCATTTCATAAATACTTATTTATATTTTATTTTTTAAATATATTTATATACCTTTTATTTTTTTAACTAATTGAAGGATTAAACTGATTTATTTATATAAGTTTACTCCTTCCTGTAATACTTAATTCTTAGTTATATATGTTTCTATAAATAGTTCTAGTTGTATGTTAAATATTTGTTGTGTTATTTTCTATTATCGATATTTTTATTATTTATTTACCTTTTGTTGTTGTTTTTTGTTATGTTCCTTTAATGTGCAATGCTTCACAATGACTAAAAAATGTAAATTGAACTTCCATGTATATAACAGGCGGTTTCGCTTGGAATATTTACATTCTGTAAGTAAAATGCAACAGAAAAACAAAAATTTTATATACATAAGCGGAGTAGCTCAGTGGTAAGGCACTGAGTTTCTATGCTCCCGGTCCCGGGTTCAAGACCGGCTGTGGCAGATAATTATTTATTCTGTTATCGGCCGTGAATCAATCCTGTGGGATCGGAAGACCCTCATGGGGACCATCCAACCTCTATAAATTGGGTACCCATAATTGGGGGGAAAACCTGGCAGTTGAGCGTGACCTCGGCCTAATCACCTCCTTGCACAACCGTTGGCCTAGAAACAGTACGGTCCTTAACAAGTACTGAACCCCAAACCCTTCATGGGTTGTAGTGGTACAGGTAAATACATAATAATATATATTATTATTATATAATATACAAAGGATATGAAAGACGAACCGATGAGGGAGTGGTATGAATGGCAGTGTTGAGCATCATTGTTACACTATTGTCAATCTTTAAATTATAAATATTTATGAAATATCTTATTCAACATCGTTCTAAAGATGGATTTTTGTTGATGTTCTAAAGAGGATATTTTTGGATAGTTAATTATTCATATGGGCGTAGGCTGAAATTAAAATTATATTATGTACCAGAAAATACATTTTATTTATCAGAGCAATGATGGCAAAAGAAGAAATTGTTGCCTAATGATATCTACTTAATGAGATGGACATATATAATTAACTTTATATTATTACAATTAAAATATAATTAGAATTGAAATTGTACATTAGTGTAATTTAAACTTTCTGATAAACTAGGGTTTAGCTATGATATTTTATAGAACTGAATCCAAAAAAACGTTCGAGTTTCAATTTTAGTTTTTTTTTTAAGTCCAGGCAGCAAGTACTTTTAGTTTCGGAACACACCATAGAGCTAAAGTTAGTTCTACAAAAAAAATTGTTTCGTTTGTTAAATATTCATATGTATTTTGCTTACGTTTTCTAAAATTATTTTGTTAATGAAAATTGTGTACCATTGTATGACAAGTGAATAGATGTCCCTAACAAAGCATATGTAACATAATCTAATATTTCTATATACCGCATTAAAGTTTAATTATTAGCTGAATATACTAGAAGAAATTAATAACCTTAAGTGTTAGAGTTATGTTTAGGTTAGCGAACTTGATACTATTTTAATACACCAAAAAAAAGGAAAAAAAAAAGAAAACAGGATGGGCAATCTCTTACTTAAAATGAAAAAAAAAAAGAGGGTATAAATCTCTCAAATTCATAACCAAAGTGAGCTTTGTTTGATGGGACCAACTTTCTTGACTATAACACGGATATTTCCCCTTTAAGCGAATTTCAGACACAGGGATAGCACTATATCAGACAGTTTTTAAAACAAGATTATATTTTACGACCAACTATAAATAAACCTAAACATGAAAAACAATTACGACAGTTACAAAACTAAGTATTTAGGACGAAGTTTTCGAAAGTCCAGCTCCATTTCTTTGACATGAATTCTTATCCTTTGCAAATATTAGCATGGCCTATAAATTTAAAATTTTTGAAGAGAAATGCTATTTTTAACCTTTACAGAACTGTGAAAAATGCTTATATTCAGGTAATTCACTCAATCGAGAAGTTCACGCTATCAAATAATGTTTTTCTTAAACTCTAAAATTTTAGAAGAGGTAATTTTGTGCCAACATTATAAATAGTTATTATCTGTTTCACAAATAATAAAAAATAATTGTCCTGACTTTGATGAATAGGAGAAACGAAGAATATTTTACAATAAAATTAAACAAATGCAATAGCAATGTAAAACATAAACAGTACAAGTTCTTAAGTGATTCAAGATAAGATAAATCAATTTAATTTCAGAAATATGATTAACGAATTTTTTTTGGGAGCTGAGATTGTTGGAATTATGTTACTAATGAAACAGGCGATGTCTTCATAACATACTTTTCTAAATGCTACTACCACTGAAGTTAAAACAAAATCATAATTACATAACAATGAATGCATGATGTTTTTATATAAATTGTTTCTGGAGTCAAGGGAATTTGTGTAAACAGAAATAGATATTGAAATGGTTTGCTATACGCTATGTGGCTAGAGGCTACTAATGCTGAACCCAGTTGTCAGGTTGGCGTTTATTCCCCTAGATTTAGTTTTTTACTTCCTTGTACGAATAAAGGAAGTATTGTATTAGCGAAAATTTTCGGTTTTCAGATTTCAACGGAAATATCCATCTTGACCATTCCTGAATCCATTTTGACTAGTTTCGTCGTGGCGTCTGTACGTACGTTCGTTCGTTCGTTCGTATTTCGCATAACTCAAAAACGGTTAGCAGTAGAAAGTTGAAATTTTGTATTTAGGATTGCTGTAAAATCTAGTTGTGAACCTCCCTTGTTTAGTCACTGTTTGATCACCAGAAGTGGTACTTCACTTCAAGGTCATAATTGATTTTTATCAAAAAATTTAGTATTTACAACTTATATATTGATTTAAATAACGTACTAGATTTTGGTTTAAATTGGAAAATCGGAAGTGGTACTTTACTTGAAGGTCATATTAGACTTTCGTCAAAAATATATTAAAATATAATGTAAAACATCTCAAATTTGATAAATAGGACTTTTATATCAATATAAATGTATTTACTAGATTTTGGTTGAGATTCGTGATCGGAAAAGGGTACTTTACTCTTCATAATAAGCTTACATCAAAAATTATATTTAAATTAAGAGAGAAATCATATGTTTCGGTAATAAAGGTTACAAACGCAATTTGGTTTCCAATCCAATTAAACATTTTTATTACTTGTTTTAAGTGTTAAAATTTAGTATAAAATACTGGTTTTCCTCCCTATTTGTGTGTGTCAGTAGATGGATGTCGCGACGCCGAGTGTTGTTTTTGAGATAGTGCGATCTTCGGAAACTAGTAACCAAATTCAGGGTCACTTTTTGAGCCACCGATATATAGTTTAATAGGCGTATAAGGAAGTCATCTGTTGTCCACATCAGATTTTTTTTTTAAACCATAGTGTTTTTTTTACGTTTAGAAAGTTTTTAGTTTATTTTTCAGTTTTGTTTTTGTTTTTTGTAATTCCTATTAACTACTAAATGGGTTAACCATTTGTATAGAAACTAAAAATTAGAATGATTAGAAAAAAATTGTTTTGAATACACAACTTGAGTTTTAAATTAATTTATTTTACTTGCATATACCAATAGCGCAGTGCAATAAGCTAATAAAAAGATGTTTCCTTGATCAAGTAAGGCTTAATGTGATATGGTAAAGGGCATCCATTCACATATTAAGCATGGTATTTTAGTGTTGGGAATGAATTAAGGTATTGAATTAATAATGTGATTGATTGAACCTGAAGGGCAATAATTTGAAACTAATAATTTTGGAACCTTTTATTTTTTAATTAAATGTTCCTTTTTGGTTCATCTTGTTTTGTGTTGTTTTTATGTTTGCTTGTCGTTAATTTGACGCGATCATTCAACTAGTACAACTAATTTAAGTAGACAATTAATAACATTTTTAATTAAAGGAGGCAATATAAGAATGTTTAAAGGGACTATGGAATATATCAATAGATATATATTTTATATATATATATATATATATATATATATATATATATATATATATATATATATATATATGCATACATATATTATTGCCTTCACATCATAGGAAAAATCACGAAGGACGAAACTTATAATATGAGTGTTGAAATTAAATATTTTCCAGTAATGTACCAGATGCTATCAGTGTGTGCATCAGCCGTTAGTCCAGTTTAACATGCGTTATACCCAAATCTAAGTAGGTTATTTCGTTGAAACCACAAGCCACGGCCCATCAGCGGTAAAGAGCAATGCATTTAGAGGGAAGTTGAGAAATATTAGGGGAAAAAATGAAGGCTTCAACTTTCAAGCAAACTACACCATTTGGTCTGTAGGAGTTGACGCCTTCCATTCACAGCGCCCACAACTTGAGTGGGCGACGCCGGGAACATGAGAAGGCTCAACCGTAGCCATTATCTTCAACTGCAGATCCTAGACAACATGAGTAGTGGTCAGGCAGGTGGCCTTTCTCAATGCCCGCTGTTCATAACTATAGTTTTCCAAATTATTTTAATTTAAAACAAGCAGAAAAAATCATTCAATAATTGCTATTAAATTGCCTATTCACGCTTCAAAACATCCAACAGATTATTAAATTTAGTCTCTTAAGCTATTTAGTTGCTAAGAGAAACATTTGACACTAAAACCTTTAGGACAAGTAAGTCTGTTTATTAGTATATATATCATTTCCAAGTCAATTGTAATAATTTCCTATTCAACTGTCACTTATTCCATGTCAATTGTAACCCTTTCCAATTCAAATGTAACTTTTTCCATTTCAATTGTAACTTTATCCATTTCAATTGAAACTTTTTTCATTTTAATTGTAACCTTTTTCATTTCAATTGTAACGTTTTCCAATTCAATTGTAAATATTTCCATTTCAATTATAACCCTTTTCAATTTCGTTGTAACCCAACTGGACATGAATCAATTCTGTGTTATTTAATTTAGTATTGAAAAATAATTATTTTAATTAGAATAGTGAAATGAGCATTTTACTTAATTATAAATCTATTTAATTATAAAGTTTTATATGATAGAGGGATCTTTTATTAGGTTTTCCAGTATTCTGATTTTTTTTTAATGAGATTTTTGATGGAGCATGATGCGCATTTCAACTTGCCATTACAGTTGAAGTTTAATATGGGTGTTATAGTACTGACCTTACCAAGTGAGTATATCGAGGAATCATAGGCGATAATATTAATAATAGGAAAATATGCGAGAAATTCATAGATCCAGACACAACCACATTCTCACAGCATCTGTTGTATTTGATAACAACCCAAAATAAACCATTTCTTAATTTATACACCAATAATGTTTGAATACTAACTAACTAATAAAACTATAATCTATAAACTATAATAGCATATAACTTGCAATATAAACTAGACATGATGAACTATGAATGAACTGTGACTATATTACAAACAATGAAAAATAATGAAAATCCGTGACCAGCAGAACTCCGTCACTAAAGCCGTATTAAAATAAAAATATAAAAACGGGGGAGTGAGAAAAAAGTTGAGACCCATAAAATACAGTTAGCTAACATACCGAAATTTACCCATACTTTTATTCGATTGCTCAGCCTCTCCGCTGACCTTCGATATTGAAAACTCTTCATACCGAATTACAGCTTATTTGACCCAACAGAGGCTGCTGGAGTTGAAATAGCCATATCTTTTGTAATACTGGTCCGATTTCGACAAAACTTCTTTTGTTTTATAGCTAATTCAATTTTCATTCAAATGCAACATTTCTTGAACCCCTTAACTCAATTTGGTGGCGTCTTAAAGATGCCAAAAATTTTAAAAAATCGAAAAACCGGGGGAGGAGAGAGCGTAGAACCAAGTTTAGACCCCCAAAAGATACATTCCTAACACCAACTCAATTCACATACAAATGTTCAGCCTTCTAAATTAATAAGGTGGAGCTGTAGAGAAACGCAAAACTTAAAAAAAAAATGCCGAAATTTTGACTGGAATTTACCCATTCTTGTGGTATCGTTCTGTCTCAAATGGGGCCGCTGGAGGTGTTCAAATATAGCAGAAAAATAAAAAATATATCAGACATCTCCAAAATTTCTATAATCGTGCTCAAGGGGTTACGAAACTGATAGAAAACGTTGTTCCGCCGCTCACCGCAGACCTTCGATCCAGTGCAACAGTCAATTTTTTTTCGTGAAATTAAGACTAATAACAACCAAACAATTATTTACATACGCAGATCAAAGTTGATAATGAGGCAGAAAGAGAGAGATTTTCACACGTCTTAACTGTTTTATCTTTTCTTTCAACTTCAAGCCGGACTCCGTGCATACAATGTATCATGCATTACAATATCTTCACCCTCTATATGTTTCTCTCTCTTTTTGCCCACTACCTCATCCGCATACTATCTTCTGCTTCGTTCATTACTTAAGGATCGTTTGTTAGACTATAGAGGGCTCTGATTTCATTTTTTAATTGGGTTTTTTTCGAGCATGTACAGTTCGAATTCACGCATATCGTCCTTGAGAAACTACTAAACGATACATAACAAAAATTAAATAAAGATCAAATTGCGGTAAATTGGAATGCACATGTGCAATAAACAATCCAATACCAAAAATGGAAACAGAACCCTCCAAAACCTAGTAAACGATCCCTATCGTTGCTCTAGTAAAGTTTACGAGTAAACTTATCGTACCCTAGTAACCTTCAACAGTAACGGTAAACCAAAAATTTAATACAAAAATGAAATCAGATCCCCTAATGCCTAATAAGCGATACAAATATCAAAGAAAATATCAACAATAACGGTAATATCCAATTCAAAATATGAAATCAGAAAGCTCAAAAACCTAATCAACCCTACCTAATAAAAAGCGGTGTAGCTCAGTGGTAAGGCACTGTGTAAACATGCTAGCGGTCTTGGCCAAATACCTCCTTGCACAACCGTTGGCGTAGAAATAGTACGGTCCTACCAAGTACTGAAACAAAAAACCCTTCAGGGTTTTAGTGGTACCGGTTAAAACATAAAAGACTTCAACAGTAACGGAAAAGGGAAATGCACATGCGCAATCGAAAATCCGATAGTGAATTAGGAAATATCTCTCGAAGAATAAATAAACGATACCTATTTCGAAGAATATTGCAGATTATAATTAAGTAGAAATTCTCGTGTCACTATTCTAATCAAAATAATTAATTTCCAATATTAAATTAAATAACACAGAATTAATGTTGGGTTACAATCGAAATTGAAAAGGCTACAATTGAAATGGAAAAAGTTACATTTGAATTGGAAAGGGTTACAATTGAATCGGAAAGGGTTACCATTGAATCGGAAAGGGTTACAATTGAAATGGAAAAAGTTGCAATTGAAATAAAAAAGTTGACGATTGATTTGGAAATGCAATATTAAAGAAATGTGCGTGCTCCATAATTTCTAAGATAGCAATTTCCTTAATTCACTAATGCTACATGAGAAAATAGTAAAACTTTGTATCATAAAACATTTTATAATTTATAAAGAAATAAAAAGGAGAGCTTAAGAAGCTTTAAATTACTATGTATTTTGTTTAATCGACACAACAGCAAGTGTAAACATATTTCTAAGAAAATAATTTTAGATATTTTTTAGCACTTTTTAGTACAAAGAGTCCATTCCTAGTTGAGAAGGAGGGGAAACCCCGAGGGAAAACAGTATTGTTAAACAAATTTAAAAGAAAAAAATATATTTTCATTAATATGAACCTAATTAGATGTGCACACACAAATATCATAGGAATACATAAAATAACAAATAGAAAAACAATCTTTACTATTTATTATATTTATCACTATATTTTCAAATCGAATAGAAAAATTGCTTTAGATTTAATAAAATCATCAACATAATGTCTATTTAAATATCTAACATTAGAAGGTAAGAAAACCAGCCGACACAATTCGATTATTTTTCACATTTTAATTATTATTTTTAATAATGAGAAGTTTTATAATAATTTCACTAAAAACTTCTATCGAGATCCTTTGTAATTTAGGACTTGTATATAAAAGTCCTAGCCAAAAAATTCTCGGAAGAACTTTTATTATAAAATTTATGGTCTAAAAGTTCTTGTAAGAACTTATAATAAATGACATAAATGCTCTTGCATGAACTTTTTAAAAAAAAGTTTCAAAGAAACAGTTAAAGTCAGAACAATATTTTTTTTCTGTTATTTTAGAGTCCTGGTATTTAATGTACACGCATGAACCATATTTTGGAAATAATCATATCTAATACACTTGACTAAGAGCAATAAACACTGGACGCTCGAGATTCCACAAACAAATACAACAAGCAGCAGATCTTCAGAAAATGTATAAATTAAAACTCATATTTTTGTGTAATGTAAAGTATAGAATAGTTTTGAGTAGACACGTGCAAAAAATAAAACAATTAATTTTAATGATATTATTTGTTATCCAATTTTTTGGGGGCTAAAAGGATGGCTGGTAATCAACAGTAAACGTATTTTTGCAGCAAAAATTTGATACTGACTGATAAAATTTTATTTTTAAAATTCCTTAATCAAGCATTACGATGACTAAATTTCAATAATAGGAAAAGTATATGTACTAAAAAGATTTTATTATGTACAGCCCAGATCAGAGCGGTCGAACGGAAAACATGGTACGACGAAAAACTTCACGATTTTATGTAAATCAGATTTATATATAATAAAAATCTGATTCACATAAAATTTATATATATATATATATATATATATATATATATATATATATATATATATATATATGAATTAATTTAAATCAGAGGTTTACAAACTAAGGCCTGAGGGCCAAATCCGGCACGGCACACTTTATTTTGATTGCATTGTTCAGATGTCCGAAACGTAGTGCGACGTAAAAGAAAAAATAGTTTTGGAGTTTGAAGGGTGAATTTATTCCTTGAAATCAAACAAATATATTTAGATTTTGTCTTAGGTACATTTTTACTTGGCTAACCGCTTTCCAAGCATATAAACATATAATAGAAGGTCCGAGGCTGAATAGAGTTGTGAGCCTTTTCACCCCTATTTCCTTCCTTTCAGAGGAGTAAATACAATATTAATTTTTCTACCCAATCCGCACGAAATCAAATATTTACGAATACAGGCTCTGTTTGCAGTAGAGAAAACAAGGTCGAGTACCCAACATTGATGAAGATTTCAAACTAATAAATTTTAAATATATTTCTAAAATGTTAACCTTTCATATGCTATTATTCCAGAAGTGGAGAATAATTTATTATCATTTTTTTTTTTGCATTCTTAATCATTATTTTTTAGTAAAAATAATTTTTGTTTGAGGTTAAAGTTTAAAGGATATTTTTTTAAATAATGATTAAATCGCTTTTATTTCAATATAATAAAAAAGGTAAAGTTTCTGATTTTTGAATTTCGAGAGGTACCTAAGCCGATAAAAAATTTATTTTTAATTATTACGGCAATGAAATCTTTAATTTTGAAATTGATATAATTTCTTATGTTAGATTACTGAAAAATATGCTTCATAGAATATATAAATGAAAAGTCCTGGGAATAAGCTATACAAATTTTAATTTAAATGTTCTACTTATGGAACTATGATAGTTTCAGACTATACAAACTTTCGTTCTATTCTTTGTGTTCTTGTTCTCTTCGTAGTACAAAACTGAATAAGGAAATTAATCGAATTTCTAATTCCAAAATCAGTATTTTCGATATTTTATCTAATAGATTCAGTCAATCTCTTTTTTTTTCTTAATACTCTTCTGCATTGTTGAAATTATTGCGACAAACATCAGTAAGTGTTTAGTTTTCATTCAGTCATAAGCCGTGGTTACTACATCGCGTTGCTCATTTAAACTTAAGCACGTAAGTAGAGGGAAAACAGGGGAGCTGGCTCACCGATTCTCCCATCCCTTCCCCGCTAACTTTAAGTGTCACGTGGTCTTACCTCCACCTAATCTTAACTGCCACGTGGTCTTACCACTTGAATGCATAGAAATGCTGAACAGTGCACACGAGAGCAGGAATTTTATAAGAAAATAAATTGGTTCAGAAAAGAGTACCAGCCAAAACTGAATAATTGTGAAAGTAAAACAGGAGAGGCTTTGGACGGAGGGATAGAGGTGATTAGTAGGTGGACGGTAAACTCCTCGGAACTGCTGAATGTTGGACTGGAGGCAAGGATTGCTGAGGATGAGGAGAAGTGTCAAGTCTGGCAACCACAACTCTTGATTGATGAACCTCAGAGAGGATATTGAGTTTGCCATCATGGATATGAAGAATTGTAAAGCCCCCCGTGAGGAGAGGTTAGTAGCAGAATTAATGAAAGGATGTAGCAGTAATATGAAGGCGCTAATACATGAGTTGGTCTGGGAAATATGGAGAGAGGAAAAGATGTGCCGGATGATTGGAAGGTCGACTTAATATGCCCTATTCTTAAAAAAGTCAGTAAGGATCAGTGCGCAAATTATAGAATTACTACTAAACTACACTTTAGTTTAATATTGAAAAGGCTGCGAAAATATGTTGAGAAAATTTTGGATGGTTACCAATGTGGTTTCATAGCTGGCAGAGGTACCAGAGATCAAATTTTTGTAGTAAGACAAATGATGGAAAAATGCTACGAATATGATTTTGATCTGCAATTATTATTCGTTGACTACCAGTAGGCATTTAATAACATCAAGAGACCGACTTCGTTAAAATTACTAGAGGAAAATAAGGTGCCACATAAATTAATTAATTTAATACGCGACTATGGAAAATGCATCATCCAAAGTTGTTATTGAAAATAACGTTGGTAGATCATTTAAGGTACAATCGGGAGTTCATCAAGGAGATGCCTTGTCGGAAACACTATTCAACATAACTCTGCATGCTGATGTGAAAGAGACGCGAGGAAGCTAGGAGTCCGCAATTGGAAGATGAAAGCCAAGGACAGAGAAAAGTGGAGAAGAATAACTCAGGAGGTTAAGGGTCATGCTGGCCTGTAGCGCCGGAGAGTTGGTTAGTTAGTTAATTAATAGCATACAAGAAAGAAAACAAGTTTTATTTTTATTTGTAGATAGGTGTCGTATTTTTTTGGCAGAATAATCTAAACTGAACCGTATAGAGACCAAATCTACACAAAAAATAAAAAAAGCAAAAGTTTTACTAGGATTAGAGGGTGGCGTTTAAAATTTTCATAGCAATACTTGTACACATACTACTTATCACGCTCATTATATTTGTGATTAAAAATAAAAACGTATTGATATGCGTTAATTTCAGGAAATATAAAGCTTCTTAATTCAATGATATCTTTATTATATCATAATAATTGTTTAACGTTTCGGACCGTCAGTCCATCCGTAGGAAAAATTCTAATCGCTCAGTTGTCATCATATTTAGCGTTTTGGATTTTCATTTCCTTCTAAATTTTTATAAACTTGATGGTTTATATGTCTATATTTTTTTAAAAAAGAACTTTAAAAAAATAAAATGAACGTCATTTTTAATATATGCAACACTGTCCATTTTTGACCTCTTTCATTACTATTTAATATCTTTTATAAACTTCGAAAATTAAAGCATTACTATATAAAAAACGTATTGATCGAATCATTGTACTTTACAACGTGAAAAAACAAGTTAAATGAATTCCAGTGATTAACCACAAATTCTCTTTTCATTTACCTGGCATTATAACGGTGTGCTAGAGTTCATCAGAAAACATTAGCTATTGTGTGTAAATGCTTTATATAGATGCTATTTTAATGGATTAATTATTGTAGATAACGTTTTCTCTACAAATGTCGGTGATAAAGGCTTCAAATATTTGGCATGCCTTTAGTGTGAAACACAAAGGATAAAGAGCAGCATCCGACGACATGACAGCCTGTCTCTTAGCTCAGTTTCTGACTATACCCTCTTTAAAAATGCAGGAAGAAACTGATAAAATATAGTCTGGCTTTCAGGAATTTATTTGTAATAGATAAATAGAATGAAAAATAATCTAACAGAGTTGTTCTTTTATAAGAAAAAAAAGAAATTTTATATGTGCGGTGAATGTATGATTCCTATTTAAGTGAACATCCAGGTATTTAATCAAAAGAGGCCAACGAATTAGTGTGATATTTATCAATAGATCGCTCATTGAGAATAATAAATTCATTTTTGACATTGATTAACAATTGTGATTAACAAATGTGGAATATAAAACCTTTTAGCACTATAATTTTACCACAATAAAATGTTTCATTGAAAAAAAAAATATTAAATATCTAGATTATTATGTAACGAATGACCTTATAAAATAAATTGTAGACCAAGTATTGAATATAGATTGCATAATCACAAGCACGAAGAATCTAGATAGATTTTTGGAGTAATATGGATGTCATTTGTTCATAATATAAATACAATTAGTATTAGCACAGAACCTTGATGTGCTCCAAATTGCATTTTAAATTCTTTAGAAACGCAGTTTTCAATGAGAACTGAAAATGATATATTTGTAAAACAGTTAAGAGATATTTTAATTAGAAAAAATGGAAGTTTAGTTTTTATCAGTTAATAAATTAGTCCTAAATGCCATACTGTATCAAAAGCAGGTCCAAAAATACCATCCCCGTTTATTTTTTTCTCTTAAATCTAAACATTTTATTTTATAAATATTTTATCCAAAACTATATTAAGAGAGCTGAGCAGGCTTCTAGTTCTGTAATCGTTAGAATTTCATCAAGTTTCTCCTGATTTGGGAAATGCTATATAGGGAAGACCGTTGCACCTCGGATCAAAATTTGCTTATATATATTTTTTTTAAAGGCAGTTTTTAAACTATAAAAACGGAAACAGTCTCTCCTGATAGAACCATTAATCTTGCACAGGGTGATGTGGGGACAAGTGCGTTTTCGGAATACTCGTCTCGTTAAATCCAAAACCTCAACTGCCAAGCGCTGCCCTTTACGGAGCAAAAAAACTAACCACTGATGTAACAGAAACCGACTATAAAATATTAGTTCCAGACTGTTGATAAAGTGCGTCTTTCAACTGATCTTCAAAATACCTTGTGATTTGCATTTCTCCTTGACAGTTTTTTATTTTTTAATCCCTTCCTCGCAGAAAAACACGATAGTATGAGCAACTGCAGGCCTCTGTTGTATGACAAGTGTGCGTGATGTGCACATACCTTACTATCATGTATTGTCGAGGCAACTAAGGATTAGCACATCTCGCTTTCAAAACTCAATGAAATTAGGGATTGATAAATTATTTGCCGCTTCTATAAATTTGTTTTATTGAAAACTAGTTTCGAATGTTATACATTCATCCTCAGTTCTAAAAACTGAGGATAATGTAAAACATTCGAAACTAGTGTTCAATAAAACAAATTATATAGAAGTGGCAAATAATTGATCAATCCCTAATTAGATTGATCCTTCTATACCATCATGCGGATGTCAACTAACTAAATGAAGATTGTAAAATGTGAATCCCACATAAGCTTAAACTCTTTTCGATGATTACAACAATTTAATTTGTACCTTCCCAAAAACCTCTTCTGCTTGAATAATGAGTCTTCCAGATAGCACATATTTCTTAAGGCAAGGGCATGAGTGTACTATGTCATTAAATTACCAATCTCATCAAAAAGGGCGAGGTTAAAATGTAGGCTTGAATGTAATATATTAACATAATCGTCTAAGGAACATTTTTTAAAAAGAGGAAAATCTAGCTTCAAAAATAAAAATTTTAGTCCTGTATAATCGAACTTTGTAAAATCCCGCATTACCCTCAATTTTCGTTTATTTCGATGAAAGTAATGTTTTCTAAATGTACTTAAATCATGTATTTATAATATACGATTTACGTACATATTATATACTGAAACAATATAAACTAATATATAATATAAAATATATAAACTATACATATATATTTTAATTACATTTCCAAGCATTCACTGTATCGAAATAAACAAAAACTTTACTTTTACAATTATTATTCTCTCTGCAGATATCTGTACATCAGAGATCAACTTCCGTAAGTCCAATATTGCTGAATTCGATTTTACTATCTTATTTGTATTATTCTGGTGATACTTTCAGAGTATATCTATCGTGAATAAGTTAAAATGGCAATCAAAAAGTGCACCACTTGAAATATAAATATTGAAAACTACACGCAACAAATAATACAGTGATATCTGAAACTTCTTTTTGCTCTCCAATAAAAATTTGAAAATGTTACTAACGATAGATTACCTTTGAGGTACTGATACGTAATTTACCAATCTCGAATATTCTGCTGCATTATTCATCAAGAGTAGTTAGTTAAACTTCGATTTATACTTAAAAATTGGTTAATGTAATACCAATATTTATAATACAAAATGTGTCATGTTAAGATTTTGGTGATTACTTAACGATAAATCCGCTGCTTTCTCATTCATCAAATCAAGAATCAGGTGGTGGTCTGTTATAAATTTGTAACTCCGAAAAATTTTTGATTTTTAATATTTTTCATTATACAAATAGCTATGATAATACCTTCTTTTTTTTCCTAATATTTTTTTAGAAATACCAAGCCATTAACTCAATTGTCACTTTCCTAACTGAAATAATTTTCAGAATATATTTAGAGTACTTAAAATTACCAGATTTGTACACAGAATGAGTAATGCTTACACGGAACCCTAACGCAGATATGTTATAATAATATAAGAAGGAAGAGAAGAACCTATACATCCTATATTATCCGTATAATTAAGACTCAAACTTGAGAGCAAATGAAGGAAAAATTGTGCGCTAGCATGACTTTTTGCAATAAAAGAATAAAATTTAAATTTGAATTATTTCAACTAAATTAAAAAAAAAAAAACATTTTGAATGCGAACTATTACCTTATCTTTTGTTACAGCAAAATAAATTCACAAATCAAGTATTTTTTTTCATATTTTTTTATCAACCGCGTAAATAAATTTAGGAAACATTAGTACTGACGGCATGTTAAACTTTAATATTTAGGAGATCAGTTTAATATAGTTCTTTGTTTCACTCTTGCATACATCATTTATTAAATGTTACATATGAAATCTTTAGCCATTCTCTTTTCCATAGCCTCTTAATAGACTTTCATTATGTTTTAAACAGGCAAGTGGTATGAATTGATTTGAAGAATCAAAAATTTCAGCAGTCACTTATTTATCACTTGTCGCTTTCCCGAAGTAACAGTTGATCAATAAAAATTAAAAAAAAATAGTATAAATTAGTGCATAATCCAATATTCCAATAGATTCAAATATATGTAATGAAGGTACAAGAGAGAAGGATCACGATAAACACAATAGTTTATATTTTTCAGATAGATAAAAATAATAAATTCAAGGAAAACAGGTAAAATCCCTGTTGCGGAAAGCAACCCGAAACATTACAAAAAATATTTCCAGTTATTGTATTCTTTTGAAGGTGAATCCACATAAAAATTAATGTAGGAATTGAACAAGGGTAACATTTAAAAATAATTCTTTGAAAAAAAATGGAGTTGTTGGAAAGCATTTTTCAATGCATTTCCGAATAATAATAATTAAAAAAAACTGCCTTTTGTAAGTATTAAAAAAAATCTATTCAACAGAAACAATATACAAAATATTTTTTTTCCATCCTTTATTATCATATAAAATTATTTATTATTATTTTCAAAAAGTATAAAATATAGCTTGTCGATCTTTGTACTGAGAAAACACATAAATGTAAAAAAAAGGAAAGAATCTGGGAAAGCATTCAAACAAATCAAAATTTATAAATAAACAAATGAATGAATGAATCGATGCCTTATCTTTTCGAAATACTAGTTTTTGTAATTTAACTGTAATAAAGAAATTTCTTTCATCGGAAAAAAAAAAATATATTTATACAAATATTGCATGCGACAATATGTCGACAGTTTCACAAAGATTGCACCAAACATTTAACTTTAGTTTTAATATTTAAATAAAACTCCATTAATTGTCATGAGTTAATGACAGATATTTTAATAATTGAGTAAATCAGTAGTGGGAAATAAATCAGTCAAAATATAAGTATTGATATCACCAAGTTGCATAACGAGGATATATCTACTGTATTAATTATACAATTAATAATCATTTAAAGTTTTAATATTTATTTACAACTTAGTAAGTTATTCGCTTTAAAAACAATTAAAGTAATGCTTTAAATTATTTATTATAAATATACATGATGAAGGCTAGAGTAAACAAATATAAATATTAATATAATTTCCGCGTCTGATTGACAAGGTCCATTGGAAACCTTTTCTGATTTGAATCGACTAATTATATAAAACCTCTTATAAAAACTTTTTCAGCATAAAAAAAGTAACGACATTCAGAAAAAACAAACAGTTTAAAATGAAACAAAAAATCACATCACAATTTGACAGTGATATGATAGTCCATAAAGCTAAACGCTAAAATTATAAATTTCAAAATACAAAAAATAAAAATAAAATAATATGACATCTGAAATATTTCAAATTTTTCCTTTAAAGCTAATTTTCCACCACTTTTTAATAAGAATACAACGTCAACCATTAACGTAACAACAACTTACATTTATCAGTTTCGTTTTTTTCTTCACAGTTCAAATCATCAATAATATTCCTATCACAATCGGTCATTGAACTTTAGGTGTGTGCGCATGAGTGTACTTATGATATAATTTAGTAAATTAGCATTTTTAAAAGAGAATTAAAACACTATAATAGTTTATCAGATTAAATACTAACACGATAGTTGGGGGGGAGAGGGGAGGAGGAGTTTATTATGAATGTCTATATTTATGAAAATTTGAAAAAAAAGTACGGGAAAAACACTAATTATACTTTTAATTAACGTCATAAGCTGGAAGGAAAAATTTTAACACTAAACGTGAGGGATGTACCGTGTAGTACAAAAAAAAAAAAAAATGGAAAAGAAAAAAGCCCTTGATGAGTTCGTTAGGAACAATTAAATTTCAGGATTAAGATAAAAAAATAAAATAAAAAAAAAGCTGGATATAGTTTTAAAACGCTTTTGAAGTTTTTTCCTCTTCAGGAGGGTGAAGTCGTTAGGGCCAACCAGCGGTGGAGTAGGATTTATTCGGACATCCTCTAGTTGCGATGTAATGGCCTGGGACAGAAGCAATGGATTCCAATAACAGTCCTTACAGAATTCCTCTTCATTAACCACCGAGTTCGCTACCGGCCGCCTTTTAAAACTGAGATATAACTCGAATTATCGAGAAACTACCAAAAAATATGCATTTTAAAGCCGCCGTCTTTTTTTTTCCTCTTCGTATTTTTTTATAACGATTAAATATAAAATTAACAATTAAACCAGTCAACAAACAAATAAAAATATATTTTGGATTTCAGTCTTAAAAACTGGAGCAGATTTAGTGCTTGCATAGTACTCCCGTTTGGATTCGAATAAGAGAGGATGATTTAAAATTTATAAAATAGCATTAGTAATATATTCATAACAAGGTTTAAGAATCCGTTAACAGCTAGAACCTGTAACCTGTATTAAAATGTATAACAGAACTAGAGTCAGTATATAACAAAATGTACAGTCCAATATAAGGAGTGAGCTGGAAAAACAAATTTCCAAATTTTAACAATATATTATAACTTAATTTCCACTTAGCTTCCAAAATTTATATTTAATTAACTTAATTTATATATTATTATGCATGAAAGAATTATATTATGTTACTTTTATTTCAGAAACTTTTTAAAAATAATTTCTTCCGGTATTCTTTTATTAGAATTTTCTTTACACAATTTTTCCAAAGTTTTTAGGTTTCTTTGTAAACTTGTGGAATGTCTAGGGAGACAGAACATTAGAATAAACTAATTTGTTAGTGAACCTAATTAAACGAATATTGGCAACACGTATTAAGGAATCTCATTTTGTGAAGTAATTTCTATTTGATAAATTATTTACAAACATGCTCAACATTTAACGATTAAAAATTAATTTATATACATACTAGTCTAATTTATATAATTTATATAGTGCGAAGTCTAATTTCCAATAATGTGGACTGTGACACTGAAATTAAAATATAGATATACACTCTTCTTATACGTTAGAATGAAAGAAATAGTGAAAGTTTAAATTAAGACGAAAATATAGTAATTATAGATTTGATAAACACAAAAAGAGTGTATATTGATACTGTAAATAGTGTTAGGAGATAAACTAGTTATGTAAATTAATTTTTAATTCTTAAATGTTGGGCATGTTTGTAAATAATTTATCTAAGCTCGAATTATGTCGTTCTATAATACTGAGATTTTTTCTGAAGATGGCAAAATAACCAAAACATTGGCAAAAATGATGTAGAGAAAATTATAATCAAATGAACAAGGATACTGGAATAATTACTTCACAAAAATATCTAAAATAAAAGTAGTATTTTATATGTGGAGATGACCAAAGCAACATCATCGAACGTCCAAAAATAAAGCAAATTTTTGTTCTAAGGATAAAAGATAACTACGTTTTCTAATCTAGTTATATTATTTTTTATTTTATTTATTAAGATGAAGAAAAGAACAGTTAAAAAATATAGCACACGAGGTAAAATCTATGTCATAAATCGTAGATGGATGGAACTGATGTTTTTTTTAATCGAAAACTTCATGAAATCACCCTATGATGGTGCAATCTCTTGTAACAGGAAGGTTATACCGATACCGATTTGCCCTTCACAGATGTGTTTATGGTATTTTGATGTGTTTATATATTATAGTTTCTATATCCCTATTCATGTCGAAAGACAGTTTGACAAAGGTCACCTCAGTTTTATAGAAATTAAATGTACCGATAAAATTATTTTAAATTGGCAAATCGTCTGGTAGTACACGGATAATCTTTAACTCTAACTAATTTATCCATTTACCTACGTTTTTATAATAATTTAAGTTGTCACTATATTCTATATTTTTTCAACTACCTTTCAAAGTCAAGAGAGCTTATATATTGCGTTATATTATGTGTCGTTTTTAATGTTATGAAATAATGGTATGAAAATATATTAGGTCTTATATACATATATTTATATTTCATCAGAAGCAGATACTATTATATATATATATATATATATATATATATATATATATATATATATATATATATATGTGTGTGTGTGTGTGTGTGTGTGTGTGTGTGTGTGTGTGTATGTATATAATATAGTAGTTAGGGATCGATAAATTATTTGACACTTCTATAATTTTGTTTTTATTGAAAAGCTTCGGATGTTATAGATTCATCTTCAGTTCTAGGTTCAAGTAGCTTATATCAAACAGAAAAGGTTGCATTGCAACTAACCAATTGTAGGAACAGGCTAATGAAACCTGTCCTGTTTGATGTAATCTACTTAAACCTTGAACTGAAGATGAATGTATAACATTCGAAACTAGTTTTCAATAAAATCAAAATTATAGAAGTGACAAACAATTTATCAATCCCTAATTAGATTGATCCTTCTATACCATCATGCGGACGTCAACTAATATAGTACGTAGTGTCTGCTTCTGATAAAATATCATGGGTATGTAAAATTAAAGAAAAAATAATAATGTATTACACAATGCCAAGTATGAGCTAAAGTGTAAGATTTAAATACCAAGGAAATATAAATATATACATATCTGCATATATCACGGTCAATTATAAACTTAATGAATATAATACATAATATATATTAATAACGCTAAGCAACGTAAACCACTTAGCAGCTTTCAGCTGATAAGGCGTTTGTGACTTATTACAATTGGCTACCATTTTTCAATTCCCTTAATGGTCTTCTCAGAGGCGGGTACTTCCCTTCCCTCCTTATTTTTCTAATTTATTTTCCATTTTCCACCTTCACACCTCGTGAAAAGGCTTCGATCATAAGCTTTACCTTTTTTAAAAAAGAGTTTACTTTTTAAAATTAACCAACAGACCAGAAAATGGTGTTTGAAAGACGCAATAGATTACTTCCGGATTACTTCGTCTGGAAGACCAAAATGGAATACATTCATATCTGTTAAAGTGATTCGCTTCTTCGATTATTCGCAGGGAAGATATTGGAAAAGAGAGTTCTAGAAATGCCATATCTTTCTAATATTTTATACGAGTACCTAGGGCATATTACCTATGGTACCTAGGGACCAGATTATAAATAAGCATATGTGGAAAGAGAAACACTTTATTTTCAAGGAGTAGCCGGCCAAATATATTGTGTTACTTCAGGCACAGCATACTTTAACCATCCAGCAGGCGTGCTTGAGTATTAAGTGCGCAATTTGAGGTATTTTTATTATATTTATCCAGTGGTTAACATTCACCCCCATCCCCTCGCTCCATTCGTTTATCAATCCATTCTACGAGTTTTCTGAAAATTGAAAAATTTTCAGTTACGTTATTATTCCATGAAAACGAACTAAAATATTGGGGTGCATTTAATAGGTAATACTTCTCATCGTGAATTTTTTTTAAATTCTTCGGTTTGTTTTGCTTGTGTATTTTTTGAGCTTATTATTTCAATTCAAGAGTATTATTTCTGTTATATGAAATATACAAGTTTATTTTTTTACTATTTCGGTGCATTTCATTGATTAATGAAACGCAAATTGGAACGCTTAAACAATATCAAGCCTAATCATTTATCGTTTTTATTGAAAATTTTCATTCTAACGTAATATATAGGACTTCATGAAATATTTATGTTTAAATTTTATAACATTATCAATCAACTAATGATAACCTACTGCTTTAGTTAGAACTAAGTCTTAATATTTAGCAAAATACGGCTTAGCAGGTAGCTACTTTTTTTATTATTGATTTTTTTTTAGCCTAATAAATAAAAAAAATGTTTTAATATGCCATATTTATTTTCCTACCTCTCAGAGCTAAGTAATAAGTAATCTGTAATTTATAACTTAAGTTTGTATTACATAAAGGAAATGAGATACTTGGTACGCTAAGGTTACCTTCCCATAGGCGCGCCCAAATTTTGTTTTCCAAATTCCAAATTCAAATTTCCAAATTGGAAAACATAATAAACATATTGCACATTCCTAATATACTACTTGCGTGGAATATAATAATATGCATGCAGATTTAAATAATCAAGTTTAATTTCCAGAAACGAGTTTAACAGGAGCCAATTACTCTGAGGGCAATAACAATTTGATTTCACGTAGACAACGATATTTAGTGGTATTCTGTGAACCATAATTGTTATACAGGATTGAGGATCTTATCAGCTGTAGTCATATCCTTCAACCGACTGATAGGAAATATATCTACAGCCGGCATCCGACTAACAATGTTCCACAAATACAATAATTGAGTAACATACGTTCAAAAGGGCACATGTCCCTCAAACTTAAATTAAATAATTATTGTAACTTAAGCGTTGCGTGAGAAAGGGATTTATTCGTTCATTTTGTATAGTAAATGTTTAAAGGGTTGGATTCAGTTCATCCATATAAAATTAGAAACGTGAACTTTTTTTAGGGATCCTTTTGAAAGTAAGTTCCTCAATTATAGTTTAATACAATACTTATAAATGTGCAAGCAGTAGCTGTTTACGATTATTTTTTTATTTTTGAAAGAATAACAACTTTTAATTTTAAAATAAAAAAAAGTAAGTGTTTGGCTACCTTAAGTATTCATGTAAATTATAAAAACTGGACCCAGTTTTTGAGGGGTGAATTTAGCAGCGTGAAAAAAAAAATGAATAATTCAAGCAGTTAAAAATTATTTTCCTGAACAAAAAAAAAAATGTTATATTTATTCGTATAGAATATTGTTGTTACAAAAGTCCTTGTGGTTATATAGCTTTATTTCTGTTAAATATTTTAAACCGTATTGAATACTACTCTTCAAAGTAAAGCAAATTGTTTTCAACTACTTTCAATCATCTTTCTGCCAGTTATTGGATTTAATGCCGGTACCACTCCTTTGGTTTTGAGGCAAAGAACTCTTTACATTCAATTTTTACGTCCTGGTTATTATCAAAGATCCGACCTTTTGCACAAACCCGAAGCAAAATTTTGCACATATCGACTCGGTGCTGGGCTTGAGCCTCTGTCTATTCCAGGTGTGGGTAAAACAAAGTTCTTCGACGACTCCCTTTTGCAGATAAATCTTTTTTCCAGTATTGTCTCAAAAGACCGCGAATCACGATTTTTTTCTTCTGGCATTGTGCGTGCGTTTTAAAAATGTAAATGACCCCTTAAAGCCAACTCAAGCCACAAAGAATTAAAGGATTGGTCAAATTAAACATTGACATAAATAGTAGGAACAAAAAGGATTAATTATGAGAGTTGGAATTAAGGGTTGTGTTCATGCACAAAAACTTTTGTAACTACTTAGTTCTGGTGAAAATAAGCTAAGAATAGCACGATGTTTCAGGCGTTCACTTTCTTTCCTGTTCAATAATGAAAAATTTAATGACGGGTAATTACATTATCTTTTTTTAAATCATTCTGGTAAAAACGCGAGATTTATGATACCAGACATTTTGAACGATTAAGTAGTATAAATAACAGTAGTAAAAATTACAATAGTAGTACCGGAAAAGATTTTAATAGTAGTATTTAGAATATACTATCAATAGTCCATTGAAATCTTGTTCGACGATATGGTATATCAAAGGACTCTCACGTGTCTTTAAAAGGCGAGCAATAAACTTAAACCGCTTAGGTAATAAAAAACTTAATGTTTAATTATTATGGTGACGAATATTTATAGCCCATAATAATCAATTGTAAGTCTTAAAACTAAAGTAAAAAATATGGCTTAATCATTACTCTGATAAATTCATCCTTGTCATTACAAACAAGTTCTCATGCCAACGGCATCCACTGAATAAGATATTCACTTGAGCTTATAGAAGGAAAAGAAAACCCATACTGTGTATTTATAATAATGCTTTAAAACGTTGCAAAATATAGTAGAAACTCAATAATCCGTAGCCCGGTAATTCGTATATCCCGATAATTCTTACTGATTATCTGGTCCCTTGAAAATCTCCCATTAATTCGTATAAAACCAATGCAATCCGATCCACTCAATAGTTCGAATTTAATTTCCTCTTACAAGTAATGCAAACATCTTATAATTTGAATATTCAAATAAAAAATCTGGTTCGGCTGGCTTATACAAACAGAATTGACTACAATGATGATGGCTACAATGACAATATTTTGTAGCAAATAGTTAAGTGCTAATGTCAAAAATATTAGCTATGTCAACATCATCTCCAAATACATGTAGACATAAGTATATATAAATACAATCATACAATATAATATAATTTTGCAAAAAACAAAATAAAATATAATATAAACAATACATAAATAAATAATTTTAAACAGCTTAAATGCAATAAAAATATATGAAACACATGAATAGGCCCACTGATATGATCAACAAATCAGCAAAAGCATTCAATGACAATGTACGATTCAGTCTATAACATTGCCTAACGCAGTAAAACAGGTTCTCAGGAAGATCGCTACTGACAACTCTGAATAATAATTAGATCTAATATTCTAATAATCTATTAGATCTATTCTATTTTTTTTGTTAAAAAACACACTTCCATAAATATATCTTTATTATTTTTCAAACTATATTTTTGTTCACAAATGAGGCAGGTAGTGATGGCGGAAAGCTGTATAGATCTGGCACCGCACGAAAATATGGGATGTGACAGACACCGACAGACTGCACTGACAGACACAGGCAACTGTCCTGACGCTACGTCCTTCAGCATACCCTCACTCGGCAATGTTTCAATATAATTTCAGAACGGATTGTAAATTCATTCCACACACTTTCATTACAAGTCATGACAGCACTCATTACTTGCTGTTAGTTTCTAGTATGAAAGAATACTGAGTGTTTCCCCGCCTAGCTCGATACGTGGAATCATAGACAATATATTTTATGTATTACACTTTTATTCGTTCATTTTTAATTTTGTTCAATCGTTGCGACGGCAATTCTGTCAAGTTTTCCTTAAGTATTACGGTATTTCGAATTTAGAAAATAATGCCACACATTTATAAATAGATTGTGCAAAAAAGTACTTTGAGAAGATCGACGAAACTACGTAGTAAATAGGAAGTTAATGTATTGAAAACATGAATAATTTTCAGATTAATGATGGTGATGTTTAACAGCTAAGTAAATAGGAAAATAAATCCTTGTCATATCTTTAGTTTATTCACTTCATTTGCGATAATTGCATAAATTGCACTACAACACAGCCATCATTACCTGTGAATAGTTTAGATCTAATAAATTAAATCCATTAGTACCTATATATTAAAATTCGGTGTTGGTATAGCATTTAACTATTACCTATTACATACCTATTACTTTTGATTTATTATAGTACATAAAACCTGAAGGTGATGGACTCAACCGCGAATTAGTTATCAGCTCTATACTTTGCTTCATTGTGCCTCTATTTTCGTTTATGCAATAGAATGTAGTGAACTGAAAAGGAGAGATTTTTATTGTCTAGGGGTCTCTGCATGGCTTAATCCGGCCCTTATAAGTAAAAAGAGTAAGAATAATTTTACAACACTTCAAATATAAATAACGGCTTTCCACAACAGCAATACAGTGTGAACTTGAACTTCTTTTTGCTCTCCTGTAAAACATTCAAAATTTTACGAAAGTTGACGTCTAACTAAAGTTGACGATTTAAATGTCCATGAAATCACGATTTAAAGGCATTCTTCAAAAATGATCGGGATTATTAATAAAAAATGTTTACTATATAATTCTATATGATCATGAAAAGTTTACATTTGTATTTTTCTTCATTATTTTTTTTTTCAAGCATAAAATATGGAGCACTTAATTTCTCAATTGAGATCAATATTTCTAAATAATTTGGGAATAATCGTGTACTTAGTAGTACACTAAGTAGGACTAGTGGCGTACCTTATTTAAAATATATTTAAATTGTTAAGCATCTACGAATTGTCAATGACAAAGAGGTGTGAAATTAATGCAGGAATGTAATGATATATTTATATGGATGAAGAGCAAAATCAGTTTCTCCTCCAATGCATGGAAGACCATAGAAGGTAATAGCCTCACAGAAAAGCAAACTATGAAGCGAAAATTAGTTAAAGAAGTTAAAATACTTACATCTTTCTGTCGGAATATTATTTTGACATTTTAAAAATGTGTGTGTGTAATATATATATATATATATATATATATATATATGTAACACTGTCAGGTGTTAGATAAACTGTCATTTGTTAGATTGATGTTTATTTTTAACATATGATTTGCTTGGTAGGCTATTCAAAAATTGTAATAGGTAGTGTAGGAAAGAAGAGTCTTAAAATTCAGTTTATTTCAGGTATTATTATTGTTTTATTTGTAGTTCATTATCTTTTTAAACTTCTTGTTGTAATTATTATTATTATTATTAATGTTGTTTTTGTTTAATAAAAATTCCAGTTGCTTGATTTAAACTGGTGAATTCTTCTAAAAGATAAATACGAAATTAGAACTTACATATATATATATATATATATATATATATATATATATATATATATATATATATATATATATACATATGCTATGTTATATAAATATTCTTTTCTTTGTTTGAGCCTCAAGCGTAAAGGAAAGATACTCCATAAGTGGTTCAGTCACACCCACTTGAGACAAAAATAAATACAAATAAAAAACAAAAAAAACGCATAGACAGCAGAAGATTATTATGTCAAAGCTGCTTCTCACATGAGTCTTAAGAAAACATGAGACTTATTGCACCAATAAAAAAAAAAATCAAATGCTACAGTATACAGAATTTCACTGTTCTTCTAGTTTCAAATGGCCTCTATAAAATAAAACCGTCATGACTAGGCGGTATAGGTTTGACCCATTAATATTTTTTAGAGCTCTAAGGGTCTAGGTCTGAAGGAGGCCGTTAAATTACGTGATGTTGGATTAAAAGCCTATTTCTTCCCCACCCTTTCACATAGTAATAAAATTCCCATAAAGCTATACCCATATATGTCGAGGATCTAGAACTGAATGCCATCTTGTCTAAAATAAAACATTTTTATATCACATACAAAAAAAAAAATGCAATTATAATTTTTATTTATTGAAATTCCCGGGCATTCAACTAATTAGCATCAAAAACAATAAAATGAGTATTTTAGTAATTTACTTGAAGATATCAAACTAAAACAATGAAATTAGTTAGGTAAGTCAAAATTAATAATTGCTTCCTATTCTCTAGTGAGTTTAAAATTAAGAGTAGAACAGAGCCGTTTATTTGATCCGCCATTTCTCAACAAAACGATTAAATATTCACTGGATTAGTAAGATAAATTACAGAAAACGTTTTTAATAATTATTTGTGTAATGGTATGAATATAAACAACAAATTGTATGCAGTCAATTTCTTTTCTTTTTTTTAATCTCATTTAACAAAGGTTTAGAATGATACATTATTTTTTTTAAAATATTTATGTAATAGATTGAATGATATTAATTTCTTACGGTTTTTAGTACAACACATTGAAACAATAATTTGTTGAAAAATAATAATATACAACATTTTAGCTGCTAACGGCAGCTGATGACCAAGAATTCGGGAAAGTAATAAACGTATGGTTGGAACAATAGGAGTTGCTAAACTAAAATACGTTAGCTTAGAAGGCTGGTTGAACCGATTCAAGAAAAAAAACTAGCTACTTTTACCTTGATTAAATAAAGTGGACATGAGTACCAGAAAGACGAGAAGGCAATAATTTCTTCTTTTCTCGTATCTCTAGTACACCGACTTCGGTTTGAAAACTGATCAGAGTTTAGCTATGAGAATAAGGGAACCTTCCATGATATCGCGAAGCCGCCCACACACATTAAGCTAAGAGTGATAATATGGCTAAATCAGTATAACACTCGAAATACGAACCAATTAGACGAAATTTAGGACTATTAAAATCTTTATGAGAACCACGCATCACAAATCATTGAAGAAGAATTATCCACCCTGTTTAGATTCTTAAAGAGAAGATGCTGTTATACTAGAATATAGTGATTATTTATTGACACTAACGACTCTTTGGGATAGAGGCTGAAACACAAATAAAATTAAATAATTAATGTAAAAACCTGTTTGATGACCAATATTCTAGACCAGGGGTTCTTAGACCCGTGGCACGCGTATCATTAGTGCTAGGCACGTAGTAATCTAACAAGTAAACAAAAGTCATGAATAAAATCTTATCTTAACAAGTTCAATGAGAGATGATTTTTTTTTTAAATTACTATTGAATCTATCAATTATAAGATGAATAAACACGATCTCCGATTAATAAAATGATTCTGGATGGTTAACATAGTAAAGGCGAAAGAAAGGGATCCTCAACTCTATGTTGAAGAGGACTTAAGAATCAAGTTGAGCTTCATCGCATTGATGCTCTGATTTTAAATAAACAACAAGATGCTTCCAAATGAAAAATATTATCCAAATTTATTATTTTTGATGGATACACTTATATTTGCAGAATTGTTGGTATTGTTAATCTTACTGTTGTGTGATATTAATTTCTCTTTTGGTTTGGGGTTTTTGATAATTATTATCAATTTATTATTTTCTTAAGCCATTACAGTAATATATGTTGCTTTGTTTGTTTAATTAAACTTTGTAAATCAATTTGTATTTTTTTTATGAAGACAAACCTTTAATTCTCTGAAAAGTGAAAACGGTGGGCAGTGACATAAAATTTGGGAATCCCCAGTCCTAGACTATCAATCGTAAGACAAGAAAGTCAGAAAATCAAATTTAGTATTTTTTTTTTAAACATATAAGCTTTCCAAGAGGATAGTATAGTATTGGAAATTCTTCAGTATCATAATACTACTAATAATGTATATATTAGGTCATTAAAACGTAAAATGTTGATAAAATATTTCATTTTTATTTTAAAGAATCTGATTTTTCGTAAAAATCTATCAAATGTTTGCGTCAAATGACAGATGTCAGAACTATCTTTATGTGCAGAAAATTTCGATCTGAAGAGACGCCTGCACTAGTCCAGGAAACGAAGCACTATCAAAATGAAATAGATCGGATAGTTCTGATTTTTTGACATAGGTTTGGGTTTGAATTGACATCGGCAGAGGACCGGTAGTTTTTTTTATTCAATAAAACCCCAAAATTTTTCATTCCTTGGTCAATATATTGGAACCTACCAACCGCACGACAATCTATATACATACCTTTTTATAGTAGAGTAAAGTTACTAAAATTTGAGCCCTAATAAAGTTCTATTACAGTTTTACAAAAATAGCATCTTTTTTTCTTTCTAAAAATAAGAAATTACCATTTGTGTCTTTATTATGGCTAATATTATAGAAAGTGCCATTCCTATTAAGAAAACCATTAATTTAAAGCGAATTTAACTAGCTTCATTTTAAGCACTAACAGACCTCTGCATGTCTCGCAATTTCTGAATCAATTTTTTCTCAAGATGACTCATTTTCGACGAAAAAATTGTGCACAAATATGATTTGAATATGAATATGATTCTGGAGTGATAAAAATACCTAATATTAATCATAAGCCACTAACTGAATTACTATTTTGTGGATTTATTTTGGCAAGCAGTTTTCATGATATTTGCCAAAATAAAGTCGATATTTTCTCGCATTAAAAAAAAAAAAATGCTGTTTTTAAAAAAAACTGTGCTATTAAACAAAGAGATCTCTATTAGGTCACAAAGTTTAGAGCATTTACTCTGCTTCAGACAAAGTTTTTCGTGCGATTGGTAGTTTTCAAGATATTGAGCATGGAGTAAAAAATGAAGGAAAATTTTAGGACTTTTCTTGAATAAAATAAACTTCCAGTACTCTGCCAAGGTCGCAAATATAGATTTTTAATGTAATCCTAAACCAAACAACATATAAAAAAATCAGAATTGCCCGACCTTTTGCGTTTATTTGCTCTTATTTTGTTTGGAGTATACTCCTCAGAACATGTTTCGGGCTTCTCAGGTTTATGCAAAGGGCAGTCTCTTACATGCCTTCCTCTTATCAACTTAATAAAACCAGACCCAAATTTAATCCATAGGATATGCCAGGCATTTAATACTGTAGTCCGAAATTTTACATCTAAATACCGTGTTCGACAAAATTATTCTTAAATTTTTTACTAAGATAATTTTCGTACATATACTCGTCAGCCGTCGCTCATCTTCATCCAGCAGAAGGTTCTAGAAGAACGAGGAAATAACCGAGGTATTAATGAGGCAGACGGCGGGCAACCGCTGGCAATACAGTTTACCAACACTAGGAATTTGTGGCCATGTTTCAAAACAAATCGGAACTTTACCGACCTGGTTTCTTGGTGAGGTAGGAAAACCGCGCGGTGCTATTCAATGATTTAGGGGAGAAAACTTTGGTGATTAATAAACTGTTTCTTTGTAATAAACAGTCTTGGCATCTTAAAAATTTGATTTTTATCAAATTTTCAATAACGCAATATCTAGATACATGAGTGTTTACTATATCACAAACACATACCTTTCGGCTGTAACTTGTAAGAACACCAAAGAAATGAATTAATAAAAAGCATTGTGATGCCAGGAGAAATGTGGCCATCTCTAGAGACCAAAATCTTAAATAAATACAAAAACCAGTTGGTATTTTTTATCTCCAAGATTGACCAGCGAATGAATCGTAGAAACCAAAACCCAAACTCAGTTGACATCCGCATCAATCTAATTAGGGATTGATAAATTATTTGCCACTTCTATAATACCACTAGATTATAGATTTTACTCATGTATCTATAGATGTCACTACATTATAGAAGTGGCAAATAATTTATCAATCCCTAAAACCCAAGCTGCCTGGTACAGCACATTTATGTTGGTGGGAAAACCTTCCGTTTCTAACTGATTAAATTTACTGCAGTTATCTTATTTTATTAAATGTTAATTTGTAAGCTATATAAAAGTTTTTATTTAAATAATAGAATCTGCCACACTCAAGGGGATTAGGTATTAGGGCTGTAAGAATCCATTTGTATAAAATATTTGGAAGTTAAACGTATCTTAATATTTAATTGATTGAATTTATTTATTTATTTTTGTTACCTACTCGTATTCCATTCTATTTAATTCTTGATTTTATATTATTTACATATTTATAAAAATCCTTTAAATAATCTTACTTGTTAAAGAGTGTCCTTTTTATTTCGATCCTTGTTTTGTTTATTTTTTTTTATGTTTCCTTTATCGCTTTACTTTAAGCAAATGTTTATGTTCACATAATGCAAAAAAATGTTTAACGTACATTTTTTACAATGACCAATTTTTTCGTAGAAAACTATTAAACTCTGACTAGTGAGAGATGGTTTATTCAAGAGACAAAAACGATTTGGAAACAGTTCATCATTAGGGAATTTTTTACTTGACTATGAAAGATAAATAGTAGGTCGCACAGTATATATTACATTGTCGCATAGTTTTCTGCTAAAAGCAATAAAAGAAATCTGTAAAATAGTTTATATAAAAAACATTCAAATATATGCACAATACATTGCAAATTTTCTACATGAATTATGCCAGTGCAAATGTAGATAGATAAAATATTGTAAATGTAAATTTCATTTTTTTATCGTACTTGGTGAACCAATCTCAAGTTAGATCGAAGGAAGGATTTTCAGTGATTGTGGATAAAATAACATAATTATATTAATCCGTTTTTCAGTTACTCCTATTTTTTATAACTACCTCAATGCACGTTTTGTATGAATCGAAATACGCAACGAAAACATTGATATGTTAATTTAAAAAAAATAATAATTTTTTAGTAAATAATAAATAATCTTTATTTTTTAAAAACTTTTACACTCAAGTAGATTCCAATAAGGAGTGAACAATAAATAATATGCTAATATTATACCTACTAATATAATAATAATATATACAACCATCAATGAATAAAATTATTTAGAATCTCAATAATCTATCCGTAATTATACAAATGTACATATACATATACATATACTTATTTATTTATTCATGCCTGAATTATTAAAGGTCCCCCAAAACTAGAATCGATAAATAGATAAACGTAGGCTGATAATATGATCCTGAATCCTGCCTTATAGTGGTCTTATATCATCTAACATAAATACCACATTCAGTGATTCAAATATAAACATTATTATCCTTATGAAATTCTGCTGGTCATCACCAGAAGCCAACTTCCAAGAGCCGACCTAACTCAAAATTAAGATCACGCTCTGGCGAACAATCCATCAACGGCCGTAGATCAAAATGACACTTCGTTTGCAATTTCCGAAAACACGCCTCTGCCTTTTTTATTTTATTTGTTATTTAAACCTAAGCAATAATGGATGACCCTTACAAATCATCCTGTAATCTCCTATTGACGTTTTATCGTTATATAGATCGGCTATCCTCACTGGCCATCGTAGAAAATAAATGGTCAAATTGATGCATGATGATAATAATTAAAAATAATATCACTTGTTTTATCTGGGAATCGGTAGAAATTCAATAATAAAATTCCGTTCATTATCCAATTAGAGCAGAAGGAAAAAAAAAATCAATATTTCTAGGAATACTTCATATATTAAATGATAGCTAGCTGTATATTGAAAATTGAGTTAGCACAGGCGAAATTTCTCAAACATTTATTTCTCCGGCAAAGACCAACTCCGAATTATATGGTTCGGTTGGAAACTGGTCCTTAACCAATTTTTATGGATTTTTAAAGAAAAAATATAAATTTCTGTATAAAAATATCAGCAGAACACCGGCTACCTCGACAATGCTTGAAGAAACTGGTAGCTTTGGATGCCGGGAAACTAAACTTTGACTATAATTTCTTTACAAGTTTGATTCATTTATTTATATTTATTGTTGGAAAAACATATTTTTACTTTTTACTTCCTTGAACTAAATTTATTGTATTGTAATCGCGAAAATTTTCGGTTTTCAGGTTTTGACGGAAATATCCATTTTGACCATCCCTGAATCCATTTTGACTAGTTTCGTCATGGCGTCTGTACGTACGTTCGTATTTCGCATAAGTCAAAAATAGTTAGCTGTAGACAGTTGGAATTTTGTATTTAGGATTGTTTTAAAATCTAGTTGTGAACCTCCCTTTTTGGTCACTGCTTAATTACCGGAAGTGGTACTTTACTGGTAGGTCATAATTGATTGCCATCAAAAATTTTATTAAATTACTATACAAAACTTGAATGTATACGATATGAATGTATTTACTATATTTTGGTTAAAATTGGTGAGCCGAAAGGGATACTTTACTTGAAGGTCATAATAAGCTAACAACAAAAATTATATTTAAATTAAATACATAAAGCATATGTTTCGGTAATAAAGGTTACAAACGCAATTTGGTTTCCAATCCAATTAAAAATTTTTATTACTTTTTTTAAGTGTTAAAATTGAAAGTAAAATACTGATTTTCCTCCCCATTTGTGTGATCAACAAGTCTGCAGCATGAGAATAAGATATTAGTTAAGTGGATTTTTCTGCTTAAAATGTCGAAACTGTCGATTTCCAATGCTTTTATCCAGTGACATTGACAGTTTTATTGTTGTCACGGAACATGAAGAAATATCTTGGAAACTAGTTACATACTGAAGGAAAACGACATGTAATAACGGAATGAGGCCTCCATTAACAAGAGTGTGTGTTTTTGCGTGTGTGTGTGTCAATAGATGGATGTCGGGACGCTGAGTGTCGTTTTTACTATAATATTCGGAAACTAGTAACCAAATTCAGTATCACTTTTTGAGCCATGGATTTATAATTTAATAGGCGTACAAGGAAGTCATGTGTTGCCCACATCAGATATTTTTTAAATAATTACTTGTAAAGTAATATAATGTTTAACTGAATTAAATCAAACAAGCGGCTAATTATATACATAGGTAAGAAAAGGCAATATTAAAGTATTGAAATTTATTTTGATTTATTTAAGCATTTGGTTTTAGGGCAGTAGATATGCAAAATGAAAATGTTGTAGGTCAAGTGTTTGTGTTAAAAACAATAATGACAATATTGTATTTTTAAATAAACTTAGTTTTATCTAATTGTTGATTATTTTTCTCAAATGCATATGGTAATATTTCATTATGTACATTAGGCTCTATGATAGACCATACTTAAACAATTAGGACAAATAGTGAGTTGCAACTAAGCACTTACAGTTCAAATTGGAATTAGCTGTGGTCCACATGTTGAATTATACATGGATTGTAAAATTATTAATAAATTTTACTACCACCAATTGGATATTATAATTGTAATTCGGATATGATTCATTATTAAAAGAAGTCACACAGTTTAGAATGTTTTCTCCATGAACGGTATGTTTTGGCTGGCTAAATTTCATGAATGTATTAATTTAAATTTGATTATTTCTTTATAAAGTCCATAAAAAACATGAGCAGCGGCCGTTTGGAACGGGAGATGGCTTTTGTAATTGCTGCAGCCTGGTTTCCGTGCTACTCGGGGCCGAGTTTAATTTCATCTACCGGAGTGTTTTGATGAAGATCTTTTATTATTATTCAAATATTCTTGTCCTCGGGGAGCTAATATGTATGAAATTCTGCTCCGTTATTTCTTAGACAGCTCACGAGCTTTCGATAATCGTTTGGGATCTGATGGAGGGCAAAAAGTTACTCCCTTCGAGGTGTTTTTTCGTAAAAATGAGTTGTGGCCAAAAATTACAAACAATTCGAAAAATTACCCAGCAGCTACCTTCAGCTCATAGTTATGTCCCACCCAAACTTATTCCAGATACTGAACGGTCTGAACTCTCTTATTCAGCCTTTTCTTAAGCTGTGTGCCCAGTAGCACAGCCTCAATCCTTTTTTAGCCGCTAAATACATTGACCACTAGACTGCCATGTTCCGGCCCAAATCAACGTCGACCTAGGTCGTTCCAGAAGAAAAGGGCGATTGGTTGATGAAAGCGGAAGAAGCTCTTTCACTCATATAAATATATGAATAAATAAAAATCCGACGTTTTGTTTACCTACCATAATTTCAAGCTGAGGTAAGTTTGCCACCAATATTTTCTTTCATTGCTAAATAGCTACCTGCACAATTTCTCGTTTTAATTAATAAATCGTTTCGAGTTTAATTCCTGAAATTAATATTATGTAATACTTATATCAGAGTCAAAATTTATTTTATTATTGAAAAATAAATATTTTAATTAAAATAATTACTTATGAAATGATTTCGGCATATCCTTCCTACATTTTTTTCGTTGATTAGATAATTGATATTAAGTACTAATTTCAACAAGTTAATTTTTTTTTTAATTCTTATAATTTATTTTAAAATATTTTTTGGGGGGAGATTGGAAGGGTTTGGATTTCACGATTTGGTGACCGCTCATTGGGTTTTTGAAGTTGTTAATATTGAAATTTTGTGTGGCAACAAGCATTTTAGCATTAGGTTTTCGAGGACTCTGATTTCATTTTCTCGGTTTTGATTTTTGATCGCGATTGCGCATTTCGATTGATTGTTATGATTAAAGTTTTCTATGGCATAGGAATAGTTCATTTGGTTTTCGACGGTTCTGATTCAATTTTTTTAATTAGATTTTTGATCGCGCATGCGTATTTCGATTTAATGTTATTGTTGAAGTTTTCTATGACATATTAATCGTTTATTAGGTTTCTGATGGTTTCGATTCCATTTTTTTAATTGGATTTTTATCAAGCATTAACATTTCGAATTATCATTACAGGTGACACTTTTCGTTATATGTTTCGTTTATTAGGTTTTTAAGGACGATATTTTTTAATATACAATCGTCTTTTCAATCGCGCATGCGCATTTTGCTTTTTTGTTACTGTTGAATCTTAGTTTGGGATATGGACCGTTTCGAAGTTCCTGATTCCATGTGGACTTTTTATGTAGACATTTTATGTGTGGCCATAGTTTTTTGGGTTTCCAGAGACGATAAAAAAAAAAAAAACGAAAAAAATAACGGACCTGAACCTTCGAAATCTTAAAAACAATAGTGGTAAATCGAAATATGCCTGCGCGATCAATAATCCGATATTACATTCGAAAATATAGTCCTTGAAAACTAAATAAACGATGCTTACACCAATTCTCTAAAAGCCTCCGCCATTTGGCTCTGTCTTCTGCTACAGCTCTCCAGTTCCGAATTCCAAGCAAAGTTTTGGCATCACTGACTACGCTGTCCAGCCATCTGATCCTCGGCCTTCCTACTCGTCTTTTGGAGTGCAGCTCCTCGGTCATTACCTTTTTCGGTATTTCAGTGGCGTCCATTCTGGCTACATGCCTTGCCCATCTTAGTCTGCCAAGTTTAATAAAAGTGACGATATCGAGGTCGGCAAATAGAGAGCCGTTTAGAGAGTTCCGTATTTTTCCTTCTCCTCCAGACCTCACCCTTACTGGGCCGTAGATTCTTCTGAGGACTCCTTGCTCAAACACATTCAGCTTCACCTCACCACTTTTCGTCATAGTCCAAGCCTCTCAGCCATATAATAAAACTTGCCATACGAGGGTCTTTTATATATTTATCTTGGTCTTTTTTGAAACGTTTCTACTTCTAAAGTGTCGGCCAAGTCCAAAGAAGCATCTATTGGCAGCAGTAATCCTTCTCTGTATTTCTTTAGTCATTCCATTCTTACAAATCACCTTAGACCCAAGATATATGAAGCTTTTAACTCGCTCGTACTTAAAAGAGCCCACTTCAAACGGAGATCTCAGATACCACCAACTCTTATGTACTTGGTTTTTCTTTCATTGACTTCTAGGTCGACAAATAGTCGACCAAGTAGTCTTCCAGCTGCTTTAAGGGCTGTAAACGCTTCTCTAAGAGCCTGTTCAGACCTTTCCATAATATCAATATCGTCTGCATATTCGAGAAGCTGAATCAGGATTGTTCCGCTGATCTGAGTACCAGCCTCTCTCACAGCTCTCTCATCTGCCTTGTTGAACAATAAGCAAGCGAGGGCGTCCCCTTGCCATACCCCACTGTTCACCTCAAACTCTTCAGAGACATCGGGACCAACACGTACTATACATTCTGAGCTTTGCGTGGGATGAGCTTTTGTGGCATGCTTAGCTTGTCCAGAGCACAGTATTACTGAGTTTCAAAGCTGTTGTACGCTGCTTTAAAATCCACAAATACATGGTGATTGATGAATGATTATATTATGCTCCATGTTCCTGGATCATCCTGAGAGTGAACAGTCGATTAGTGGTTGAGCGGCCTCTCCGAAATCCCACCTGCTATCTTCCTAATTCTTTTTCAGCATACAGGAAGATCCTCTCAAAAATAATTTTAGAGAGCAGCTTATAGACATGAAAGGAGCGCTATAGCTCTATAGTTAGCGTATTCTGTCCGATCTCTCTTCTTATGCATTGGACAGATAATGCCTGTTGCTCATTCTCTTGAGCTTTCTTGAGTTCTTTTCCCCCTTCTTGAGTTCTTTTCCCCTTCAACAACTCTGACTGAATTTCGTCCAGACGCCTTTCCATTTTTCATTTTCCTCTGCGCTTTCAATTTCATCCTCGTCCGGAGGTTCCATAGAGTTCATGGGATTTCATTCATTACCTCTAGTTCTCTGGCCACCGTTCTTCTGTTTAATGTGTCCTTGAAGAGTTGGGCCGATCTCTTTGTGGCTTAAGAGAGTTTCATCTGCATCTTTGCAGATCGTCACTCTGGGCTGGAAAGTTGCCCTTCCCTCATTTATTCTTTGAAAGAACAGACCACGTCCCTCATGTGCTTACTTTCCTAGACTATTATCTTTCTGCGGAAGAGTCTATTTCTTCACGTCTTTTACACCGATGTGCTTCTTGGGAGAGGCTGGTGGAGAGGTGAACTTTCTTTCGGTAGGCTTCTTTCTTCACTTTTGCTGCTTGAAGGCACTCAGCATCAATCCATGAGGATCTTCTTACTTTAGTCTCGTACCCAAGGGATTTCTCTGTTGCCTGCTTGATTGAATTCCTTTATCTCTTCCACTCCTCGTCGTTTATAGTGCAGCCATCAAGCGATTCCTTCTTGCAGCCAACAAGTTTCCTCTCAACAGCTTTTTGCCCATTCGGAGTGGTCCACATTCCCATGTGCAAATCGTTTCGGAGAAAAAGGGTAGTTCCAACGACCCAGCCATGTGAAGTAGCAAAGTTTATCACCCGGAGTCCATTGTCATTACTAGATTCATGTAAGCTGTGGGTTCCTTTGGTCGACACTAGTGCTACCTCCTTACCGACTTGAGCGTTCAAATCTCCAAGTATGATTTTAACATCACTTTTAGGGCAGTTTCCTGATATAGGCAGTTTATACCAAATTCCTCCGACGGACACGGTACGTTACCTTGGATTAAATTTCGACCGAAAGATGACCTGGGTCCCACACGTCAAAATGAAAAGAAAGACTCAACAAACGACTGAAATTACTGTATTCTCTTTTTTCCAAATCGTCAAAACTAGAAATTAGGCAGAAACAAATACATACGCATATCTACTTAAACCCATATTACGCTTCACAAATTTACAGTTCAGCAAAAAAAACTAACTTTAGAAAAACTGCAATCTTTTTAAATCAAAATTTTAATACTGATAACAAAATCTCCTTCGTATGTAAACAACAAAACTCTGCATACCGAATTACAACAACCATCTACCGACCGACATGTACGTATTCTTTATTCTCCTTTTCATAATAACCTTCACTGACATCTGATAGACGGGAAAGGCTGATAGATGATATAGCTATTACTGACATGACTGTTAGGAGGAGGCTAAAAAGAAGCTGGATGAGATACCTCTTTCCTGAATTAAAAGACTAATTAAATACTGGGAAGAGGTGCTACTGGATACTATCCTTCCTCATGCCTATCATGCTACTTATATCCCGTATATCCATAATATTTGCTTATTGTCACTTTTCCGTAAGACAGATGCGAATAAGATAGATGAAAGATAAAAAAAAAATTATAATAATTACTTCTTATTTTCATTTTTTATTTAGTCAATTTAGTTAATAATGAATTTTTATTTGTTCTTTAGGTCTGTTCCTTTTCCTTCTTTCTTTATTCTTTTTGATTTAATTATGCGTCTAAAAAACACGTTATTCCCCATCCTTTCCCTATTACCCTGTTCCTATTTGTCATTTTTTGGTAATAATCATAATAATTTATTTTCATTGCCCGTTGAGTTCAGAACCGTTTTCTTATTCATTAAGTTCATCAATTATTTTTATTTATTCATTTTTGATACAAATAGAATTTGTCGCCAAATCCTATTTGGTCAATATTATATTGAAATAAAAATAAATAAATACAAATTAAAATAAAATAACAATATTTTTATTTTCAAATGATTTTACTTAATCAGTATTAAGTATGTCCTTCGTTAATTCTTATATTTCTGTTATGTTATAGTATCCTCCTCATTTTAGTTTTAAGTATATATACAAATTTTAATTTTTCTCTCTTATACACTTATATATAAAAAATATTTTCCTTAAAAAATGCATAAATAAATCAATTTGTGCATGAAATTATTGATACATATCGTAACTGAACACTAAAAACGAACTACATCACTTTCAAACAAATAGAAAATGCCTATATCAACAAGAAACAGCTTAGAACCTTAAACAATGAACCTAATGACTTCCGCTGCTGTCATGTTTCGTCATTTTATAATTCCCTTTGAAGACCAACACTAGCTCTGAATTAAACTTTAAAGCAGGTGGTCAGGTTAATATTTTGTTTCCATGTAACAGACTTTGGCATTTTTCCAAAAAAAATGTATTCATTGGAAAACGCTCAATATTTTAATTATGAATTACTCCCTAAATGAATTGAAGTTTTTTTATTCTGTTGATGACTATTGTCCACAATTTATATTAATGTAAGCTATCAGTTGTTAAATAATTAGCAGTCATAATCAACGGTTATCTAGATTTGGCCGTCACAGCAGTTATTCTGTAATATCTTAATTTGTTATTGTAAAATATGCTCATATTTTTTATATATGTGTATATTTTAATGGTATATATATATGGTATACACATACCATAATTTCTTATTTATATACATACGCCAAATATAAAATTATAATAGAATTAGAAAGAAATTATAGTGAAACTGCGGAATCGCCCTTCTTTCATGGAGCGCTTCCCAAGTTGTACTGGTTCAGAGTGATCAGATGTTCTGCTGATGTTTAGAGGAACGTTGATTGATTATTCATTTAAACTACAAGAAACTCGAGGCTTTGTTTAAAAATCTTCCAATAATAACCAAATAGCCTAAGTTATCACTTTTCTTAGTTTGTGTGTGTGTATCCGTTTTTCTCCTAATTAATTGGTTAAACTTTATGAATTAATGAATTCAAACTAACTATTATTATGTCGAAGGATGGTAAGCCGCAGCGTCATCTACATCGATTTCCAGATACCGTGTTACAGAAGGTTTAACAACGTCGCTGACGAACGTTACTCCATACCTTTCTAGAACTTTCAGCACTCCCAGAATTCATCAAACTGAAGGATATCAAATTCATGGACTCATTAAAATCCTTCCCCTGTTCCACGCATTACCACCAGCATCACTCCTGTTTCGGTGGCAAAACAGTTTAATAAAGCTCAGAACAATTCCAATGATTTAGTTATAAGTTAGTTTTAGTTTAGTGCTAGTTGTAACACAAAACATTGGTGAGCCCCCTCACCTATATCATTTAATAAACAAAGGCCTCGCAATATTGAACCAAAATTCATAACATTGTTACAGTAAAAGGAATGTTATAAAAAAAAAAAAAAAGATAAAAATCAGAAAACGGTTATAAACTTTTCTTAAGAGGTAGTGAAAAAAAAAAAATCATGCCTATAAATCTTTAGACACAGATGATACGATTTCAGGGGGGACTAATTTATTGTGAGACAGAAATGTGAAACGGATAAAATTACAACAAGTATGTCAGTCAGGAAATAATGTTGTTTTGTACTTTCTCTAATCTTAGAGATGATGAGTAACGTATATTTTAAGATACTATTTTAAAAACAAATTAAATGTGATATAAAATAATTGTATCTGTTGAAGTCGGCAGGAATAAAGGGTCTTTATTAACTAAGGCAATTGGTTTATGGAAAAAAAAAAATCCAAAATTCCCATTAGTTAAATCCGAATTCAGAAGGCGGATTACATCACGGAAGGTCTCACTTTTACTTCGGAAACGTGACACAATCAAGAAACGTTAAAGAAACCGGTCCAGTACAACGAACTCATAATAATGCAAAACGAGTATTCCTTCGGAGCAGCTTCTAGTTGAGGCGGCAATTTCGACGCGGTCAGTACGCGCTTAAAGCCAAATAACAGGTCTCTTCCAGGTAAATCAATTTCAAGACTAAATTATTTTAATTTTCCTTGACGTCTGCTTACACATAATTAAAACTATGAAATCGATTGTGGTTAAGATTTCAACTAATTCGAATATTTGTTTCTAGTTTATTTTTCGCATCTGCCATAATAATCGGCAATCAGCAAATCGTCAGACTAGTTAGGAAATAATGACTTGTATTACATGGGGAAGGACGGGAGCCAGCAACAGTTCTTCTCAGCCTTGATTGGGTTATTTTGGATGACGAAAGGAGATCTCTCATACAACTCCTTTTAAGTCACCAACTCGTATCATTGGAAATACCAACTAGAAGCGGGGATGAATATTCCTAATGTGTTGGTTATTGATTTATATAGGAAGAGTTTAGTTATTAACGGACCTATCAAACGACTTAATTTAATTACAGGCAATATCCATATCGAGAAGACGTATAATTTAATACCCTAATTGTTTTAAAGAAAAATCTAAATTAATATTAAAGATATACGTTTTTTATTTGTTTCCATTCAACTAGAAAAAGTACACATGACAGGTTTCTGAAATAAATGATTCGATTGCGTGATTGTAAGTACGTCTTTGTGGTTTGTTTGGTGTTACTCATTGTTGATAATTTAATATTGTACTTTTAATTTGTAAATAAATCGCTGTTAAATAAAATCGGTGAGTTATTTTTAAAACAAAAGAATAACTTAAAACGTTTCCATACCAATTTGAAATGGAGTAACGACTAGAAACGTTACAAACTTTTTAAATTCATAATTCAACTACAATGCTTTGCTTTCTCCTCGATGCTTTTTAGCTTACGTTTATGTTCATCGTAACTGGGTGGATAAAATGGATTGCACTACCGAATAAGGGTTACTTTGTGTGGAAGTGTTATATACTGCGCGAACGATGTGACAGTTTGCCATGTTCATGTTTTGTATGGTGTGATTCTAAATAAATCGTTCGTTGAAAGTATTTTGAAGACTTTGATATTGTTGTGTTGATTCTAGTAGACGTTTTCTAAACTCGAAAGTACGATTTCATACAGCTAAGCGGAGATTTTAAGTCCAGTAATTGAGAACATTGATGTATGATCTTATCACTTCTTGTCATTTTAATTTGCATGTATGTTCCAGAAAAATCTTTTGTCCAACCCTAGGCGTAATTTAGGCGTAATAAATACAGTGCGTAATTTTTTCGTAGACGCTGGACCATTTGCAATTTAAATTTTTAATACTTAGTCTAAAAAATAATTTTTTAAACATAATTTTTAAGTTGTTTATTATTTTTTAATAATATTGATACTCAATCTGGGGCCTAGCCAATCTATCTCATTACATACATAAGGCAAAGTTCATGGGATCCCATCGCTTTTTCCTAAACCGCATAACTAGATTGAAAGCCATCAGAGAATGAGTTATGGGTAATGGGTAAATTTAGCGTCCCAAACACTAAGTGCATGGAGAATCTGACCACTACCAGAAGTCCAATAGTCAAATATATTTGTTTCCCTCTACCGTTTAAATCTCTGGGAAGGATAATTGGGATAAAAAATACAAGATAGTGAGAAAATTATTGTGGTTAGAAAGGTATATATATATATATATATATATATATATATATATATATATATATATATATATATATATATATATATATATATTTCTTTCTGGATCTACTCTCAGGCAAAATTACATTTCTTTTGTATATAATTGTTTATAATTTTAGAATATTTACTTTTTACTTAGCTTTATTTTAATTTTAAATTATACTTAATTTTTTTTTAATGTATTTTTGTTTCTTGATATATTTGTAAATTATTTATTATTATGGTGAGTTGAGGCCAACTCTGAATGGAGGCTTTCCCCAAAAGACAAATTATGAAATATATAATAATTCATAGATTGTTGCGTTGAATTAAGATTACCATTTATTAAAAATATGAACATGCTCCATACCTTAAAGGTATACTACATAAATTATTATTAGCGTTCTACATACTCATTCAATAAATTTGAACTGCAAATTTATGTAAAACATTGAAAAAATAAAGTAGCAAATAATAGATCGGATAGAATAAATCATACATGAATAAAACTAAATTGAAAAAATAAATAAAATACAAAATATGGCCAGCAAGAAATTACTTACGTTGCCCAGTGAGTGAGCCTAAGTCTATATTCTTAGTGCATTTGGCCAAGTTTGTCCTAAATTGAGATAAGTAATTCGTCCCGTCTCAGGCCTTATTAATTTTTTTTAGAAGTATGCTTTATATTAAATTAAATCGTTGTCTATCAAATAATTTGTAACCATAAAGTATATGTTTGAAAGTTTGTCTGTCCTCACCACATAAGTGTATTAATTTATAAATTAATCAGCAGAACGAAATAATTAAAATACTCTTTATGTTTACGCTGTTCAAATCTGAAACCTGTTGTCAAACCGGTTTTACAAGCCACACCATATTCGTGATTGAACTTTCTAACTTCAGATATTTGACGGATGGGTCATTTAGGGAATGAATGAGCTCCATTTGAATTTTGCCTCGAGCAAACCTCATGTGTGTACCCGATTATGTAAGTTTTTCACAATAAATTGGTGAACTGTTGGATATGCCATTTACAATCTTGTAAAAAGTGAGTTAAGCTGAGGCTATAATCGGAAAAAATATTAAATTATTAAAATTCACTGTTACTTTAGATTATCGTTAGTTAATCATTGTTTAAATATTTTCTAAATCCTCATTACGTTTCATTTGTTCATTGAGAAATAGGGACGATTTTAATGTTGGTGTTAATTTATTTTTATTGATTTGTCGATTATAAAAATTGTGTTGAATATAATTAGTCTGTACCATCGCCTCTATGTCTTGGATCCAAAAGTAATATTTTTCTTGAATATTAAATTATGGAGATTTGTCAGGGTTTGAACCATGGTTTGATAGACGCTTTCTGAAGTCCATATATATATATATATATATATATATATATATATATATATATGTGTGTGTGTGTGTGTGTGTGTGTGTGTGTGTGTGTGTGTGTGTGTGTGTGTGTGTGTGTGTGTGTGTGTGTGTGTGTGTGTGTGTGTGTGTGTGTGTGTGTGTGTGTGTGTGTGTGTGTGTGTGTGTGTGTGTGTGTGTGTGTGTGTGTGTGTGTATGTGTGTATGTCATTTCGGAATCAAGTGTTTAATAGGTGTGTTATTTTTGCTAATTATTTCATATAAGGCATTATAAAAAATTGATGATTCCAAGGACAAATTGTAAAACATATACAATAGAAGAATTTATCCTTAAATTTCTTTATATTTTTCGATAATTGTGAATTTTTAGTTTTCAAACTTATTTACTTTTTTATGTTTATACAGTTACTATCTTTCACTATACACTTACGTGCGGAAGTGATTTAATAGATTCGTTAGGCTTCTTAGCATATTAGCATAAATAAAAATAAGACTTATTAAATTCGCTTTCACAAGGCTTTTTTTTCTATAATTTTTTTGTTTGAAACAATTTTTTTTTTAACTGCAACTATCACAAATAATCTACCTATCGCGTGCATCTCAGATAATGTTTATTTTGAGAGAAAAGAAACATTTTTTCTCCTCCTTCATTAAACTAAGCTCGTTCATTTCGAGCTCGATCAGCTCGATCATTAAACTAAGCCTTCAATCAGCCTAAATAAGGAACGAAAAAAAATTATCTAAAACAGAAACTTATTCGAAATTTTATCTTCTATATGATAGCGTTGTTGGATATTAAAGACTCTTTAATGGAGGTAGGATTTATTCCTGAATTGAGGCTAAACGATTTTGACATAGGATCCCTCTTTAACGCCGATTTTTATACTTCCTCGTTAAATTAATAATAAAAATGGTAAAGATGAAAGGATCGTTACCAGCCCAGTTAACATTTTTGCAGACATATTTTCTGTTCCTGTATTTTCCATTAATCTTTAATATAGGCGAACCTATTTATATTTATTAGTTGGTTATCTTAGTCCTTTAATTATTGTTTTACGTTTTTTAGTGTTGGATTGTCCAATAGTTCGTAACTATTAATATATATATATATATATATATATATATATATATATATATATATATATATATATATATATATATATATATATATATATATATATATGTATATATATAATATAAAGAACAAAAAAAAAAAAACTTATATTTTTCTATCTTGAAGAAAATAAATATAAAAACACCCTCATGTTGCATTTTCACATTACGAAAACAATCATGTAAATTGATAATCTCGAACTGGTAAGGTAAAACAATAGAAAAGAAAAATATACTTTTAATTATACAAGGGAGATTTTGTTCTTGGTTAAACTAGTTTTATACATTGTGTAACAGATTAGATAATTGCGCCAATATTTGTATGTATTTAAATGGCGAATATGTTATTAAATATGATTGCATATCGGAATTAACTGTAAATACATTATTTTAAGTTGGGTTTAACTCAGATAATACTGTGTTGCAAATCTTGGTGATATGAATTTCCTGAACAGTTAAGTACGTCCGTTCTTCTGGAATGCTCAACCTACACTGCTCTGAGGATTTGGTTACGACGATGATGACTACGAGGATGAGGAAGACACGATAAGAAAAAAAAATGGAATAACTACGAAAATCAGAATTTTACAAAATGATTTAATAAGAGCTAGAGGCGAACAAAATAAATAAATATTGATTGAAAGTAGCGAATACTACATACAATCCATGAATTGCTAATAATTTGAATATCATTTTTACAAATGTAATTTATATTTGTCGGCGAGACTTATATTAAACTTCATTTAATATAATTGAAGTTTACCATTTCAATAAGAAATTACAACAATAAGAAGAGAGTGAAAACAAACTATGTTTTATATTATGTTGGAAATAAAAAATAAATACTTACCTCTAAATTATAGTATTACAGCGTTGGACCCTTAAGAGTCTAGAAATAGAGATCAGGAGGAATTAGCAGCGGTAAGAAATTACTAGCGCTTTTTCGGATTAAGGATTTCAGAAATATTCAACTTCCATTTTAATTTTACAGTTTACATTTTATATTGTTTATATTACACAACCCTGTATATTTTGAATATAGATTAAAACAAGTTCAATGTTATTTCTATTTTTAATTTTAACAAATTGTTTAAAAAAGTGTGCTCGTAACATGAAGTAGATTTATTCTGCAAGTTGTAGCTCATTTAATGTAATTGCTAATGACAATGTTAATAGGAATGGTTCTTGAATTTTAGACATTTTTTCAGAGAATCGTTCTCTCACGAAATTACGTTAACGTTTTTCGCGTTTGTCAAGAAAAATGTTGCGTAAATTGCTATTGAAAGAAGTCTTTAATTGAATGTTTTTCGTAAAAAAAAAAAAAAAAAAAAAAAAAAAAAAAAAAAAAAAAAAAAAAAAAAAAAAAGAGAATTGGGTTTTCTTAGAAATTTAGGGTGTTTTTCATAAATAACTGATATTTCTAGTCAAAATTAGAAAAATCGTCATAATTACACATTTTGAGATATTTTATCGAAATTATCTTTGTTTGTCTCAAAATCAAGGTTAAATAAACAAAAAATTGGTTCAAGTAAGTGCAATCAGCGCAAAGTTAAAGACGATTCACTAAAATTTAATGAAAATGGTACAATTTTTTTATATTATTATTTTTAAAGGGGTATTTTAACTTAAAGAATATTTGGCCCTGAAGACAACGGCGTTTATTTCATTTTCCTAGCACGTTTGTATCGCTAAGGGCTGATTTTTTTTCCAAAAAAAACATTACACTGTGTGGTATGGTAACAATTGGACAGAAGAAATCTCCACCCTCTCACTCTCTCATACTCTCTCACTCTCTCTCTCTCCCTCCCTTCTTCTCTCCCTCTCTTCCTCCCTCTCCCCTCTCTCCCTCCCTTCACTCCCAAATATAAATAATTATTTTCAAAATAAAAGGAAACCTCAGGGACAGAATTTGGTCGATGTGATTTGATTAGAAGAAAACTCTTTTTCATCCTTCCGAACCTCCTTTCCACTCCTTGCCAGTTGTCTGATCTTCCTGGCTAACGAACTGAAACTAGGTTTGGGAGTTGTTCTTTTTCACAAAAGACAAAGTCCTATTTCTTTCAATCATTAGAGTGGAGGGGATAATAAAAAAAAAATATGCATAATATATTCGATATGTCCGAAATATAAACACACAATTTAGGCTAGAATGAGACGAATATAGGAATATAGAAAAAAGGTTGATCTCGTAAATTTGGATTTTGATGGATATTATGAGGGAAGTTTGAAGGTGACAACCAATAGTGATATAGAAGTTGAACTCTTGGATCCGCTTAAGCTTATTGATAGTTTAACAATACTTTGATACTCTGGTAACGCTAAACTCTATTATAAATGCCCAATAAAATACACTTCGCATACAACAATTATCAATTGGAAAAATGTAACATTCAGATCACACACTATATAAAAAAACAAACACAATATAAAAAAAAAAAAAAAAAAATCCTACTAGTAATACGAGTATATCAGCACCTTGAAAATGAAACCATAAATATTCTGAAATTCCTTTTAAATTCCGAAACCTCATAATACCTCGTAAATAATACCAAAAACGTAAGATGCAATCATAAAAAGATAAACCAAGAAAAAACGCTTTTGAGAGGCATGTTATTTTATTGCCAGGACATCAAAATGTATTTCCATCCTATATAGGAGAAGCATGGAAATGGGAAATGTTATTGCAACAGACAACGTTTTTGAAGCCGGGCGTCAAATCCTCGTTTGACTTTAAATAATAAAATTACGAATGCAATACCTTCTGAATTCGGAAAACATATAATGTTTATTTTGGTTTATTTATTCAACTCAACATTGTTTAATATTTATTTGAATAGCGAATATATAAAATATATTTCATAAATGTTATGTTCCATAAAAATTTAAATACTTTTAGGTTTTTTATGTTATTTTTTTAAATATCTGTTCGGAGAGCCATTTTTAGCTATGCTATTTATTTAATCTTCATTGATGTGATATTTTGATGTGTCCTGATGATGCCTGAATAGGCGAAGCTTTGATGGGTTAGTTTTTTGCCGGTATTTTAGAGGCTTTAGGCTTTATGTTTTAGAATCTTCCGATTGTTCATGATAATAATAAATATGGATGATTTTAGTATGGAATTTTTTAGTTTGTTGAATGAAAATTGAGAAACTATTACAACTAAACGAACCTTTGGAAAAAAAAATTATGGGTCACTAAGATTAGTTTTACAATCAATTTCACCTAATTTAACATTATTCCTCATTCATCATTCAACTGTTTTGAGAACGAAATTTACTAAATTCACTATGCTTTTAATCAATAAAGTAACACGGAAATACAGTTTAATTTCAGAATTGTTTTAATTAATTTACAGATGTTTCATAATAACTGCTGTCCTTTATTGAAACAGCAAATAATATTAATAATAAACTACAAGATTAAAAAAAAAAATAGTTATTTTTTGCTTTATCACCAAAGATAGGAAAGGTTTTTATGCAGAAAATGAAAAAAAAAAAAAAAGTCCTCAGAATCGAACATTTCCACTCGCATTTTACGTTTTAGACATCAAGGGACATTTTTGTTACCGTATCTGTCTCTCCGTCTGTCTGTCTGTTGTCAAATATACACGTTATTTAAACAAAATTATCTTGAAGAGTTTTTCAGTGATTGCTAAAAATTAATTGATAAAAAATTTAGGAAATTTAGAGAATTTATTGTTTTATATAAATATTTACGTGCACGTACAAACAATCGGTATCCATTAATTTTTTTTTTTAATTACTTCATGAAATTTATATTTTCCTTAGTTTCGTTGCACTTCCCGTGTAATAATGAATTCCGCCGAATACTACCTATCCATCCAATCCCATAAAATGTTGGATAAGGTGGTTGGCTACGGTAACACATTCCGTACGGTAACAGTTAAAAGTTGGCTATTGGTTCCTGAACATTTAAATATCAAATAGCTAAGAGTAAAAAGAAAATCCTTAAATTAAACACATACACATATAAATACACATTCAGCAAATGTGTACTTGTGAGGAATCACGCTAAACAACCACAAATGACGAGCTTACTTTCAAAAGGACACATATCCATAAAATAAAGTGTTTTTTTTTTTTAACGTTTGTAATTTCGATTAATTGAACCGATCCCTCCAATCATTTATTATCAGAACTAAAGAAACAAATCTCTTTATGTTGCAAGACGTAGGTTAGGATAATTCTTTAAAAGTATTCTCATTCCTTATTTCAACTTACCGAAAATTTACCTAATTGGATGTTTCTTCATAATTTCTCTAATTGTTAGAATTTTCTTTATTTTTTTTTCTTTAAATATTCTGTTAGAGCATTTCTGCTTACCTGTATCTATTTAAGATAATAATAGTAGTAACTCATTTTCAAAATGGAAGAACAAAATAAAAATAAATCAAACGTATTTTAAAAAACTATCAATCAAAATAAAATAAAGTTATAAATCGAATGATTTAATAACTATATTTACATAATAATTAGAATTAATGATTGAGAATGGATCACACCGAATCAAAGGTAATGAGGAATTAGACTCAAATAAGGAGTTCAATAAAGTACAAATGGTACTTCAAATGGAATAGATATTTTGACAAACCACAACTATAATTATAATTAATCGTTTTATTTACATCATGTAGGGTTCATAATATTATGTTACCTACATCCCTTTGCGGTAGACTGAGTTCGTCACTAAATAATTATAATGAATAAACACCTTCTTTCCGACTATCTTCCTATATCTATTCATAGAACTGAATGAGTTTTGTTGTCTTATCATATTTTGGTAGCGTTATCTGATAGTAAATTTGTTTCGTAATGATAAATAGGTACGGAAGCTACTATTTACAAAATGATATTTCATCTTGAATTTAAAATTACGTCACGTTCCAAATAAAACAACATCCCCATTTAAAAAAAAAAAAAACTTATAAAAATAACTAGAAAGAGGAGGAAACTTTTACGCACATAATACCCAACTACGCAGTTATAGCACCCTATTTCAATATTAGAATAAATATAGCTCAGAATCAAATCGGTAACAAAGTTTTGAAAATATGATTCAAACAATATTTAGTTACACCAAATCTTCTCGCTCTATCATGTTCATACACAGTTATTCAGTTATTTGTTGTTAGTTAATTATAATGATACTTTAAATTAAAGTTGATAAGTGAGGAATAACTTGAGGAATCTTGTTATTTCTCAAAAACTTATTGTAAACTGGACTGTACCGGCCCTAGAGGTCTCCATCACTCCCATGCAAACTTTTGCTGTTCGCCAAATAATTTTTATTTGTTATTTATTTATCTTTATTATTTATAAATCTTTCAATTTATTTTAAATGGATATACGTACCGTATTATAGACATATTTTTATATGAATAATATTATAAAAATGCAATAAGCTGTAACCATGTTTTCGATAAAAACAGTTTGGCGCCCCTATGCGGAGTATATTTTACGGAGTAGGGCCGGCCGTGAAACTAAAAATATATTTTTCTAATATTTTGTTTGTTTTCTTTTTTATACAAATTAAATGCACATTTGTAGTCGCAGTTGAATAAATGTTTTTTCCATAACATTGTACAGTAATTTTTACATTATCTTTAATTTCTAGTGTAAAAGTGATTTAGATCAATGCATTTTAATTACTGAATGTTTTTAGTTGATATATAATACTTTATTAGTTAACTTATTTTATTAATACGTGTTGTAATATTAAGCCATCCATATCTAGTAAAATGTATGAAATTGACCAGATGTCACGCATCAGGCGGGACAGTCTCAGATTTTAGTTGTTGGTCCCACATTGATAATAGTTTCGGAAAATGGCTCGCTTCAGACAACTTACAGAAAATAAAATATTCATCTAAAAAAAAAGATACATAATTTATCAAAAAAAATATTTCGAACCGCAAACTCAACAGACAGACAGGTTTTGAATACGTTTCAAATTGGTTTGTGTGAAACAATCTGTGTTGCGACAAAATTGATTTAAAAAAATATACGGGCAATACAAAAAATGAACCATTTATATACGCCGAATATACACACATGTGCAAGATGGAATGAAATGTTTAATAACGTCAAAAGAAATATCTTTGTGTAAATAATAATATTTATAAATTAGTGAATTAACTTTTCTTGCAAGGCACCGATACTGACAATGAACGAATTTTATCACATGAGTAAAATTTGGACGACAGAAAAAAGTTTCTTATTTTTCTTTTTGTTTCCGCATGATTGTAATATGAAGTGACGTTAATTCGTTCTGTAGTAATGATCACATTATTTAGGCACATTAATATTCACATTATTGCGATGTAAAAATATATTTATATATATATATATATATATATATATATATATATATATATATATATATATATATATATATATATATGTATATATATAAACTTTTTTTTTAATGCAAAACATCATATTGTCACTGCCGCGGTGAAACCGCCTTAGGACCTTGGATTTATCTTCCAAAGATTTTATCTCCTACATACTGATAGCACTCATGTGTTAAAAAATCGTAATATGAATTAAATTGATCAAAAATAATCCTCCTTTTGTTAGTGTTTATCCCACACGCAACAGTTACCGCTACAAATCACCCATATGACACTTCCAAGACAGTGTTCATATAGGTGGTTTCACATTCATTTGCCTATGTTGGAATGCTTATAATTAGTTTACAAAATGTTATTTTATAAAATCGCTTATAAATCAGTGCTTCGTTTGTCCTGTAAAATCATGTTTTTGGCACACACTCGGCAGCAATAATGATATATTATCTATCAAATATAATCATTTCATCAACCCGGCTAAAATAGTAATCCCATGAACAGATATATTAAATCCATAAGTAAATGAATTAGGAATTTATGAGCTCATCTACGAAAATAAAATAAATTTAAAAATTTTCAGGAGACAGAAAAAAATGAATTTTCTGATGAACCATTGGACTTATTTGAATAGATTTTATTTTATATCTCTGTGAATTTTATTTTTATTTTAGATCTTCGTGTATTTCACCATTATGACAACCAAGTATTGAACGTCTCTCATAAAATATATGAGTAAAAGATTAAATAAATAAAATGTCCAGTTAGAATAGATCCACGAGATTCAAATACAAATTAAAAATTATAATTTTTTTTTTCTCGAAATACATTACTGAATTCGTACTGTCATACATGGATTAAAATAAAACAATACCTTTTAAGTTTAAGATGATTTCATCTTCTAAGATCATTTTCAAGCATAACTTCGATATATAACAAAAAGGGATGTATGCAATATACAGCAACATTAATTCAAATATGCTTTTGAATGTTTCTAACAGTAATGTTATTAATAAAGTAAAGGATACATTTATTCTTTCTTTAGTAGAAAATTCATGAGTTTTACAGACTTTTTTGTTTCTTCATAAAATAATAATACACAATGCTTCACACCGATTCATTTAATAATTAAAAATTCAATTAAAAACACGAGAAGAGCTAACAAATCTAATTAGCATATAATGGCTGTTTCTATTATAAGCTTTCGGTTTCACCGGCAGATGAATATTTGAACTTCTTTTTTTTTAACCGAACTAAGAGACTAATACTATAGGCCTTAAATATTACGTTTGTTATTGCTGACAAGTTCGAATGACGTTTTTATTTGCTGCAAATAATCTGTTAATTAAAATTAATTTGATTAATTATAAACGCAACTTGCGGCAAGTAATTTTTTTTAAATTATGTATATGTTTTTAGATATTAAAACATAAGTTTAAATTTTCAATATATACCAAATATAAGTGTAAAATCGATTATATAAAGTGGTACTTTCGGTTAGTCGATTTTGACGTAAATGTTGCTGTAACACCACATGCATGTGCCAAACTTAAATACGTAATTTCAGTATCGTGCAACTTTTCGTTTTTGAGCTGGACTATTCACATACACACAGACACACAGACCATTTTGTGAGACTTGGTCATTTGGACTCAGGGGACCTTAAAACGTGTATTTCCGTCGAAAACTCGAATTCGAAAATTTCACGATCGCAATACTTCCTCTTACTATATACTTCGTATATAGGTAAGGGAAAGTGAAAAAAATGGAATTTATGGAATATGCATTCTTAAATTAGATTAGATTTCAAATAGCCCAAATGCCAATATTTTCAAGTTTAATTTTTTTTTTAAATTAACTGTATTTTGTAGGCATTAGCTATCTATATATCCGCTCTTAAAATTAAAATTTTCACAATTCACTTCAGGCAAACTATTAATATGATATTTAAGTTTTATATTACAAGATTTGGGTGATGAGAACATGGGTAATGAACCCTACAATTTAAGAAATGATTAATTAATATTATTTTTAATTGATTTTTTTTTAACGTAACCTTATGTTGTAAAAAAATAAAATATGAATGGTGATGGCTGATCATTTGGTTTTCTATTTTTTTTTTAATATTTACATTTTTTTTTTTTTTTTGGTCAGTCCTTACAGGGGCCAATTTTACTTATAATCTCTCCCAGTAGTTGCTAATAGATATTAGTAACGCTTTACACAGTGATAGAGAGAGAATTACTTTGACTGACCTGTTGGAGGGATTACGTCGAAGACTATAGAGACAGGAAAAACAAGCTCCTCTCGACTCTGCAGTTGGGCACCGACTGAACTCGAGCCGGTAGTTCCAGACCGGCCTGGCAGGGGGCGCTCCAGCTAGTAGCTCGGGGTGGTTCTCGGAACCCATATCCACTACGATTCTATACATGTTATATAATCAATATTTATTTATATATGGAAAATTTATTATTTTATAATTTTGAGACATGTAACTTTTGCATTATTAATGAAGATTTTTATTATTTTTGGTATTGTGTGAGAAAAAAAATGCTTATACTTTGTGTGAATTTTAGTCACAACAAATTAGTTATTAGGTTTCGACTCAAAATAAAGCAATATTCAAGTATTCATATAAAAAAATCAACAATTAAAAATTAACACAGTTTCATAACATTAATCAATATTGTTGAATTGTAGAAAATTTTACCCGAACTTAGTATGATTTAGTTGACATCCGCATGATGGTTTAGAAGGATCAATCTAATTAGGGATTGATAAATTATTTGCCACTTCTATAAATTTGTTTTATTTAAAACTAGTTTCAAATGTTATACATTCATCCTCAGTTCAAGGTTTATATGGATTATATCAAAATTTTCTGTTTGATATAATCCATTTAAACCTTGAACTGAGGATGAATGTATAGCATTCGAAACTAGTTTTCAATAAAACAAATTTATAGAAGTGGCAAATAACTTATCAATCCCTAATTAGTGTGATTTATATTCTATATAAGTAATACAAAATCTTTGGATGGTAGGCCATCACAGAACAATCACAGATTGATAAAAATGATTTAAATATGTTTATTTTTTATACTAATTATTGTTGTTTTTAAATTTACTTGTTAATTTTATAAAACTGAACGGTGTTAATATATCATTAAAACCACTTTGGCAGTGCCAGGGAAACGGCCGTATGTTTAGCGTAAAGAGGGACCTCGCAATGAGAGGGGCAGAGAGATGTCACCCCTCCGATAATTTCAAAATGCAAAAAGATGGGAAATTTGAGATTTGAGAACTCAAACTGCAAAAATTGTGTTAAAATTCTTAGAGTTACTAAAATTTAAAAACGATACCAATGCGTCTAGAGTCCTATAAATTGGGATTTTATTGATACAAGGTTGTGTATGAATAGAAAAAAAACATTCTTGTCAAGTGTCTACATCTGCAAAAGGTAAGCGAAAAGTTTAAACTCAAAATTATTGAAAAGAGTTTAAACGAAAAAAAAGGTTTGAAAAATTAAAATATTTTATTAAGAAAGTTGGGAAAATTAAAATATTTTATATAGTTGACAACTCTCCAAATAGTTGTCAAAAATATTTGGGATTTTTTATATTTTGTCCTTCCCCCTTCCAATAAATTGTTGTAGCGACATTTCTGACGTTAAAAGGATTTTATTCGTTTTTTTTTAGCGCTGTACAGGCAGGATTATAATTTAAAGCCATACTAGAGGGACTGGAAAGATGGGACGTTTTTGCTGAAGGAATTCAAATAACGTCATTTACAAAGGGACTCATTTGAATTACCGAAGGGCGGCCACACTACGAGGAGTGTGCAGATTATAGTAGGGGACACTTATCGCCTTGCTAATCCCTCTGGTGTCGCTTTGTCTTTAGTTTGTCCTAGCCCATTGGCTTCCAACATGTTCCACTCAGCTTCCTCTGATTAATTATTCCCGAGCAGTGATTTTTTTTTTATAAGTGTAGCACACGTTACACTCATACTCCAACGGAGTATTGGCAAATCTAGTTGTGAAACGTACACTAGCTACTCCCCAATGAGTCTTCATATAGGTCAATCGCACAGAATCGATGTCAATACTGGATGGTGTTGATGCAGAAGCGATTACATCGCCCACTAGCATATGCTTGTATATCTCAACGGCAGATGTACTCGCACGCCGCACGCCGTCGTTAACACTTTTATTTTTTTGTGCCCGCTTAATTCGTTCATATGATATTTCACGAGTATCATTGGATTCCTCTTGAACTACTATTTCCAGTCGTATGCGGTTTTTATTTTTCAAGGTGGCTTTCTGAGGACTACAGGTCGACAATGTGTTCAGTCTTTGTAATATTCAATACATTGATCCATTGGCTATCGTGATGGTATAATGAAATCCAATGTGACGGAACATTTTGTTACCTTAAAACCTGTATTGTCGTATGTAAATCTAACTTAACCAGAGATTATCAATATTGAACTAGCACAGGTGCATTGAACACGGTTCCACAACAGATCGAGGTAAACAGTTTATCAAAGTTGTATGATATCCGTTGTTTCTGTTCCGTGTGCTCCAAGGTCCCAGATAAATCGTAAATTTATGCTCAGTATCAAATCATCGATAATGTGCGTAAATACTGTGGAATTCTTATTTAAAATAAGCGATAAGTTACAATAATAATTATTTGATGAATAAATATGCTTACAGAATCATAAATATCATCCTTAAATATTTAAAATATAAATCTTATTGCATGTCCCTGATATGACCAATAATTTAAAGCGGAACCTTTTATAATATTTTGAACGCAAGATCAACAGACTACTTAAACGAAAAATGTAATTAGCCATCCAAGTATGTTAATTGGCCACATACTTTTATCACAAAAGCTTAAATATTGAAGAATTTGCGACAGATATTTTTTTGCCACTGTCTGAATACGATGAATCTAACGCTCTTAATTTGTATGTACATTATTTTTAACGAGATGGTCAAAGACAAAGACCGTTCTATAGCTAATAAAGCGAACCTTTTTGTTTCCAGATAAAGCAAATTATAGATACGGGTACTTTTCTCAAAGGTTTTTTTCTGCAAGTCGTATCGGCGGTTTTCTAGGTTGGTATTGTCTTATTTACATTAGTAGGCAATAACAGGCTAGAAACCGTCGATATGACCTCAAGAAAAGCCCTTCAATAAAAATCGGCAGTGTACTTGTGTTGGAGATGTTCCGATACCATTCGGTCGACATAGAGCAACAATTAGACAAACCTCGCTTATCCCGAGCATGTCCAGTCTAAACTTCTTCATTTCCAATCCATGTTCGACTTCTTTTTCCGTCAATGTACTGATGTTCCAAGTACCAATTCTAATGTTCTTTTACATATGTATGCAAATATTATATGCCTTATATCTTGCGAAGGGGGCACATTATTTTTAGTAGGCTTCTGTCAGAAAACTAATCCTGAATGGTTTCATTTAAATATTTATGTTTGGATATGTTTTTAATTGTTGTGAAATTTAATTATCAAACAGAATGTGAATATCTTTAGTATGTTCTCAATTCCTTAAGGCTTTCAGAATAGTGAGATTTTCCAATAAATTCCTTTAAATAATATGTAATGTTGAACTTAAATAAGAATGCCAGTTCCGGAAAGCAATCAACTTCATTTTTCGAAACGAAAATTAAATGTTCGCAAGTTTTTTGGCTGCGATTATGTTCAATATATTTATCAATCGCCCTAAACCTTGAATATACGTAAAAAAGTACTTGAAGTCTGTAACAATCTGATATACTCTTATGAGGTGTCACAGATTACATTAGATTAATACACAAAATCCAGAGCAAAGGTGGTGTTCGCCGACACACAACAATGTCGGTTTTTAATAAATATATTACTAATAACAGTTTATGGTCTACTTTTATATAGTTACTGCATTAAATAATAATAATAAAATTAAAAACAAAAGTAATAAAAGACATAATCGTATATAGGGAACTTAAAATAATTTACTTTCAATAGATTCATATATGTTTATTTGTTTTAAATAATTAATTTTAATAACGCATTTTAAAAATTGGAAAAATGGTAGATGTAAATTAATAGTAGGATGTGAAAATTTCCATATTTCATTATTATGGTTTTATTTTAAAATTGAGTTATTTCATTTTATGTTTATTTTATTTTATAATTGTATGTTATATTTTAAAAATTAAATAACGTTTCGGAATTTTATTCCATCTTCAGTATCTTATCTTTTCAATTTATTCATTAACTTATCCTAATTTCTAATTCATAAACAATAAATTCATATCATTATCTTTTCATTTTATTTTATTTTTATTGAAAAACTTTTGTAATTAAAATATAATCTTAAGGCTTCAAGCACTGTTCAAGACAAGAGTCGTCAGTATTTGGTGCTTACAATTAACAAATGGGCCACCCACACCAGCCACTGGTGTCCTTTTGGTAGTACCAGCGAATAAAATCGATGTGTCTAAACCTTTTAAAATACTCTATTGGTTAATGGTACAGAATTACATGACGTAAACTAGAGATCTGATGACCAGAACGACTGGCATGGACCAGCGACGGCTATACATCAGACATACTTTACTAGAGATTTACTGACAGAGTTACATTACCATAGTCTTAATGTTACAATTATTATTTCTTAAATTATTTGAGATAGGTTTTATACATACAAAAGAGGAATGGATGTTAAAGATATAACATTTGTTGACATGCTGATAAGAAGGAACTGACCAAGAAAGGAAAACAATAACTTCATAGGTTATAAACTCTATTTAATAACATTAACTTCCTGAATCAAAAGTCCATGTAATGAATTTACGTCATCAATACTATATCTTTAGTAATCTAAAGATTATTAAGGTTGTTCATTGGTATGAGAAATTGGTACCTATCACTAGATAAGTAGCTGTCGCAGAGATAAGACCAATTAAAAAAGCCTTTCAAAGATACTCTGCAATTCCATGACGAAACCGCTGGCAACCTCCGAAGTTCTTTATAAAAGTATATATTTTATTAACCAACAGTTGAAGAAAAAAAAACTCTAATGGTTCCACAAGGGCAGTTGTAGACCTAACCCTGGATTTATAACTTTTTTCGAAGATGAGAGATTTGATAGGGAGAGTCCTCTTGGGACCAACTGGTGGGAGTTTTAGCACGGGGAAGATCTCTTCCGTAGCCTCCTTAAATATTAATTCCTCTAGATTATTTATACCCATGTCTCCCACTCTCTTTTTTTCTGAACGCAACCCTTCCATAGTTTATTTTTTACCGACATACTTTTACTTTTTTTTTTCATTTCATTAGAGGAAATAATCAGGATATTAAGTTTGATACCTAAAGCACACTGAACAGAATATAACTTGAGAAAAAAATCAAAATTGTTTCAATTTAGTGTAATCTTAGATACTTGGCTCCTAACTCCCGGGCTCGTGTTTGAATCCGGCTGTGCCATATTACTTATATTCTATTACGCGTGGATTGACACTGAGTTTGGGAAACTCTCCTGTGGCACACCCACCCTCAACAAAGTTGTCTATCTTTAATTAGGAGAAAACCTGGCTAGTGCACGTGATCTTGGCCAAATCATCCCCATGCAATGCCATTCGTCATGAAACAGTTGGCTCACACTTATCAAGTACTAAACCCAAGAAAACTCTCACGGGTTGTAAGAGGTACAGAGCTAATATTTTTAACACTTCATTTTTTTTTTAGTATATTTTATTTCAGTACACACCAACCATGTTTTCCTCCAATCGAACCCTTGGTACCCACCCACATTATGGAGGAAGGGTGAGGCTTGAATAATGATCAAGTTATTTAAAACAGACTAACTGAGTGAGGTCTCAAATAAAAATTTTGGACAGATTAAATAGGAAAAAAAAATAAAATTGTTACGTTTTTATTAAATATCGAATTATAAAAATATATTTTTATAGCTTAATCACCTATTTCACTAAATCCACGAGGCAGTAAATAAGAATTTCCGAACTTTTTTCTATTCAACTGGAATCCTGCCCGCAGAAAATAAAAACAGAACTCAGGAATTTATAAAAATGCTGGAAATAGCAGAGATTTTTTTATGAAATATATCATCGGCATGGAACAAAAAATAGAATGAAAAAATGTGTTACATTGAATGGCAAACGAAGTTGCCACCTTTTGTAATTTTTTCATCTTTTCAATTAACTATTAGTAAATGAATCTCCAGTTTTTGTATTAAAAAATATTTTTATTATTTAAAATGTAATTGAAATATTTAATTAACCCAGCAAAAAAGATCACATCATGGTTACTAAAAGTTAAATTAATTATTACTTTTATGTGGTACATTTTCGAATAAAATTATTAACCAAGAGCAATTTACCGATTTGTGAAAAAGAGACAGAAGACCTTACAAGAATGAGATTTGTGCAGATGAGGAGGCTTGACCGATTTGGAGACAAAGACTTTTTTTAGACCATGGGATAAACTTTTTTGTCTCTTACCTTATTCACTATATTTAAATCAGTCGACATCCGCATGATGGTATAGAAGGATCAATCTAATTAGGGATTGATAAATTATAGAAGTGGCAAATAATTTATCAATCTCTACCTATATTTAAAGATAGCCAAAATTATTGACTATGGGTTGTGAAAAATTTAACCCTTGCTAATACTGTCAGCCCTACCTAAAGCAGTAATGCATTGGACTATTTTCTCCAGGTCCAGGTTCCAGCCAGGGTCCAGGTTCGAGCCTGTATCAGGCGGAAAATGTTTATTTATTTTGCATTCTATGCCTTTTAATGTTTTAATGAATATGTACTTTTGAAATTTCACAAAGCCTACAAGTTTAATTTTCTATTAAAAATCAGGCACATGGAGCACGGATAAATAAAATCTAGCTAATGGAGCTTTGGTCTGTTTAAAATGAAGAACTACGTAGTAATTCGTAGAAATTGTTGGTATTTCCCTGAAGCATACTAATGCATTGGAGTGCTTATAAAAAATAGGTTTACACCTAGTTATACTTAAGGAGTCTAATGAAGCAATGGACTCAACTGTTGAAAATAAAAAGTTAATGATAAAGACAAAGTGAGCCCACAGCACTTATATCGAAAAAAAAATAATAGATTGGATCCAAGCAGGGAAAACAAGGAATTATACCTAAAACTGGAGCAGTCCTGGGGATGGATAACGAAGAAAATTAATGGTGGTGAGTTTCCTGACAGGAGATAAGAAAGAGTAAACAGGACTCTTGGAATACATTAAAGACCATTGAGGGTCGGCTATGGAATGAGGGGATGGGGAGATTAATGGTTTTCTTAATTAAATGGACTAACTTTATTTTTTATACATTATTTTTCAAAAAAAAATTTCTCACAGTTTGGAGACTGATGTACCTTAATAGATATCAAATAATGTAAATTAAGCATACATAATTACATAAATTATCTCCACTTAGTTTTATCTATATAGCAATAATTATTTTTAGACAGAAGCGGCAGGAAAGGGTGGCATTATCAACCATGGCTGTGGGCGTGAGTACAACAAAGCCCCCATGCTTCCCTCATAAGCATCGCGAACATTCCAACAAACAAATAAAAGATGTGGCTACATTTGACACGCTTTAACACCTCGATTACTGCATCGGTCCCTGGGGTCCTAAGAGTATATTTTATATTGCATGCGGCGAGAATTTTACTTCTGTGCATTTAGTATATTTATTAACAATGATCAAACCGTACGGTTCCGGTCCCTGCTTACCGATTACGCATTACCATGTTACCACATAAACCACTTTTTTCACTACCACAGTCAACTTGTTAAACGAGGTGGCGAATTAAAACAAGATGTTTGGAGTGATCTGCGAATTACGCTATTACATATCAAGTCAAGAAAAGGTGCTGTGCTAGGTATTGTCATCCCTCATCCCAGACATACAATAACCCTTCATCTTGTCATCAAATTTTCTACTTGTCACCATCACTTAAGAAAACGTCTGAATTAAGAGTTAAGGTTAAAAAAAATTAACAATTCGAATTGATTTAAAAAAAAAATAATGCATTCTGACGTCAAAGCTCTTTGAATTATCGTTACAAAGGTTTTGGTTTTTATCGATTGAGCTGTTCGCCCAAAATATCGCTACATACCTACTAACGGTTAAGCTAAACACATTGCCATCCTTGTGGCTTCGCCATAGTTCGGTAAAAATATAAAAACTTTTACTTCCTCAATTTTTTTAAGATAGCGGGAGTATGTTAATCGGTGGTAAAAGATTTATCGAGAAACTAATTTACTAATTTTTTGAGTTTTTTACTTTTTTTATTTCCGTGAAACATTTTACCTCTAAACTGCCGGGAAAAATTCTTAATCAGCACTCTGAAAACATAAATGAGCAAATTTTATTTACTGCTTCAAAACTTTCGTCTGAGATTAATTTGACATTATGCCTCATAATTTCGACTTGCGCTAGCTTCAAAATGGAGCGACCAAATACTCGTTTTTAATTTATTCGAATAATGGTTTACATATATAAGAAAACAAATTTTGTTTGCTCTTTTTTGCACTTCCGGAAAAAAAATCGATGTAACAAAGCGAAAATTCGTATTAACTACAAAACATAAACGAAGAAATTTTTAGAATTCCAAAACTTTCCCCCGAGATTCCTTTAATTTATGCTTATGATAAGGTATGTAAGCCTATTCTAAAGATATTTGAAGTGAAATATAAATACTAACCATTTCTTTAAAGATACCAGCAGTGAGAACATCTTTACTATATTTTATTTTATACTATCCGATAAATTGAATGTGTAAAAGGGGCCAGTGTAGTTGCTGAATGTGGAGAGGCAATACCTTAGTATTCTCGAATCAAAAGTGGCACTACACACAGTGACCTACAAAAAACATATTTTTCTGCTTTCCTAGGTCTCCAACCACGGCTGGCAAGTGATACCAGATATTGTGAGTGGACTTTTCTTTTTAAGAATGCCTGACGGAAGTAAGTATTGCTATAAATGTTCAAATCGTACTATCCTAACTTTGGCAAGAAATATCCTATTCTTTAAATTGATTTAAGATTGTCCCATCTTCTGAAATGGAAAATTATAAAAATTTCCAAAGATTATTACCAGGCATCAAGCCACTATTGCAGCTGCAAAAAGTATCTTGGCCAACGTCTTATTGGCTTAACAAAAATGTGTATTGCTGTCTCCGAAGAAATTTTGAGCCTCAATAGACGTATGGTTGAGATGAACTAGTTGTTCATAGCTGTATTAGTTATTTAACTTGTTATATTTTATTTTATATAGACTACTTATATATTTACACTATATTTGCATGTATTTTAATTTAAGAATTAATGGTTACTCTTTGCAAAATTTAATTTGTATTCCAACCTCGAAATATTGAGGGGTACACTGCCCATTAAGATCGATATTTGTCGAAGTAACAAAGCGGTCAGGTATTTGTTTTGTGTTCAAACACCGCCTCGTCGCCATTACTATTAGAGTAAATTTTCGTGTTGAACCTCACTACGAATTTGTTTTCCGCTCTGATTTTTTCCCTTTCAATTCATTAAAGCAAGTATTTAAAAAAAAAGTTGTTTTCAAATCATGAATTTTAACGACACATTATCATTTCATTTACTGCGAATATAGGAATAATTTAATATACTTCATACATTCTATTACAAACTACAAAAATTTAATGTAACCCATTATGGCCCAGTGTAGCTTTCACGTCCCATGAAACATTTGGTTTTTATTTATTTCCTTCTCAATGCGACTAACAATGCTGATGTTTAATTGTGTCTTTGTTCCTTAGAAAACTTCTCCTTTATTCCTACCCCTTTTCCAATTCAGTTGTTTGGAAACTTTGGATCTTAACGGGTGTTTCTTTCGTGAAATTTTCGGTCTTGACTTTCGGAATGAATTTAGACAAAGAGCAAGTTATACTTTTTTTGTTCGAAAAAAAATCTGAATCATGACAATATTAATTGATTTAGGAATAATATTTTATTGTGTTATTGAAAATTAAAAAAAGTACTATTAACAGATAATTTATAAATAGACTAGTTAATCTAAATATTTCGGGTATCGCAGTTGAAGTAAGTGCTGGAAATGGTTTTAATCTGTTCATTAGACATCAGCTAATAGTAAACTAAGTTTGCTTCGTTCTAAGTAGTGAGCAAAGGGGATAGAGAGGAAATCCTAAATTTTTGAAAAGAGAAAATTCCACTCACACAATTCGGTATGGCTCGTTGGCGGTAGTTTAGAATTCTAAATTAAAGAAGAGTAAATTATCTACAATTTTGATTCTAAGGATTTTTTTGTTTGGCTGCTCTGTTTTCAAGTGAATGCAATTCGAAATTTTGAGATGAAATATCGAAATTAATTTGTAGAGTATTTTATTTTTTTTAATTCCGGGAAACATTTACCTCTAAACTTTCGTGTAACAAAGTTGAAAGTCTTTGGCCTTCAATGGTCAAAAACTGAAATTTGTTCTCCAAAATACGGCCCGCGAGTCATACATGACTGTTTCAGTGGATTTGTCTCTTTAAAAAATTGCTGACATAAGTACATATCGCTTTTAATATCCAAATTCTATTATTTCAACTTCGGCAAAAAATATTCTGCTCTTTTGCTCAAGTTCGACCCTTTTTCTAGATTCGAAATTTTTATTTTAAAACCGTCAAATATTGTACACATTTTATCGATCCGCAGCATATAAGCTACAGCCATTACTTCACATTTATGTTCAGCGATTTTTTCAAACGCCTCGCTTTGAAACGTACATGCTTTATTGCCGAAGTTGACTGCTGAAATATCAGTCTAGGAAGTCAAGATTGGTCAATCCCAAGATTCAGAAGAATCTAGGGTCTTTCCCTCATGAGTTTTCATTAGACACAATATCATCTGACTTACCTAAAACTACAGGCAAACTTTCAATATAAACTGGCAAACTACTGCAATATAATTTTTGATGAAAGTCTAATATGACCTTTAAGTAAAGTCTCGCTTTCGATCATCCAATTTTAATCAAAATCTAGCATATTGTTTATTTCGATAGAAAAGTTTTATATACCAAATTTGAGATGTTTTTCATTATATTTTAATAAAATTTTTGATGGAAGTTTATTATGACCTTCAAATAAAGTACTACTTTCGGCTAGCTAATTTTAACCAAAATCTAATTATTTGTATTGATATTAATTATTATTATATTATATACCAAATTAGAGATAATCTGTATTATATTTTAATATATTTTTTGATGTCTATTAAAATCTTAAGTGAAATACTACTTCCTGTGATGAAGTAGTAGCCAAAAAGAGAGATTCACAACTACATTTTACAAGTGTTCCAAATACAAAATTTTAACATTTTACAGCTGACCATTTTAGAGTTATGTGAGATACGATATATATATATATATATATATATAATATATATATATATATATATATATATATATATATATATATATATAAGAATATAAATATTAATTAAGAAACTAATCAAAGTTACGAAAGAGAACTCTCTAGTTACAGGGAAATTCTTTTGAAAATACAGCTATAGTGAAAAGGCAGCCCGAGTCGAGATTTAGTTTAAGGTTTACTTGAAAGTTTGCCAAGTTTTATAGAAGCTAGAGAAGATAAGGAAGCTAGTTGAGTTGTGGCTTTTCTCGGCAGCATGGAGGATAAACGTTTTATTTACAGTCACAAAAATAATATTTTGCAATCTTCTTTCTTGTTTTACAAGTACTCTCGAGAACGGAAGTTCATTTCTCCAACAAATTTTAATATAACAGTTGTTGTTTATATTATTATCATTAAAATGATAACTGTTTTAATTAGAATAAATAATGTTTATCAAATGTAGCTTCCAAATTCACTGTCCTCTGATTTCAATAATTTGGATAATATGAGGCACTCCATGGAATAAGGGCAAATCCGCCGTCACCACAATTTATTTTTTAATTAAAATGCTACTATAGTAATATATATAAATATAAATATTATATATATATATATATATATATATATATATATATATATATATATATATATATATATATATATATATATAGATATGTATCATATATATTGTTATAAATATATGAAACATTATATAAGCCTTCAAATAAATAAATAAAACAAAGTTTTGTGACAGCGGATTCACTCCTCTTGTATGGAGCGCCTCATATGCTCTCAAGGACCTATTCTTTGAATTATGATGTTATATTTAATACCGACTAATAATTATAGTCTCGAAATAATGGCTGGACCTCCGGAGAAGCAATATTCTCTTATCTGTGATGGATCAGTAATCACAGGACCCTCTTTCGAACCTGTTATTGGGCCTACCGCGACTCGTGACCTTAAATCATCTCTGAGAAATTTCAGCTACCGTCCAGTGCCCTGAACATACAATAATAACATATTGTGTAACATTATCTCTTTGAAAATAATTATGCGGGCATTAGGATAAATGTTAAGCATGATTAAAATTTCTAAATTACATTTCGAATAAAACGTGAATCTCTGAGTTTAATCCCCTCTTTCTTAGAAGCATGATAACAGCAAAATGATCATATTCTTAAGCATGATGTATTGGAAATTTTCCTTGTAATTTTTTTATAATATTTTAACAATTGGATATTTTTTATGGATTAAATTGCTATGCCTATGATACTTATTTTGTTTTATTATTGTTAAACTCTCTGCATTGCAGTTGTTCTGTATGATGCTGTCGAAGTACCTGACTAGCGAACTAAAATTTGTAAACTATTAAGCAACAAAAGGTCTTATTATCATATAATATTTTTATTGTATTTCAAACTGTGACCCCATGAAAAGAATGCTTATTTTCAACATGTTTCAAACAACTAATCGTTTATGAACAATAATAATTTTTGAAATATAGAAAAATAAAATAGCTTTGTGGGAATGTAAAACAAATAATGTTACCCTAAAAAATAAAAATAAAAAAGATATTATGACATAATTATTAAAAAAATGTATACAGCCATGATAGGTAATAAAATGAATTTTAATAGTAAACTATTACATGTAATAACATAATACTAATATAATAACATACTATTTCAAATACTATACTAAATATGATGATACCAATGCTACTCATAATAGCATTGTACAATTAATAGAAATAAAATCATGCATATATACTAAAAATTTAATCATATTATGTAAAAGTAACTGTTTACCAAGGAATGCCCAGTAACGAAATGGGTTGTATTAACGTCTACAATAATTTTCTAATGACTTTCATATATATATATATATATATATATATATATATATATATATATATATATATATATATATATATATATAAACTGTATATTAATAATTTCTCATGTCATAATTCTGTCTATCTATTGCCTAACCTAATCTTTTTATTCACATACTAGAATATCCATAATTCCTATTTTATTCTCAATTTTGTTTCCTTTTTGTATTTCTCCAGATTTAAAATATGTATAACAGCAATGTATTTTGCACATTAATAACTTCAGTACAACCTGCAAAGATTATATTTGGTTGAAATTACGAATCTTCTAAATATATAATCTGTTTGACGTTATGATAAGTAGTAATTGATCAATCAAAGTAATTGATCTTTATATTTTACTAAATTACCTTTTTATAAATTTGTAAATAAAAAATAAGTATATGAAAACACAGAAGTACCGTTGGAAAGAATAGCCATAAAAAAATTAAATTAAATTAAATTAAAAAAAGTTACATAACTATTGCAATACAAAATAATATAAAGTTTAAATTTGAAAGTTGTATATTTAAAAAAATAACAAATAATGTTTATTTCAACAAATAAGTATTTTAATTAATTTATTAAGCATTTTCAGAAGGGATTGATATAGGGTCTTGAAGTATTTATATAGGGTCTTTACCCTATATACCGTTAATCAGATTATGTAAAAGTAACTGTTTATCGAGGAATGCCCAGTAACGAATTGGATTGTATTAACGTCTACAATAATTTTCTAATGACTATCATCGTTTTTGCAATAATTTTGTATCTATGGTATTAAAAAAAGATTTGGCATATTATATCAATAATTTTAATCCTCCAAGGACAAGCATATCCATATGATTATAGCTAACGTGCCCGCAATAAGGATACCCTACCCTCACATATTTTTTTTTAAATTCACTTTTAACCGTGCAGTCTTTCTCAAGCTATGTCCACACTGGTCGATTTTCCATTCTATTTCGTTTTCGACACCGCTCCCTAATCCCCTCATACCATGATAATTTGAGTTTCCTATATAATTATTTCTTTATTTCATTATTATCTCTACCTATTTCATTCGTCAAATTAATTTTTTTTTTTTTTAACAAATAATTCATTTGTATTCCGAAACTATCCCAAAGCAATATATTGTTTCTTTTATTACTTGAGATTTTTCAGCCACATTTGAAAAATAAAGTTTGCTTAATTTGTTATTTTCATTAGAAAATTAATATATTTAGCATTACTTTCTTATTTCAATTTATCGAATTTATTAATTAATGAGATAAAAAAAAACGAATAAAAAAAAAATAAAAACAGGGCCATTGGCCATAACCGGTGTCGGGCAAATTTGAAATAGAAAAAAGTAAGCAATAATAAATAAAACTTATATTTTATTCTTGTATAATGAATAACCAAATTATTCGTTTTTCTGTGAATAAATTTATTTACCATATTTCAATCGATATGGCATGCAATTAAAATTGTGCAAATTTCAGAGGAAAAACATCGCAAGCACTTGTTTTTTAAATAATTAAATTATTATTTTCTATTCGAATATTTTTTTCTTATTCAAATAATTTTTTTCATTCGAAGGATTGTTTCTATTTGATTACTGTCGTGAAACCAGTCATTAAAACCTCATCATGAACGAAACCCTACATTCCGAATACGTTGCGAAGCACATAAAATTGTTTCAATGAAACTTGGACGTAATACATATTCTAAAGAAAACGTTAAAAAAAATACTTCCATTTATATTGAACGAATTACTGGCTTCGTACAATGTCTCTCACTGAGTCGCAAAATGTAAGAAGCGACGACACACAATAGGAGAAAAGCTAATTTTAACAGCAGCCATTGACATGCATCGAATAATGTTTAGCGAATCATATGCAAATCACTTGCGACAAATAACGCTTGGTAATGATGCAAGCGGAAGACGAATTAATGATATATCTGAAGATGGTTGCGTTCAATTATCTGTTAACTACAAAATTCTCTATTCAAGTGGATCAAGTAAGTGATACAAATAAAGAAGCCCTTTTAATTACATAGGTTCAATATGCTGCAGAAAATGATATATTGCAAGATATATTATTTTCCAAACCTATGTCTTAAAAGACCACATCCAAATGTTTAATTAAGATAATAGGCAGTTGTTGTTTTGTTTTTTAAAGAAAGCGGAATAATGAGAAATGATTGCATTATACTGAATAACGAAAGAGCTCACTCAATGTCTAGACACAAAACAGGTTTTCAAGCATTGGTCTAATAGAAAGCACATTTTTGTTCGCAAAGTATGATTCACAGAGCAGCTTTAATGTCAACAAATATAAACGAGGAACTGAACAGTATTTTTATGAAAATTATAAACTACATTAATAACAGTCCTTTGAGAGCAAGGCTGTTAACATTACTGTTAATATGAAAGCTAATTATACCGAATTCCTGTATTACTGTGAATTTCTCTGCATATCTTTTGCAAAAATTATTCAAGCGTGTCTAAGCTCAAAGAAGAAATAGCAACCTTTATCAAAGAAAAACATCATGGAAGGGCACATTTGTGAACGGACGATAATTTTATTGTTAAACTTGCCACTTCGGTTGAAACTTTTGGAAAATTCAGCGGTTTAAATAAACCAATGCAAGCCACCTTTCATTAAAAATATTAATTCAAATTTACAAATGAATGAGTTGGATATGTTATCACTTCCAAAAGATTTTTGGGTACCAAAAAGGTTTAATTTTCAAATGCTTGAATATCGAAACAAGCAAAAATGTTTTTATTTAACTCTTGGATTGTTTGTGCTGATATTTCAAAGATCTCGATCTCTCAAAGATTTTGTGGATACAGAATCCATTCATTGATAATGAAGAATACGAATATGAAATTACAATCATCGAGAAAAAAACAATAACACTCGCATTAAATTATGATGCGTTAGATGTAGTTTACTTAATAATTTAATATGATAATAAATATGAATGATCGTATGGTTATAGCGAAGCCTTATTATTCTGTTAATTGTAGGTTTCTGTGTTGTTGTTTTTTTTTTGTAATAATGTGATTATTATATAAAATGTTTTTATACTATTATATGTATTAAAGGATGGGAAGGCGCTAAAAAAAAAAAAACAGTGAGGCATAGTTACATAAACCACTATCCTAAGATGCAAAATCCTACGTATATTCCTTGATGTATTTTATTACGTCACAAAGCAATTATCCTTAAAAATCTTAATGATTCACATTTTGTAGATGAACTTGGCACCCGCAGAAACCCTCGAGTATCTAACATTGCATTCCAAACTATTACCGTTAATCCTTTAGGGCATCTAAAGATTATTTGGGGTGTTTTTAATAGAATTTCCACTATAACGTAAAGAATTCGTAGCTTCATTACAAGTCATTATTATATGATGTTAATCAGACAGAAAATTACTACTTTTGTTTTTAATTTTTTTCCTATATCGGTAAACCCGTTAAACTTCATAAAAGGTCCATGCCTTAAGGTTATACTACATGAATGGTTACAAGTGTTTTACATATCCATTATATCAGTTCCAAAAAAAAAAATTGAAAGGTACTGAAGAGAGAAAAATATTGTAAGAAATAAGAAATAAACACAAACAAAATAATAAGAAATTCCGAGAATGCTCTTCTCTGCTCAGTGCAGTGAAGCCTGTTTATCTTATTTATTTTTGCAAGCCTGTCTGAGAAAACAAATTTATTTTCCGTCCCGAGCCAAGAACAGTATTTAAGTTAAATCGTTGCATGTAAAATAATTTGCGATCATAAGGTATAAGGTCATTTTAAAATAAAATGGCACTTTTGAAATCTGAGAAAGTTAGAATATGTTGAAAAAATATTTTTTGTAACTTTGTTCTAAATTAATTGTAACTATGTCACAACAATACTGCCCTATATTTGCCTATAGGTGCGTCCACTCACACGACTTTCCTTATCGCTTTGGGTGCAAAGTTTGGGATGCAAACTTAATTAATTGCTTCAAGATTTGGCCCCCCCTTCCTTGGCCCTAACGTTGAAGGTCTTGAAAATAACAAAAAAAAATATATGATGTAGATAACTTTTTGTTTGTATCAAATAAACTGACTTATTTTTGAGTCGCATTATTGTTTTTTTTTTGTTTTTTTTTCTTAACGCCTAACTCAGGTAAAAATGAAACCATAATGGTTATTTTTCAGATAAGAGCTAATTGATTTATTATATTATAAAGCATAAAACAGTGCAAACGATTCCATGGCTGAAAGTAACGATTGTAACATAATAGGTACTTTTACTTTTTACAAATAAAATTGAACATTCTAAATTGTCATTACTAAAATTTTTGTTACTCAACTTCAAAAATTAAATAAAAATAAAGTTTTAACCTATTAAGTTTAAGATATTAAAAAAAAAAAAAATGAAAAACGTTAGGTTTTAGGTCAATTCTTTATTTGCGACCGTGGCCACAGAGAAGAATTTTATCTCTGTGGTCGAGGTCATAGCTGATGTGATCGAAAAAAAATATTGAAAACAATTAGCATACAAACATGTCATTATGTATGTTTAAAAAATTATTTTTTGCTGGTGGCCTCGGGATAGAATCATGATGGTTTCTGTCACTGAAGGGGTTAATTATCCATTACGTTACAGTATTAAAATCCTGTACTTTACTATCAAATTGCTAGTAGGTTAATGCAATGATGGTTTCGGTAGTTTTTACAGAGATAACTTATTTACTTCAATTAATTATGGAATTTCATTAACTTGAGAAAATTGCGTCCATGACGACAACATTTCTATTTTTGGGAACGAATCACTTAATTAACTTGAAACAACAAAATAACGGTAACGTAATGGAGTATCAAAAAAATACTCACCATATATTCATAGGAAGGGGCACCTACCAGAGGTTGAGTCGGGAACCAAGTTGCGACATTCACTGACAAAAGTATCTGATCACTGTAAGTCTCATTTTACCCCTGCTCTTCTCCGAATCCTCCTCTAGCTCCCCACCAAAATAGGTAATGTAAAATACGTAACGGAATGGATATATTCACGAGCACAACTTAAATTTCGACCAAATTCTCTATAATACATTTTAAGCAATATTTTGATCATTTGCGACTAATATAAATAATTTTTAAAAAAATTCTGGGAACCAGACTTTTCTTATTTTCATTATTAAGATTTCTGTATTATTTTCAAATTTAAAACTTAGCTTCAGGACGGTAAAGTATTTGTAAATTATATTAATATATTTTTTTAATAGTATTGAGCAATATAAATTTAAAATTAATGACTCATGTTAACTAAATTTGATATGTTCTACAACCAATGCAATCAATAGGGATCAATGAACAAAAATATAGAAAATACGTTTTCAATGATAGCCACTCAAAGAACACGGACAACAAAGTTCCATTTTAGATGAACATAACCCAAGTCTAAAATATGGACAATAACAATTTTCTCTTTGTATACAAACAATTAGGTGAAGAAACCCGGACATAGATAAGAATAACGTTTTTAGCTATTGTAAACAAAAATACTCATTCATCAGTAAAATAAAAGATATATCCCTAGGGTTTATGTGCTGGAATACAAATAAATCTGGCTGGCAGTGGCTCTATAAATTAGAAGCAATCTCCTTAGCCATCTTAGAGCAGAGTCTGTGCTTCACTCTATCTGATCTGTCTGGATCCTCTGCTACTTGTTAGAGTTAACCCAGACTGGCTTCTGCTATATAAACTAGATCTTATACGGCGTGCTACAGCCCCGATCTATGCTGTTGTATACTGCAATATCTCTCTTGTTGAGGATTCGTGATTCCAGTAGCTAACCAATTTCAGATTTCCAGCAAAACTTCTAAAATAAATTATGATTTAATAATTCATGGTAATAAATAATTGTATTTCTTGGTCTGCATGAATCAGATTGGGAGAGTGCAAAGTTTCTTAAACAATATTTATGTGAACAAGAGAAGTTAAAACATTGGAATCAATTGTTCAGTAAGAAACAAAAACTTACTTACTGATTTGAAAAAAATAAATTAAAACAAAATAAAATACAATATATGTTTAAAGGCTTATTAATTGTTTAAGGCTTCTAGCACTTTTTAGTGAGAGCCGATTTTTAGACTATTTCTAAGTTTTTTTGATATGGCGTGAGCGGGAATTGATACAGATGGTGTTTACGTCCCATAATGAATTAAAACCTAAATTTCGAATTTTTGGCGCATAAGCCTTTTTCAGATAAAAGTCGGCTGTAGTAACTACCTCTAAGTAAAGCATATCGCACTATTCATAAGTGTCTCTATTCCTTTGCATGATAATAAATACCAACAAATTCACTTACAATCTCCAGAGTTATATAATACATGAAAAAGAGTTTTGTTCTGTTCATGTTAAATGTTAAAAATAAAAACCTGTGAAAATGATTTGACGTCACAAATCTGCTCACAAGTATCCCACCACTAGAAAAAACAGAAATTTTAGTACAGACAATCTTCCGATCGAATCTATCACCGCTAGAAAAACTATACCTTTACAATTTGATGTCTATTTGCATAAACCATAATTATTTTCAATTTCATGGCAAATTCTTCAAACAGAAAGAAGGCTTACCGATGGGCTCCCCTCTCTCACACCTTCTGGCAGATTTATTTATGGACAAATTGAACAAAAAATTCTTGACCAAAATAATTCCCAACTAGATCAACATGTCATATACTGGTATCGGTATGTAGATGACATTACATGCCTATGGTCTGGTACCAGACAAATAAATAATTTTTTAAAGGAAATAAACGAAATTCATCCCTCAATTAAATTCACAGTAGAACTGGAAAAAACAAAACCATAAACTTTTTATATTTAGAAATCTCAGTAGAAAACAAACATCAGGAATTTGGAATTTACCGAAAACCCACCCACACAGATGTCCTTATAAAAAATGGTGCTAGGAGACCGATAGCTCATAAACTCGCAGCCTTTAATAGCATGATTTACCGTCTTTTGAACATACCATTAAATAAAAAGAATTATAATAAATAAATTGAAATAATATATTTCATATAACGGCAAATATAGCAATTTATTTTGCATATAGCAAAAAATAACAGGGGTACAATAAAACCACTGTCAATCACATTTTAAAAAGAACAAATACAAAAAAAAAAATAATTAATTACATCCATTCAACAACCCCCGAAGATAGGCCCAGCCCGAACCAATATGTCCTGATTCTATATTACGGTCCTATATCCACCAAAGTCGGAAATGAATTGAAAGAACTAGGATTAAACCTTGCATTTAAAATAGAAAAAACCCTATCCACATTTCCCTTCTCCCAAAGACAAAATAGGCCCTTTCCAAAAAACCGGAGTATACGAACTAAATTGTGATTATTGTGCAGCCAAATACAGAGGAAAATTGGAAGATCACTAAATCAGAGATTAAAGGAACCTATACCTATATATAATAATAAGGCAGAGAATTCAAAATTTTCAATTCATGTAAATGAGAAAAAAAAACCCATAAATTAATCAAAACTCAGTAGTTAAATTAGTACATCACGCTAAAAACAGCCTCAAATTAAGTATATATGAAGCACTTGAAATAATAAAATCCTTCAAATCCAATCCAGATTTTTGCTTAAATCACCAAATAAATATCTCCAATAGTCCAATCTTAAATTTATTCCCATCTATAACAGAAAAACCAATTACTCACCGGAATTACTGGAAAAATCCCGACTCTTAAACCGTTTACCTATAAACACCCCACCTTTCTTTTATTATTAGTTCAGTGCGAGAAGAAACCTGGACAAACTTTTCTATTTGATATAATCTATTTAATAAACCTTGGTGAGAACCAACATGTATTTGATATCTTGTCTTAATTAAATTCATAATTCATAAATATTTTATAATACTGATTTATATAACATCTAATTGAATATATAGGTATAATAATACCAAACTGTATTTTTAATTTCTTATTTTTGAATTTTTGTGTGTTTTTAAAACTGAAGATGAATGTATAACATTCAAAACAAGTTTTCAATAAAACAAAATTATAGAAGTAGCAAATAATTATCAATCCCTATTTAGTGACAGGTTAGTACAAAAAGACTTCCGTAATAAAACTAAATTTGGACCTTCTGATATATTCGCCGCCCTTATTTGTCTTTATCATGGGCTAGTGGTTATATGTCGGATTTATATTTTACTTTTTTTTCTATCAATTTCGTGCTTTGGCATTTGAAAGGAGGATGAGATTTATAGTTTTTTCCCTAAAGACACGTGTGCTATCAATGTGCACTTTATATTTTGTCTATAGTGATTTTTATTTTTGTCTCTAATCCCAGGGCATTTCAAAAATCCTTTCTCCTAATAAGATATTACGCTTATTTCACGGCTTATTCATTTATTCGTTGTATAAAGTTTATTTCAGGTTTGAGAATTTAATATTTTCCATTTACTTAATTGTCCGAAAATGCGTGTAAATATATACCGGATTTAAGGTTTTTAATTGTATCTTGTATGGTCGAGTGAGACAATCCCAATGTATTTGGGGAAATATATATATATATATATATATATATATATATATATATATATATATATATATATACATTTTAATAGTGACTAGGTGACATCGCCTAGGTTCACTGGCTTTGTCTTTGACATTTTGGTCAGACTAGCTGCATTTCAGAATGGTGTAAGAGTGAGAGGCGTCCGAGGACAAAGATGTTTACAATCTTCCTCTAATATTTTTTTATTCCCCCCTTCTTACACTTATAATATAAAGTGATAGAAGGGCAGAGTCGTTAGTGAAGCGTTTACCTGGGAGCCCTCTTGATGATGATGAGCTATTCTTAGAGGCTTTGATTGTTAGATGACTTTACAAAGCCCCCAAGTTATTACTGAACACATTTAACACCTCTTTAATATCCTAGTTTCATTATGACATCGTTCGTTCTTCAGTAATTCAGGCAGGTATAAACTACTCACAGATTCATGCACTAGAATTAACAGCTCATGGATTTTATGTTTAAATGTAAAAATAACTTCTCTGAACGGATATAATAAGGGAAAAATTCCTCTGTTCAATGTCATTGAAATTAGGATTGATTTTCTACCTGTTATGTATAACAATATTAAGAAAAATGTATCTAGAAGAAAATCTAAGGTTTTATTTCTTCTATAAACCAGGAATGTATAACTGGAATAATATTAAATAATTTTCGAATTCTAAGTTTATCTAAGTCAATAACTCACATGAAATGATGCAGTTTTCGAAACCTCATCCCATCTCATAATAGAAAACTTTAAGAATGTTTCTAAGAAGGAGATAATAAAAAGGAAGATTTTTGTTTATAATTATAGTTTTTCTCATAAAAATATAATTTTCTTTTTATTTATTTTTCAATTAAATATAAATTACTGTGATGAAATATATTTTGGACCAAATTTAGAAAAAAATCGAAATTAAAATGCGTTACATCATTTCGTCTAGTGATCAACAAACAAGCATGGCGGACTCTATCTAGTAATCGCTTCGTTTCCCATCCATTCTTGAACCACTAGATTGCTTTCGAGCGCAACGCTCTTATTGTGCGGCCTCAGGAGCCTCTTCAGTCATCTCTAGTATTCAAATATCGCAAGAACATTTATGTTTTTTGAAATTTATTGTTTTGCTTAAATATTTTAATATTTATGTATTCCATTGTTTAAATATCTAATAATTTCTTTATCATACGATAAAGTAACATTTTCTTTTAAATCTTTAAATGATTGTTTAATGATTTTAGTAATTGAATGAGAATGTCATCACACCATATATGGTGTTAATCCATAGCATATTTTTTTTTCTTATTCTATATGTACATATTTTTATTTATAACATTTCGAATTGTCAAAAATATTCATTTTCTGTATTAATTGTTTTTCTTACTTTAACCTCTGATGTTGCGCCCAGCAAATTTTGAATCACAAGAATTTTCTAATGGTAAACTCTCAATGGCATAAGATCTTCAGTCGTCAAACGTTCAGTTCTAGTCTTAATGAGGAGTTTTTCTAGTATGAAACCAAGTTACTGATTTCGTAAACATTTCTAAAAGATTTTGCCATCTGCAAAGACGAATATAAGCTCGTATTTTAGCATATTATACATGCCGCTGCTCTAGGTCATTTATGCACCTTATCACTAATCACTCTAGGTCATGCACCTTATCACTAGCACCTTATCACAAACAGTTTAAGCTGAGGGGTTGTTCTAGTCTTCAATATTAGCATCAAATGATAATTGTTTTTCACGGTTTTAATATGTATTAAAACAAATGTTTGTTTGTGATAAATTGGCCCATACTTCAAAAATTGTTCCGATATTCTTAATTTTAAATGAATAATCATCAGAGACGATTTTAATGCAGTCAAATATTTATTTTCGTATTTTTTAAAAAACTATTTATTTATTTTTTGGAATGTGACAACTTAACTGCTCTATGATCAATATATATTAATTTTGCATATTTGGAAATATTCATATATAACTGAGTTATTATTTTACTAATAGAAATAATTTTTATAATGTTTTGAACTGAAAAAAGAAAAAAGAGAAAAAAAAATTAAATGATGTAATTTAAATGTTATTTAAAAACTTTTTATTAAAATAAACTACTAAAATAATTGAAAGAAGCAACCGTTTTTTTAAATCTTCATCAGCTTTAATTTAATGTAAATTACTTCCTACCTTGGACTGAGTTGATCAACAATCGCTCTCAAACAGCCTAGAACCTTCTGCAAATCCTGTTGCTAATAAAGGTACGGTGTGACTGATTTGACAAAAAAGAGGCCCAGACAATGAAGCTACTTTGTATTAATTATCGACTGAGTCAGAAGAGGAGGTGTTTAGCAGGGGCAAACAGTGCGCCCCAATTAGTCCACTCAACGGAAGGATTAGGCTCCCATCCCCACAAAAAACTAAACCATTGACTTCCTGTAATCACTCAGCAGTGTGCTTTCCAGATTCAGTTATTTATCCTTCTAATTTAAGCAGTTTTGATGCCTAAACTTTCTGTTATTTTCAACTGCCTAATGGATGATAATTTGGATCTAATATATTGTTAGTATTTTTTATCAAGTTGTCCGGCGTACCGAGATAACAGAACACATTATATGCCCAAATTAAATGCCATTAGCCCAAATTATTTATATAAATTTTGTTTGTACTGCCAACTCTATTTGTATGGAGATAGCCTCTAAAACAAATAAATTATTATAGTTTTCTGCTAAATATTTTAATTTATTTCACTATGCTTTTTCTCAGGTCCGTATTTAATAACCCATCTGGGAATGTATTTTTTATTTCACTTATAATATAAAGAAGCATCATAAACCAAACCCAAACCAAAAATTCTCTCATTATGGCATGCTAGAGTGAAACAATTGTTAGGATTGTACTAGTGATGTGAACACACAATAAACGATATTGGAAAGTTATAATTGCTCCTCCTTTTATTAATTATCGGACTTCCAAATATATTTGAATAAAGAAATTCATTAAAATACATTTCCTGTATTTGACGTAATAGTCTAGTAAACGAAGCAGTTTCAAAATGTGAAAGATACAAAAAGTTAGATAGAAAACCTTATGAAAAATGGAAGATGCCAACCTCTACTAAATTCAAGCCTATATAGGAGATAGTAGAAACCTATATAGAGGATAGTCACCTCAGTTGTTGTCAATCGTTCTTTTGGCTTATATATTTTTTTGTTAACATTGAATTATTCAGTATATTTTTCAAATAAAAACTTTTTAAAAACGAGTACCCCGTTAGAGCCATAACTGGCGCCCGAACAGAGTCTACGAAGATAGCATTCTGCATTGATGTCCATTTGAACCAGCATCAAGAGAAGAAGCCTTCAGTATCAGCAACGGCGGACTCAAACTCCAGAGCAGTGAGTAGTTCTCTTAGCAAACCAGTAAAATTATTTAATATCGTTAAGATTCCATTAATTATAAAATCTCTAGAGCTGATTATGACCATATTTCGTCATTTGATGGAAACCCTTATGAATTGGCAATTTTTTTGGGAAATCGTCGATAGGACCATTTGTGCCAGCAACTTTGTAGAAAGAGATTATAAACGCACTTTTTTATTCATAAAAATAAAAGCAACATTGTCTGGACCAACCAGAAACGTATTACTAACAAATAGCGTAGAACACCTATTAACACTTGCCAAATTACTTAAAGAACATTTTATAACACATCCTTGATACTAACACATATTGTAACAACATGCAAAAATATAGCATACCTTCCACTATGACCGAAATACTAGCCGATAAGAAAGAACAAATTCAAAATATAATTAAATTTGTAAAAGATACTAAAATTTCTCATTTAATTTAGTTATTGTAGTTCATAATTTATTGTTCATTATTTTTTTATTGTAATTCATTGGTTTTAATTCATAATTCATTCCGCATTGTGCATTGCTTTATTAATTTAATTGTTTTTTGTTCATAGTTCATAAGCTATTATTTTTACATCATAATTCATTGTGCATTCATCTTTTAATTTAATTGTTCATTGTTCACAATTCATAGTTCATATTTCATTTTCCATGGTTAATTCATTTTTCAAGGATAATGAATTTTTTATGTTCAGAATTCATTGTTCTTTTAATTTAATTGTTCATTGTATTTAATTCATTGTTCATTTAATTTAATTTTTATAGTTCATAATATTAACACTGTATTTATTTCATCAGCATATTGTGTATAATTCATGTTTTTATTATCATTTAAGTCGCTAATGACCCGCTTGGGTAGATGCGGAGTGATATAAAATAAATACAAATAAAGAAAGAAAGAAATTCGTTAACTAAAATCCTACTACATTTTGGAAATTATGATAAAACAAAATCGTTGATAGATACTGGTGCAAACGAAAATTATATTTATCCAAAAGCAATACCACCAAAGACTAAATTAATTGATGATAAATTTATTATAACTCCACCTACAGGAAAAAAAGACTGGAACAAACAGTTGTTGTTTAAATTTAAGAAACAACAAAATTTTTCATATTCCCATTTTCGGAAAAAATATGGTATTCTCTTAGGATGTGATACAATGAAAAAATTAAAAATAAGTGCTCATCTAGAAAACAATACGTTATCTCTTAAGTATAATTACCTTAAAATCAAGTATAAACAATAAGATAAAATTAGAACAAGGAGTTAATTTAATTGAATTTCCTATTATTAAAAATAATGATATAAAATATGGATAAATAAATAAAGATCTAGAATTGAATAATAAATGTATTCTCCGAAAAGGAGTTAATAATAAAACATTTAGTTACATTGACTCTCCCGAAGTAATGACCAATTTGTCCAGAACCGGTAGAAGTCGAAGATTTATTAAGCATTTGCAATGAAATCCCTGATGATGTGACCAACTATCCCGAAACATCTTACGATTCTCATTCTAAAAAAGTAACAGAAGAAATACCTAAATTAATAAGAACAGAACATATGAACTCTGAGCGAGTACTAATTTACTAAAACACACCATTAAAATAATAGACGAAGACCCAGTTGATGCAAAACTACCGCTTTTAGAAAACAAGATCATACAACATTCAAGCTCTCCCTATAATAGCCCAGTTTGGGTTGCTCCAAAAAAATGGACGCTTCAAGTAAACGCAAAATACGCATGATAATAGGCTATAGAAAACTGAATAACAAAACTATTGAAGGTAAATAGCCCTTACTTAACATAGAAGATTTATTTGGCAAAATTGGAAGAGCAACCTATTTTCGGAAATATATTTATCGTTAGGATTCCAAATTCGATTCTCAAGACAGCTTTTTCAAATGTTAATGGACATTAAAAATTTCTAAGAATACCCTTCGGATTGAGAAACGCACCCTCCACTTTTCAGAGAGCCATGAAACTATTTTTTCGCGTATACCTAGCATACTTGTCTACATGGACGACATCACCATTTTTTATGACAATCTAGAGGAAAATATGAAACATCTTAAATCAGTTTTTGATAAATTAAAAACCCATAACCTTAAAATACAATTAAACGAACCTGATTTTTGTAAAAAATAATTACTTCAAAGGAATACAACCCAATCCAACTAAATTAAAAGCTATCGCTGAATTCGCTATACCTAAAACACAAAAATCGGTAAAACAATTTTTATAATTTACTGGATAATATCCAAAAATGATAAAAAATTATGCCAAAAAGCACAACCTTTGACTTCAGAGTTACGAAAAGACAAACAAATAAAACTAACTGACGAATATAAAAATGATTTCGAACTGAAAATGAAAACATTACTACAAAACAGTCCTCTACTACAATTACCAGATTTCGAAAAACCATTCACTATTACCACAAACGCATCTATCTAACTATGCAATCGGAGCAGTACCATCATAAACAACAATAATAAAGACTTACTTATAAATCTCTAAACAATACGAAAATTATTCTACCATAGAAAAAGAATTACTAGCCATACTTAGGGCATGTAAACATTTTAGACCTTAGTCTAAGGTCTCGGCGTACTACGACTAAAATTATTTAATTCATATTTATTCACTAATTACTCACCTTTGTACATATTGTTAACGTAAAAACATTAGATGTAAAATTAACAAACATTTTATCTATAATTAGTAAGTAACACCTACTCTTCAAACAAAACTAATTATGTTAAATCACTTTTTAAATATGATAATAACAATATAAATAAATTAGATCACATTTTTATTAATTAGCATCACAGACCAAGAAGAGGACTAATCAATATTTTTGACAATGCTATTTCATGGTTAACTGACAGATTCTAAGGATATTATGCTAAAGCTTTACATACTTTAGTACAAAATTCATTTAAATTAGAATCTAATATTATGAATCAAATCATAGTAAATAAAAAATTGATAGAAGACTTACACGTTATCCAGAGTAACAATCATAAAGTAAGACAATGCTTATCAAACCCTTTGGTCACTATATATGTAGATATCAACAATATAATATTACTTTTTTTTATTTGGTCCTCATTAATAATAAAATCAATGATATTGAGAACTCTTTGGAATTTTTTAAAATAAATATTATACATTACAGTATTGTGGAATTTAAAGATTTAAAATCCTTGCAGAGAAATATTAATATAACTTTTATAACTAAAGACCTTGATGAACTCTGGCAATTGAACCAAGTTCCCTGTTCAATATAGACCAACATAATTTTTTATTTTATAAAAATACCCAATCAATCATCATCAAATGAAACCTTATCCTGTAAATAGAAATAATGTCTCAAGAGCCATTCATGTATACCCCCACTAATATTAAAAAATAAATATGAACTACTCACTGTAGAATGCATATAAATTAAAAATACTCCATATTGTAAAAATAGCACACGTAAATAATACTTGTATTAAACAATTAATCACTAATATTAACATTTTACACTGTTAGACAATGGTAACTTTTATAAATTATATTCCGTTAATTAATCATTATTTAACTTTCAATATTAATGAGGTTATAATAAAAAACAAACTTAATGAAACAATATTTTTAACTAACAGTTGTTTAATTAAATTATATAAAAATGAAATTTTATTAGATAGAAGGGCAAACCCACTGCATAAAGAATCAATAGCCCTAAATATTCAAAATTTAATTGCACAACATACTAATCTTAATATAAGTTTTGAAGAATTACAATACCTGGCTTTAATGTTAAAATGTTATCTACAATTCTTTTTATGAATCAACAACTAACAATAGTAATAATATATTCTATCATATAATATTAAATATTATTATTATAATAATTTTTACTATCATACTTTATATATTATTTCATTTTAAATTATTTCAAGCATATGAAATTAAAAAAACAGAACAGTTAGATCAACCGTCAACGATACCAGAAGTCACTCAACCTTACATAGCTTCAAACTTAAGGAGAATAGAGTTAAATACAGAAACTTACGAAATATGTAAGATGCCAAACTCAAGCCTATAGCCTATATATTGTTGGCTATTATATTCTTTTGTTAATATTCAATTATTCAGTGTGTTATTTCTAATAACAATTTTTAAAAACGAGTACCCCGTCATTGCTATCATAACTTGGATGCATACAATTTTCTATCTCCAGACCTCATTGGAGGACCATTTTATTCAGGAAAATGCCTATAATTTTCATTTAGTACTCAAAGTACCTATAGCAGATAAAAAAAAACCTAATATCTTTTTTAATGAACAATAATTTCTTTTTAAATTTTAACCCTGATCTGTGTGTTAAATAACTACCAAAATAGTTTTTATTCTTTTCAGATATCAGAAACAATATAAACACTTTCATTTATTTTTAGAGGAAAAGTATTTAATGTGATTACTTCAAATAGGCTAATCTTGCTTAACCATGATAATCGTTATTGCAATAACCAAATAAGAGTTTAGAGTTTAAGAGAGCGAAAACATCGGTTTTATGAGAATAAATAGTTGTGAAGCAAAATTAGTCTATATAAAGTAATTTCAAGGAAAATCACATTTGTGACTTTATTTTGGCAAATATGATGGAAAATGTTATTTTTAAGAAGAAGATAAGCATCTTTCTTGAAATTGTTATATAGAATTTTTTTATTAATTCATTTTAAAATAATGTATCTACGACTACAACCCTCGGAGATTTTTTTTTTCTTTGCCTCCATTTATTTCAAGTTGATATCAAATACAATAATGATGTAGGGATATGTGCAGAGTCTATACAAACTTCTTTTCTTTACCCGAGGGTATTCCAAAGTTATTTAATATTACAATGTACGCTTAGTGCGAGGGTATCATAGTCTGACTTTGGCCCCCACTTATTTATAGAGAATGGGGAGGAACCATTCTGCTGTTTCAGAAATAGGTAAGGTGAGATGGGGTTAGCCGGTGGAGTCCAGACCCCTTCCCTCGGCGAGCACGTCGAGCAAGAGGATATTGCCTTGCCACTTCTAGGCCTGGTTGGTGGACCGATGACTCTGAACAGTGGGATGTCACAGGCCTTTATCCCACTTTAATTTTAAATAAAAGTTAATTTTAAATAATAACATTTTATTTTATATTCCCACTTAAGAATTTTTATTCCGGCCTATATATTCTGGCACTGAGGGTAGCTGGAGTTCCTCATGAGTGATTGCAGTTCTCGCTCATTGGAGTGAGACCCCTCTGACGATCCGCCGAAGAACCAAATTCTGGAAACTGCAGTTAAAGTGTCTTTAACGTGATCTAATACATATGCCGGAGCATTGGTTAACCCTAAAGCATAGTTGGTCTGATGATGGCCTTGTAGATCTGCATATTCAGACGCAATGAGAGCTTCGGCGACATAAGCAGGTAGTATAGCCTATGCGATTCCAGCCGGGCCAGCTTTATTCTCTCTCTGACGTGACTGGAGAAGGTGAGGTGCCTGTCTAAAGTAACGCCAAAGTAGAGAATGGAGTTCGAGAGAGACCGGTCTTCTTTTTCCACGGAGAACATCTTGGGCAGTGGCTTGCTTCTTCCTTTTCTGAAACGACATCACGATGGTATCCGTCACCCTCGGAGATAAAGAATGCAGTACTTTATAAAAAAAGTGGTAAAACTTTACAACCGAGAAGCATTATCATATTAGCTACCTGAAGCTCGTCGCACTAGCAATCTCTAGCGCCATTTGTCAAAACACTGCATCGAATTCAGTTGTAACGTTTGTATTCATTGGAATTATTTAATTTATTGCAGCTTTAACTACGTTTTATTTAAAATCATTAGTGCTGTCGACTCCCAGTGATCTGGGGAAGTTGTTCCCAAAGCAGTGATAATTTAAATTATTGTATAGTCCCGGCATCAATGAAAATAATCTCCTGGAGATTTGTATGTCTTGAGCGAGCGTAAATCGACAGCTGTTATCTAATTAAAACAGTAATAATTGAAATCACAGTAAGGCACTAACCTCAACTTAATATGATCCGTTGCGGTTGTTTATCTCTTGAGTGAACGTAGTGAACGGAAGTCGATAGCACTAATAATTTTAAATAATATTTAATTAAAGCTGTCATAATTTTAATAATTTCAATGAATATGAATGTTACAATTGAATAAAAGGCAGTTAGTTATGTCAAATGATGCTAGAGAGTGCTAATAAGACGACCTTTGGGTAACTTCAGCAGCGGGCAATGATAATGCATCCCGATTGTAAAGTTTTATTGAAATACTTAACTAATTCTTGAATAATGGTTACACAAGGAAGTGACGTTTAATCTCACGTTTTTCTTCATTCTCCAGTCTTGTCTCCATTTTGTTAGGCTTTGCGTGCCTCAAAACTTGCCTGTAATCAAAATTCGTATTCTCTGCTCACGGGGTTACACTTGTTTCCAGCATATACTTCTAAAGCTTTAAATGAACTAAAAAGAAAGATAATAAATCTCTGCAAGGAAATGAGGTATTAAATATGAAAATTAACCAAAAATATAATCAGTAGTTAAAAAAATCTAAATTAAAGATATAAGAGGAAGGAACTGAGGAAGGAACAAGCCATTAGAAAATGTTGGAGCAGTGCCAGCTAGAATGAGTCAAGAAAAAGTCCTCTTCAAGGGCCCAATCGCAACTACCTGTTGTCCTGACGACAAAGGATTAGCTAGCTTTTGTAGCTAACTTGATTATTTTCAGTACTTGGAGATTCACATCAGTTTCCTCAAATTATATGGAGAATAGCAAAATTAACAGTGAATAATTTGTTTTATGAATAATGACTGCAGCGTGCTTCTGGTGCCTAAGGCAGTCACTCCATTTTGACACTTTCAATCTTATATTGTATTGCAATAATTGGACGCAATCTTAAAATTATAAGAAAAAAACAAAGAAAACTCATTTTTATAAAAACCTACCAATCTCACGCACGTGATTTCTCAATTAATTATTAACTCAAGACAGTCTTCGTAAAGTTGCTCTCTAATCTTCTAATCAAAGAAGTTATTATGTTTGACTAGTAAACTTATAATAGCTACACAAATAATATTTTTTTATATTGGCAAATATTGTAATTGAAACTAAAAATCTGACATATTTTCTCATAGACATGTCAATAAAAGTTTTTCAAGCAAAAAAAATTTTTTTTTGGAATTGTGGCACTCTTCTTCAAATTAAACATCAACCCGCCGTGTACAGTTCTAATTATTGAAATGACATTTAAAGAAATCCTTTGACAATTGTCATGTTCAATGAATATCGGAAACGGATCTGGAAAAAGTAAAGGAAATTTGGGGTCCTTTCGGAACCCTCGTGGTATCAGACGTGACCCTTTTTTGTCTTTATTTTTGTTTATTTATTTAATCAAATATTTTATAGTAGATTTACAAATTATTTCTTATTTAATATCATATTTCTAATCACCATTTTTGCAAAAAAAAAAAAAAAAATCTGATGTGGCAACCACATGGCTTCCTTATACGCGCATTAAACTATAAATCGGTCTTGTATACTAAATTTGAAAAGCAAGGCATTATATTTTAATGTAATTTTTGGTGAAAATCTATGATAGCCATCAAGTAAAGTAATATTTTCGGAGATCATTTACTGACCAAAAAGGGAGGTACAGCTAGATGTAACAATGAAATCGCAAATACAAAATTTCAACTTTCTATGGCAAACCGTTTTGAGTTATGCGAGATACTCGTACGATCGAATCTACGTACAAACGTCACGACGAAACTAGTCAGAATTGATTCAGAGATGGTCAAAATAGATATTTCCGTTGAAATAAAAAAAATCAAAAATTTTCGAGATTACAATAGTTCCTTTACTGCGTACAAGAAAGTAAATAAGGAAGCGCACAAAATGCCTTCGCAATTATTCAAAATGATATCATTATTAATTTTGCATTATTATATAACATTTCATAACCCTACTTCAATTATTTATCACAAGAATATATAAGTAAAGTTAGTTAATTAAATTACCCACATGTTCTTTATTCGAGGAATTAAATTTCGCTAGAAACGAGGACACTCATACGGTAAACCTTAAAAAAAAAATGTTTCGTGTCCTTTTATTTTTTACAAACTTAGCTGTTTACAAAGAACTCAATCCGATGTTTCATGAGAATCCACGCGATGGATTATTTGTTTTAATTCAATTTTCGGAGAAAAAAATTTGTTTGTTTCATTTTTACAATAAAACGTTTTGGTAAATTCATATTTCTTTTTTATACCTATGAGGTTGAAAGCGGAAAAAATAGTTTAGGGTCCCAAAATGATACCGTGGTGCTTAGCATTTCATGAGACCCATGGTACTATGAGAGCTAAATGTGATCTTTCTCAAATTGAATTTCTTAGAATACTTCGTCTGGATAATTTTGAGGCCACTAGTTGATTTAGGACGATACACTTAAAATTTGGAGTTATGCTTAACAAATATACGGGAAAGCCAGAAAGATCCACCTAAGATTATAGCCAAAGCTCTTCAGTACGTTAGGAACATACCGAACTTCACAAGCCAACATTTAACGAAAACACACGGAACCACTAACTAAAAAGGATTTCACGATCTTGGCGCACATATTCAGAGGCAGCAGAGGGGGTATTGCCCCCTCCTATCCCATGGACTTTTTTTAAAAATATTTCTGGCTCATGATAAATGATGCATAAAGTAGTTATAGAATATAGCAGCATAGTAATTAATTGACCTTCAAATTAAACGACAACAACTGCAACTGCAAAATAAGATGCGTAATTTAAATTCGATTTAGTTTAGAATAAGACTGGAGCTGGTGTATAGTGGAGAGCCGTGTTCCGGGTGTAGGGATGCGACGTTATGGTGAGGACAACATTTTTCATGCATACGCGGACGCTCTCTTTTATTGTTCTTAAAGGTGCATACAATCTTACGTTCTCTAGATTTGTACGGGACTATGGGGCTTCACTCGCGGGCACCAAGCGCCACGATCTACCTCCTATCGTTTTCTTCGTATCCGCAGTCTAGATTTGGACAGGAATGTGACAGGTTTGTTTTTTTGTTTTTCTGCCCTTGTGATTACTGTTTTTCAAGATGGTTGAAAAGTTGAACTAATATACTGTATCTCAATTAATATCATTATACTTCTTTCAGGCATAAATAACATATTATAGTTTTTTGTAATTGTTTTTTTCAGAAGTGATTCTGGAGTGGGCTGAAGAAATTATAATAAAATTTATCGATGCCAATCGAAACAGATGGTTTCTTTGGGATCCTCATCACATGGATCATTGTCAACTACCTATATTAATTCATTTTCTTTTTGTATAAATATACCAACCACTACGCCGAACCATTCATCACCAAAATCGCGTGATTTTCCAAACGCAACAGAAACATGTTTACAAATACATCGCAAAATGATTATTGAATGTTCGCGGGTTTTCTATGGATCGCTGGAGGTTCGTTGAAATGAACAATCCGGCGAACATCGGACGAAGAATAAAATAAATCTATTATTTAACGGATCCTCCCACAGCGTACACCGTTGAAAGACCAATCAGCACTAAACGTCTTGTTAAGACATGGCTCAGAAACAAAATAGGAGAAGGAAGTCTAGAGTGCACATAGGTCTAGAGCAAATAAGTTAGAATAGATAAGATCTTTGATATGTTTTCGAAAAATAAGAGAATCATTCAGTTTGCATTTTCGGATATGTGATATCAGTCGTGGGGTCCAGGAATTATATGAGGAAGGGAGAGAGGAGCCGTGCACCAGGCGCGCTCTTCAATTCTTCCTTCCCCTTGAAACTTAAACAAATTAAATGCTTTGTTAACGTTTGTTAAAATTCACATTAATCAACCAAAATTCAATTGTCATATAATTAAAAGCCTTTGTAATATGTGTGATATATAACAGTTTTGAAGACATTTTTTTTTACCTTGCAGGAGTGTACACGCGCCTCTCCCCCCTCTCCTTTCTGGATCCGTGATTATTGGAAATTTAATGTTTTAATATAAGAGTATAGAATAGATTTCCAGTTTTTTGTTTATGGTTTATTAACATTGAACATTATTAACATTAAATATTGTTTTTTGTGTTGAATCTAGTTAGAAAATGTGTAGTTACTAATTTTGTTGTGATCTACTAAATTTGACTTACTTCGTAAGTGTTTTTTTAAAAACCATTGTCTAAATTCTAAATGGTCTCTTTCTCATTACTCCATTTCCTTCTTTCCAAATATTTCATGTATCAGATTCTTTTGCTATATTATATGAGATTTTTATTTTTACTATATTTCTTTATTCTTTTTGTGTTTATTTCCAATATTTAGTTCCTAATAATTAAGTGAAATTCCTTGTCTCATTTGTTATCATTGTTACTTTTTCTATTTTTTGTGCCATTTATGTATTTTAATTGTATTTGCATTTTTGATTTTCATCTTTATTTTATCTTGTTGTTTGTAGTCTGAAGAATGTTTACAACGTAGGCCCAAACGCCGGTATTATTAAATACTTTCCACTAAATTTTGGGTGTTCTTTCCTTTATTAATTACAACGTTCAACTATTCAATATGTATATATATATATATAATGAAAACTATTTTGTCTTTCAAGAATCCAAATTAGAAATACAAGAATTGGAGAAAACAATAATACGCTTAAACTTAACACAAAGCAGACTTTGTACTTTACCTGTCAAAGCCTTTGTCGTTAACTTGTTATCAAGTCCTCACTCAGCTCTTAACCTTAGGTCTGATAATTAAAAGGCTGTTTCACCGGCATTCTGACGGAATAGGATCGTTTGTACTCGACTATAGGGATTTAGGTCTATTAAACGACTTAACTCCAATAGTCCAATTGCATTGAGTAGTAGAACAATTCTTTTGACTAAGGAATCGTTAGTTACCTGAATTAACTGGAAAAAAAAGGTTTACGAGCGATTACTTTAAACCTGATATTTACTTTTGCGATAATAGATTATGTAAAAATAGATTATTTAATAGCAGTTTTGGCCGTATGACGACCATGATCGGAAATATGCTCTACTTTTAATTGCACTTCCTTTAATATAATGTTAACAACCTTCCTCCAGTACTTGTCATGTCTTCTCAAGCACATGATATTGAGAAGATACAATCAATTCTAACAAATCTATGAAATTTCTGAAATCTATAACTGCTATCTTAACTATTAAGAATCCCAGATCTAAGACTTCTTCAGCTAGAGGGAACAGCAATATTCGGGGGCATGTGAAGAGCAAGGATAAGTGTTGACTTAACTTGAATATTTTAAAAGTGTAGCAGGATAAATTGGAAGGAAATAAATCAAAATTAAGGGAAGACTATTCTAACAAGAGGGAATAAGGAAATTCAAAGAAGGAATAAGGAAAATATGAAACTGTCCTCTCCTGGCTAAAGAGTGGACATTGAGAATTCACGGATGGATACTGCGCGCTCATGAGTCCATAACTTATCAAAGTTATGGTGTTCAGAGAACCATAAAACATGTAACACATATAAAGGCAAGCTTTCTTACAAACACCTTGTCTCATCAATAACAGCCAATAGTTTGATAACTGTATTTAAAATCAGAAATATATCTTTTTTACTTCCTTGTATTAAAGGAAATATTGTAATCGCGAAAATTTTCGGATTTCAGATTTTAACGGAAATGCCTATTTTGACCATCCCTGAATCCATTTTGACTAGTTTCATCGTGACATCTGTACGTACGTTCGTACCTATCGTGCATAACTCAAAAACGGCTAGCTTTAGAAGTTAAAATTTTGAATTTAAGATTATTGTAAAATCTAGTTGTGAACTTCCCCTTTTGGTCACTGCATGATTACCGGAAAGGGTACTTCACTTGAAGGTCATTATTGATTTTCATCAAAAATTATATTCAAATATAATGTAAAACTTTTCAAATGTACTTACACTATTATATACTTACATATAAATATAAATAACATAATAAATGTTGGTTAAAACTGGTAAACCGAAAACGGTACTTTGCTTGAAGGTCATGTTAGACTTTCATCAAAAATTATATTACGTATATTATATATATATTATTTAAAACATCTCAAATTTGGTAAATTAGACTTTTACGTCAATATAAATAATATAATAGATTTTGGCTGAAATTGAAGAGTCGGGTACTTTACTTGAAGGTCATAAGAAAAAGATCAAAAACTATATCGACATTTATTACAGAGATCATAAAGTTTGGTGATAAAGGTTATAAGCGCCATTTTTTCCACTCCAATCAAACAGTTTTATTACTTGTTTTAAGTGTTAAATTGAGTGTAAAATTCCATTTTTCCTTCTCATTTGTGAGCTGAACAATACTGCAGCAGGAGAATAAGATATAAGTTAAGCGGGTTCTTCCGCTTAAAATGTTGAAATTTCCAATGATTTCCAATGCTTTATTTAGTAGAAATCCTCCCCCGAAAAAAAATTTAAATATCCCGAAATAAATTCTGCGTACGCCCCTGACAAGAGGTATAAAACAATTGTTAAGACATAAAAAGAAGATCCCACACATCAGTCTCTAAAATAGCGATAAACAACTAACCAGCCGACGTTTCGCCAATTCCGGTATAATCAGAATAGAAACAACAAGATCACTCATATATATGCAAATGAAATGCAGCACATATTACTTCAAGTGCCTTAAAAGACACCTCAACCAGAGACAGTTCCTCTCTGCAAGATATCAACACACACACAGAAACAAAACCATTGTAATATAACAACAGCTGGAAAAAGTTATATTAAAATTGGACGATCAACCTAAAACGAATATCAAACATACAAAGCCATAACAAATATATTGAAGAACTCTAAAAATAAATCAGATAATAAAAAAATTAATATATAAGGAAAAAGAAGTACAATACACAGAGAGGGAAGTTTATAATAAAAAAAAGCTTATCAGCTGATACCACAAACAAACTAAATATTATAGACAAATTACATTTAGTAGAATTGCCTAAAAGTTTCGGAATAAAACGAATTCAAATTTCTACTATCTGGAAACTCAGTGTCCAAATACTTATTACCCTTCAATGGCTGATTGAATTGTATCATTATTCAATAAAGCCATTAAAAAAAAAATTACTATCAGTCATATAATTAATAGTAAAATTAGCATAGCCTGAAATATCTTTATTTTCGAGCCATTCATCTCCTTCCGAATTACTCGAATCTTACACAAATCAAAGACATGCTGTATCAAATATATAATATATAATGTGTATATATATATATATATATATATATATATATATATATATATATATATATATATAATAAATATAATAAATATAAATAATAATAATAATAAATAATAATAATAATAAATAATAATAAATATAAATATATAATGTATATATATATATATATATATATATATATATATATATATATATATATATATAAATATATAATATTATATAATATATAATATCAAATATAATGTACACAAATCAAAGACATTGTGTAGTGCTAAAATTAGCAAATACTTAAAAAAATTAAAACAAGATAAATCTCGGAGGAACAATACACTCCTTACATTATCACTTATTAGCTTATTACGCTGCATGTATGGTAAATATAAAAGTAAACAATAAATTATAAAAAAATAAACTCGAGGTGTGTTTTCAAATCATTTTTTTTTTCTAATTTTTATTCTCTGATCAGATAAAAATGTTTTTTTTAATAGATTAAAAAAAAAATCTCTCTCACCCTATAAAAGCCTAAATCTATTGTAAAAAAAACCCAACATGGCAGCACTGGCAGACAGTGACAGTCGACTACGTCGTGGTGGGAACAGAAATAGAGGAAAAAAACAAAGAAAGACAAGCAGAAAACGTGTGGGAAACGTGCACAATGACTCTGTATTGTAGTCATTGCATTTCATTGCTTTATAATTGTGTACGATTGTACAAGTACCACTACCAATGATGTTAGCCCAAATAATTATTAACTTTAAAAATATCAATCTACACTCCAATATAACTGAAAATTTTAAAATATTTCTTGAAATTAAAATTAAAAACGAAACGTAAGTAGTCATATTGCATTATCTACATGCGGAAAGCCCCTAAAGTATTCGTTAATTTTTAATTCCATGCTCAATATCTACAGCATGAAAAACATTATACTTACCTCATTAAAAGAAGAATAGATTTATTAAAATATGAGTCCTAATAAGGCTCTGTTCGTTCAATAGTGCCTGATATACAGATTTTCAATTAACACTATTTTTTTTTCGAAAACGAGAAATCACCATTGTGCGACTTTATTTTGGCAAATATCATGGAAACTGTTTTTTTTCTACGATGGAAATCATCACAAACTAATTTAAAGTCAATTTTAGCCCCAATAGACATCTTAGTCTAATTGTTCTAAATGAAGCATAGAATGAAAAATCAAAGAAAATTTAAGAATTTTTGTTGAATAAAATAAACCTACAGTTGTCTACCGAAGTAGTAAATTCAGATTTATAATGTCGATCCGTACCCAAAGCAACATCTCAAAAAATCAGGACAACCGACCTTTGGCGTTTTGAAATGTTTCGTTTCCTGGACTACAATGAAAGAAACCGATTTCGTATAGCATTTCAGATTGTTGCCCGGTTAAGATTTTACCCTTGAGGCGGGTATAGCACTTGCTTTTCTCATTCTATATACAAACTTAATATATCAAGCATCAAAATCTTGACTATTTGTACAGAAAGACTCTTAATATATTAATAAGTAATTAAGGAATAAAACTAACACATTAATAGAAAATAAATCAGAATTAGTGTTATTTGGGTGAATCATACGGAGTTAATGGGCCGAACCTAACGAATCACCCCCTAAAAAAATGATTAATATCTTAACTCCACGACTGCGGGTACTATATCAGGATTAAGGGTTATAAATTATATAACTAACCAGGACCCGGTCACGAGCACAGTTTTATGGCGACACGTTACGAGTGTGATGTGATGTTACGTAGGCACGTCACTGTCTATTAAAATTGTCATCATCCCCTATTATTAAAAAGTTACTAGATTACGCAAAAAATATTATACACACGACTTATTTGTAGTTGAACATTCAATGCTGTATTGTTTTGTACTAAAGAACTTAATTTGCTTTATTTTTATATACACACACACATACATATATATATATAATATATATATATATATATATATATATATATATATATATATATATATATATATATATATATATATTACCCTATTTTTTATTTTAAGTCGTTAACATAAAACAAAAGAGCTCTGTTATGAATGTTCAAATCAAATATAACATTCCATCCCATTTATATCAGAGATATATTTTTTTTAATTACAGTTAAAATAGCTATTAATTATTATTATTATTGTTATTTTGTTATATTGTTTGTTATTATTATTTCTAATGATCATCAAGCTTAAATTAAATTAATTTTATGACTATAGAATTTTAAAAAGTTTTTTTTTCATATTTCTACTCCAGATTAGATTTTTCGATTCACAGGTCTCCCCGTGTTTATTTCACATCAAAAACTTATAAAATAGATGGAGTATGAATCTTAATCAGCAATTCCATTGTTATATCTTTTGCTGTCCAATGTCAGTAAAATATTAAGTGATTACGAATGAGTGTATCTCCTGTATAATTTACTCTTACAAGTCAATGAAACATGTCGTTAAATGTTATTAATCTATTAAACTAAATGAAATTAAAATTGTACATATTAATTAGCCACTAACATCATTCAAAGATTTCTTTTAGGTTCGTTCAACCCTTTATAGAACCTCCTCTCCCCTTGTAGATATTAAATCACATTAATCATTTTATTCTAGACATTAGAAAAACATGTAGAAATATTATTCTAAGCCATTTTTCAGATTGGTTAAACAACTTGGTTAAACGTTGGTAATTTTTTTTTATTAAACTAATCTTTTGTTTATTGTAATTCCAAAGTCTTCTAATGAAATTATTATTATTATAATTTATTAGTTAATTAATATCTGATTTCAATAAATATGAAGGTATATTTTACTAGGAGTTAAGTTCAAAAATGTTAAAAACACAATTAGAGTTATAAATAAATACATTTTTAAAAATTTAAAACGTTTATTTATTATTAAGAGCAAGAATATATGAATATAAAACTCATCTAATAGTCGTGGTACACCAAATATACCAATGAGATCGTAAGGTATGAGCTTCTGCAAACGATTACTCGTCCCTCTGATGTTCCAGCCTATTATTTCCTAATAAATTTTATGTTTTCATAACAAAACACAAGAACTAAATATTAGATATCTACCTAAAAAAATAAATTGGTAAACAATTTTTTTTTGTAATGCTCAATAGATTTGTCCTGAAAAGGGTTAATATGGAATATCTTCCCAAAGACAATTTGAAAAAATTGTCAAATTGATATTGTCAAAGATTATTATTATTATAAGTTGATTTAAATTCCGATTTTACAAATGTTTATTGATTTAGGTGAAACTTGATTAATATAAATAAATGAAGGCTGAATATATTTCACCACTAGTTCTCCTTCTTTGTAGTTTCACTTTTACTAGCTACGATGATTGAGGTGGCTCTATAATTTCTTAATGTTTTGACTGCCATGTATAATTGGACTTGGTCCAGATTGGACTCAATTTATAGCATTGTGATCAATTTACACTTATTTGTTTGAAGACCTTTTCAGGGATGCATGAGGAGGGCTTAAAGGTCGAAACGTAGCATCCAAATAAGAGAACTAGAGGTGAAATATTTTCAGCCTTCGTTTATTCATTCTTATTTGCTATTTATGTAAGCATCCACTCCATGAGTCCTTCCCGATCCTGATATAACCCATAATGAAAAATATCCAGGTACTCATGTTCCTCTTCCCATAGCATTAACTTCTCTTTTAAGATATAACGGTCAATATCATTGATGAAAGGTGTAAGATACTTTAATCTAATTTTTAATAGCCTATACGAGAAATTTATTAGGCATCTAGCTAATAAAATTAATTTTTTAAAGAATGAAATGGGATATTTTTAAATCCGCTTTTAAAATTAAGATATTTATTAGTATCGTTGTAGTGCAGATATCGGACATTTACAAAACCTGTGGTTGAACAGAATGCTGTCCACGAACCCCATCGTACAACTATAGGAGTGAAACTGAGAAGAGAACTAAAGAAAAGCGGTAAACAATAATTTTATTTCAAGTTTATAAATGGATTAGTTAACTCTTTGGCAGCAACTCTTGGAACACTGTTACCCCAACCAGTTCTAAAGGTTTTTCCCTTCCCCGGCATTGAGTGTGAGAACTGGAAATGGGAAAGAGTTAGTTGAAGATATGTGAAGTTCTAGAACCTTTTTCTGGCTTGTGAGCACCCAATGATTCTTAAAGGGAAAGCTGAGTCGAATATTTTAAAACCTACAGAGCGAGTTTTCAACAATCATAAATAACATTGTGATTTTTTAGGAAAGTAACGTTACTATTTCTACATTTTAGCTGACATGAAGTCACTTTTGATTTTTCAAATTACTAATGTTTTATTATTTATTAAACATTCCAGCATTTTTATGAAATCTTATAAATATACAAATGTCAAATTTTTACAAAGACGATATTTTCTTGCGTTCATAAATATCGTAAGATCGGGTTACTTTGTGACAACTTATTAGATTTTCATAATTTTTGAAGCATAAGATAATTATATTATAATTCAAATTACAATATAATTATATTATAATTAAAATTCAATTATGATTCAAATTATACTATAATTATATTAAAATTAATCAATTGATTATAATTCAAATTATAATATTATAATTAATCAATAGATTATAATTCAAATTATAGCATAATTATATTATAATTAACCAACAGATTATAATTCAAATTATAATATAATTATATTATAATTTGTACCAGCTACAATTATTCGAAAACACTTATGTAAAATATTTTGTCTGTATTCTGAGATCAAATTGTTTTAAATATTGACGGGATCTCGCTGAGTAACGTGAGCCTTCAAACTTTAAAATCGCTAAAATCGTCACTTATGTCACTTAAAATATACCTTTGTAAGAAATTTTTCGTCTTTCTTTTTGGTGGTTCTTCTGTACCTTTTTTGAAGTCTGTTTCTTTTTTTTTCTAAAAGTTCTTATTAATTTGTATTTTTTTAGCTGCTTGATCTATATTTCATTTTTTTAAGACAATTCTCCTGAAATAAGTTTATTAGTAACAAAAATGCATTAGATTCCTATAATATTACCAAACCGATCCTAATAACCCAACAATGCTCACTAACATTTTTGTCTACATTGCTTGTTCGGATGAATAACTGCTGGAATATATTCTAAATATATGCTTTTTGCATGCAATAATGGGACATGCGACAGTAAATTGCTTTTATTCCGTTTTGTTTCAGATTAAAAACGATTCTACTTTTGTTTGGAATAATTAAATATAATAATAAGTCGGACACTTGTAGCCAGGGTTTTATTTATAGCCCAAGCACAAGCGATACAGTAAATATATTCACTTTTTGAAATAAATTGCCAATAGACTTTTTCAACATGATCATTAGAAGAAAATAATAGAAACAAATTGTTTATGTTTTATATAAAATTGGTATGAAGCTAAATAGCTAAATAGTGAAAAAAATCGATTAAGGTAGAGAAAAGTACTTTTTCACGTTTAAGATCTGATTTTTTTTTTTAAAGAAAAATAAAGCCTAATAGGAATTAAAATTAAAAAGAAAAAAGGAGTAGCTAGCATTTATTTTTGATGTCCTTTGCAGTACCCTTTCTATAATTTTCAAGAGTGTCAAGGAACTTTAAGATCAGGTAAATGATGGCAGACAGTTATGCGAAAGAAAAAGTGTCGTGAAATTTCCTGAAGTTGATGAATGCAAAGTTAAGTGCTTGCAATGCAATGCTGAGACTAAAATATAGGTTTGGAGGGTTCATTGTTAAAAGAAAATGTTCAACACTTTGCGAAAAAATTGGATCATGCATGAGAGCTTGAAAGTGTGAGCCTGAATTTTATTTAATTATTACATTATAATACATTATGTATTATACATTACTTCTATAGCTCAAAATGTCTAAATGATAATCTCTATAACTCAAACTATTTTTAATTCGAAGTAAGCATGACGAAGTATCATTCCCTTATCATAGTTACCTGTTGGACAAATTTGAATTGGGTCTTGTTACCCAACAAGACTCAATTCAAATTTGTATCAATCAAACATTACATGCAGGTTGATTACCCTAACCATTGCACTATATCGAAAGTTAAAAATATAAATAAATACTCACCACTAAACTAACTGAAGTACACTACTACATAGTTGCCATTACCTTTTCATTAAAATGTCCACTCTTCGATCTCAAATCACGATCAAAGTATGATGGACGTGACGCTAGTTATTTCAAGTACAGTAAACACCAAAAAGGATTTTTTACACAATGTGTGTGCTATTTGATCATCGAACTACACACGTTGTGTAAACAAAAAAATAGTTGAATCAATATTGGCTGATAACCACCTAAATTAAAGTACCGAACATATTCAATCTGGGAATGGTGCGATAGGTATCCACTTCATCGGTTCTATTAAAACTTTAACCCGTCGTTTCTAATAATTTAAAGATATTGCGCTTTGTTTCTATGCCAACTTGGCTATGTTCCTAACCAATAAGGATTCGATATATATTTATATAAACTAATCAATTTTTTTTTTAAAGTTCTCATTCTAATATTTATTGTTTTTAATTTAATTAGGTTTCCTTTAAAATACCCGTAATTTATTCTTCTGTATTATTACCATTTTTTATCCCCCAAGTTCTAAAGTATCTTCTTTTCGGTTGGTACTGTTACTGGTTGGGAGGAACAATTCCAGCATGTGGGCGTATCGGTCCTTTTTTCCTACTCCATGATAATAAATAGAGACCTATTTTTTCCTCCATGTCGAACCTTCTGGTTTTCCAAATGAAATAAAAAAAAAGACGGCAAATTAATAGAAAAAGACTTGAGTTCTAGGATTTTATCATTTATTGATCTTAGTGTCGCGTACTGGTACTGCAATGTACTTTAGGGCAGTATCCGGTGTTTGTCTGCACAAGTGGTAGGTTTCGTCGCCTGATACTCTACCTTAGGTATTTTTTGATATTCTGTGAGTTTTGGTCAATCGGAGTTCATTTCTGTTTAGGCCTAGCTACCACTTGGTTCTTGAAAGAGAAGGTTTTAATTTTAACTGCTTGGCTTGTCTAAATTCAACACATTCCCTCAACTCCTTTTCGGCTCTTCTCCATTTCCAGCCATGAACCTCTTTAGGCTGATATCGCTTTGAAATACCTAAGGAGGATCCGGGTCCCAAGAGAGGATGCTCAATACCATTTCTGTAAAAAGCTGAACCAATTTCTCTTATATGATTCCCTTGTGGCCGGGGTTCTAACTAGCTTACGATTCTGAAAACCAGGAAGTGTTTCCAGTGCCTGCACATTCTCTCACCAGTGCGGATGTCACTTAAGGTGATGTAAGGTAATGTAGGTAGTCCTGACGTACCCGATTAAAGTCGAACGTGATCTGACAATTCGTGAATGCGTTTCGGCCAATTTTTAACCATTACGGAAACCACCATTTTTTGGCTGAAACGTTCAACGAAACCGAAACTTCGGTCGGTCACTATTCCATATCCATTTAACTCGCTCTTCGACAAATAAACTATAACTGGATGACCGGCTGTTATCGAAGGGGTTTCGTCAGTGATATACGTTTGACGTGGCGACAAGCGTGTTAAAATAAATGAACTCTGTACGCTTTCATTCATGTTTCTTTTTTGTAATATAAGCTGGTGTATTAGGCAGTATCTAGAACACCGTAAAGAAAGCCGCTATTCAAAGTGGACAATGATCACACAGCGAACTAAATCAGGAATTATGGTTACCTTCACTAAACACCATTGTATTTGGCCCAGGTGCGCCACCCCGCTGGCACGGTAGTCTTTCGGCTTGTCCCCCGCAGAGTCCCTCACCAATTAGTGGTTGGATTACGGTTCGCACCATTTTTCGGTCTATTTGATAGCATATGCACAATAGTGTTAGGTAGCACGTTGGAGGGTAGTGCAATTAGGGAGGGAAACTGTTTCTACATCTGATACCAATACTATTGAATGCTCTGGCAGATGTTTGGGATTATAACTTTTTTCTAAACTGGCTAGTGAAGTTAAAATGGTATGTTTTTTTTATGTGCCCACTCAGAGCATTTCTAAAAATCTTTGATGAAATCAGTTTGGTAGCATAGTGTACATGATGTTCATATAGTCTCGTCGATTTTTATAAAAGATTAGCTTAACAAATAAAATAAAAAATGGAAAATGCCGAAAGCCTTAGTTTTTTCAAAATGAGTACATCTTAACCCTCTGTAGGTCACGCCCCGTTCCGAGGACGGGTTCACTCTTATCACTCGCGTAACATTAAAAAAAAAAAGAAGTTTATAACATTTGATTCTAATTTATTTTAAAATAATAGTACCAAGAATATAATTTTGAAAACGGATTTCAACGGTCCTAAGGCCCGAGCGACTGCTCATGTTTTCTTGAAAAATCTCGTTCTATAAATTGTTGAAAAGCATCTATAGAAATGTTCTCAAACGCCATCACTTTCGAAGGCGCTTTGTGCTTTTTTGGAAAAATATGTCAAGCCATCTGAAGAAACTGCTCAAAATTCAACAGAAACTATGCTTTGCTATGTCACCATTCGAAAAAATCCAAAACGACAAAAACTTGTGGTAAGTGGGATACAGTAATGTTTGGTAATGATTCAGAAATAGTTTGCAGACAATGATTCATTTGAATAAAGGAGCAACGATTGAATGGAAAACTGATAAAATGGTGGTGAAAGAACTATTATAAATAAAATAATTTGCATTAATTCAGAACATTTTAATTTTAAATACTCATTTACATAGTTTACTAAATAAAATAATTTATGCAGCGTAATTTAATCTCATGAATTTTATTTAAAATTTCTTTATATGAAATAGAGGCTAAATTCCATTTGAAATATGGATTTTATTCCAAATTTATACTAACATAAATAAATGTTTAAATGATATGAAAAAACATAGAATAAAATAAAAAAATATATACACGCAATTAAGGAACTCACATGAAAATATCATGGTGAGATGGTCACCCGTCCTATGGACAGTGAGCGACCGGTCTGTTAAAAAACTGGAGAAAAAGGTACGGATAGTCGACGATACAATTCATAGCAGAGCTTATTTCAAACAGAGATAGTTATTAAATGATGATTATTGATAACGATATAAACGATGAAAACATTTTAGTTCGGAATGTTTAGTAAAAAAACGCAAAAATAATAAATATAATTAAATTATTGTTTTAGATAACAACATTTCGATCTTTCTCCTATAAAGTAACTTCCCCCTCCCTCCTCTTATAGCAGTCACTTTATAGGATTTCGTATGAAACTAATACTTTAAAGAATGCGTACAAAGTTTAAAGATTTTATACACATTCTATACACCAAGCATACTTAAAAATCATAACCAACAATATTTATTCTTTTAATCTTTTAACCAAAAGATTTTATACAAATTCTATGCAATGTGCACCAAGCATACTAAAAAACCTTAACCAAAAAGACGTTATAAATTACAAATTATACAAATCGTTATAGATAGGTTTAACAAAAAAACAAAACAAAAAAACAAAACAAACATAAGAATGGATCACTAAGTATTATTATTGATTCCCATTTATTATAGATTTAAATATTCCATTTTTATATCATGTACAAACTTATTGGATACTGTTTTGTTGATAGTTTTGTATCTAATAAATGATTTATATGGTATCTTTAGCCAAATCCAAATTGGTGAATTGCCTGCAAATTGATATCAGTCCTGTTCGTACCAATGACTAGTCATTTTTATAGTCAGCAATAATATATATATATATATATATATATATATATATATATATATATATATATATATATATATATATATATATGCAATTTTGCATGTGTGCAATTTTATTTATATCAAACAATTCTGATAACAATATATCGTTTATCGTATAAACGAAGGTTATAACGAAAATCTTGTACTATAATCCTACTATAATACTATAATACTATAATCAAAAATATTGTACCTACATCAAGAATGAAAGAGGGATCACTCAAATAATCTAATCTGTCATACTCATACATATTTGAGCTGTTCTTATCCAATATACACAAAATCATGAAGAATAATTAAACAAAGAAAAAAGAATAATTAAAAACCATATGTAAAATAATATGTAAAAATAATAAGTAAAAATAAATTAAACAATAGCAATAATAAATAAGCAACCAAAATACTACAAATTAAATTTAAATAAAAATAAGATAAATAATCTTGAATACATTCATTCCTATGTGCAATATTTACATTCAGCCTTGGGGAACTCCGAACCGTATCCAATCGCTTCGTCCAATGGGACTTAGGAGCTAAGATAACAAAATAAAACACAATGAAACTAAAATAGACTATTTTTAGGATGAGGACCTTTGAAGGTAATTAATTTCATGGCCCTAAATCTTATGATCTTACGACTTCCACTCTTAGCCTTTCGATTATTAACAAGGGAATAAAATCTCAAGTAGCATTTTATGATACGATATTTCTAAAACTTATCTGAAGGATTTTAGTATCTAAGATAGAATTAATTTTTTTTAATTAGTTTTCATATTCTGTGTTGTTATCTACTTGAATTTAACCAAAAAGAATTGCTCTAATTTAGTTGAAACTCATTACTCAATTTAAAGTATCTTCTGTAATATAAGAACAAACACTAGAAAATGTGACAACTTTTATAATCATGTACACAAAAGTAATTTGTGTTCAAGAGTTCAGTGTCGATCTTATCGATGGGAAATGATAACAAAAATTGATGGATATTTTTCAACGCGATCACACAACTGATCAGTAAATCATTAACGATATTTATGTTCCATTTTCCATTATATTTTTAATTCCGAATTTCATCTAAGATTAACCGCTTGTTTGCTAACCCTGTCCACTGGATGATATATCCAAGTATTTCGTTTTTGTGAAAAAAAAGAAGGCAAATATAACGCTATTACGATCAAAAACAGTATTCCGTAAACGTAATTAGGTGAATACACCCTAGCAAAGCGTTTAAATCCTGCAGTTTCCTCCTTTCCGTGTATAGTACAATAATCAGTATCAAATCAAGGTAATTTTAACCTCATTGCTACTATATACGTGTATATATATATATATATATATATATATATATTATGTATACATGATGGATTTATTTATAATATAACAGTGCATTTTGCTAGGGCTAAAAAGATCTATATAGTTTGAATTAGCGACCACTTAGCAATCCAAGATAAATAAAAGATGCGACATCCTGGAGGTTTTGGCAATTCACAATGCCCTTTAATTATCGTATATTATTAATAACAATTATAAATATATTATTATATACTTCTTAGGGCTTTTAAGGAGACGTTAAGACGGATTCTGTAACAAAATGTTCCATATCTAATAAGTCATTAAACTTTAATGGATTTGTACCATAAATCAGGGGTTCTTAAACTTATCTCGTACGACGAAACTCCCTTGAATATTTTTTTTTTTTTGCGGACCATATTCCAGATTAGGCATCTCCTCAAATGGATGTTGCCTTTAATCAAATTATAACGTTTATTCCAAATTTTATAAAATAATTTTAAAACATTGTAATTGGCGTGTCTCTGCAAGGAAATAGGTTTTCTTGCAGAGACACGCTAAATAAAGTCATATAAAGTCAATTTACAACTATTTTGTTATATTATTTGGATATTTGGAACCAATACAATATGAAAACTAAAAAAAATGTATTCGATAATATGCTAAAATATGAAAATAAAATATTATTTTATTATTTATGTATTAAATAAATATAAATATTTATATTTATAAATATTTTATATATTCATGTATTCAAATTTTTTGTACTATAAAACTTTGAATGGGATTTTTTCGTTATTGCTCGTCCAAATGTTTCGTCAGAGCTGACGGGTTTTTTGTGATATTGTGGCCACTAAGATTTAAAGTTAAATATATTCTCAATTTTAACGAAAAAACGTCTAGAATAACTGGCTTTTAGAATCAGTTCTTTGTACTATTCTGTTGTGTACACTCTATCCACTTTCCGTTAAAGACGTTTTATTGAAATTGTATTAAGCAATGTAAAGCATGAAGTATTTGTTAGTTGAAGAATGTATTAAATGTTGTTAATTTAAAATAGCTGAACAAATACCATGATTGAAAATGATTTTTAGATCACTAATATGAATCTGAGGTCTAATTACTGCCAAATAGTGTTTGAACCATTCGTTCAAGAATGGGAAAGACAGCAAAATATTTACCGGTTAATCAGCATACAATTTTCACTTATTTAATTCACCATTAAGGTTTTACAAACATTTACTTTAGATTCGTAGTTATCAATTCGAGTCAGATTTAAAAGTCTACCCAAAAAGCTCAAATATTTTTTTAAAAAATTCATTTTAGTTTTTATTAGGCTTCCGGAACATATTTTTAGTTTGCTTTTTCTTACATATTCGTACAAACACTCAAGACTAGTTCTCTCCCGCCATTAACTTTTCAAGATTATTGATGCAAATTTTTACCCCGCTACTTAATGTACATCAAAGAATATTTATGCTATCAAGTTTCTGAATGCCTCATATCACGTTCCTTCTACAGAATGATTCCAATTCTTCACTTTTTCTTCAAAAGCGAAAACATTAAAGAAACGCCACAGTGATTCTTCTAGCTTCGATCTTACAGGGCATTCTGCTGTAACATAATAAAGCAGCGGTGTCCAACTTAGCTTAACTAAACTGTCGACCATATTAGCCGCATCTCAAAGCTGTTGCTACGGAAAGATAGCTGTTTTTTGTCCGTCTGTTCTCGAGAGCCTTGGCCTTCTTAATGGCAAGCTACAGATGGCAGCCAAATTCGGATTGTTGCGTTTGCTTGGTGAAATAGTAGGGTCACTTCGTCAATATACTTCACCGCGTCAGTGAGGTCAAGAGCTGAAGCACTCTCCGGCAATAATAGCTTACGAACCCTGTCAATCATGACGTCAAACACAGGGGACCTAAGACGAAAACGCATAGTGCAAGAAGCAGGATTCTATCTCTGAAGTAGACAGTAATACAACCTTCAAACGACAAGAAGGCACCATCATAGCATCCAGGTTTAAAAGCGTTTTTAACATCTAAGGAAATATTAAATAATTAAAACATCACTCTTACAAATACTGACGGATATCTCAATCACTGGTCCGATTGCCTCCACCGAATTGTTTTTCTCGAAAATCATATTTAGCCAGATTCAGATTTAAATAACCATTATCAGTTGACCTGTTAATTAAAGAACTTTTTTTTTTTTTTTACTCAAAATAATGTTTAATAATGGATTCATTATTCATAGGATGATTTCAGTTTTCAGTATTACAACAGTCTGGATCCTTTAATTGCAGATTATTTGTCTTTTAATTGTTCATTTAAAAAACAGATAATTAACATTATATATACTTTTTTTTTGCTTAAAAATGTTTCATATTTTTAGAATTTGGGTTTCTCTTACCGTCCCGATCGAAGGCTAACAGTAGGTAAGGAGTCTAAATCCACACGTCGTACTAAGAGGAGAAAAGCTATTTGCCAAGCTGTCCCCTAAGAGGTGCCTTTGTTGCTCACGTAATGTTCTGGTTCGGGTTCCTCCAGTTAATCTAGTTAGAACTCTAACTCGATCCTGGCATCACCTTGGAGGGTTGCCGTTTCATCAGTCCTGGCCGGGGATTCGGTTGACAACTTCCACTGAACAGAAACGGGTGCTTGCATTTTTGATCACCTCGTTTATAAAAAAAACTCGATCTACTTATACTTTATAGGAAAAAAAAATCTGTATTATTATCTTATATAGCTTAAAATATAAACAGATTTTATCGTATAAAAATGATTTTCGCATTAAATATTAAAATTATATTTATTTTTAGATTTTTATATTTGATGTTTATATAACAAAGCAATGAAGAGATTTATTTTAAAATTATAAGTTGGCTTAATTAACATACCGATCGTATTTATGTTACTTATGGAATGCTGAAAGGTGTTAATTATGTGAGATGATGTAAAAATAATTTCGTCGGATTACTCAACTCTATTTTTAGTGTTATTGTTATAGTACTCGAATACAATACGATTTTTGAAATTATATCATTTTATTCCATTATTAAAAACACTTACCTCCCTATTAGAAATAAATTTTAAAAGTATATATTTAGTTTCCATGGAAATTCCATCTAGCTTCCATTATATAATAAAATAATATAAGTTCTTGTCTACAACAATGCCTCAATTTTATGCGCTTTTTGTCACTCTCCAATACCTTCTACGATTTTAGATGTCAGTTAAATTTTTTTCTTAAATTTTTAGCATTGAAATGGTATATTATGCATTATTATTACTACTCGTATTTCCGGAAATTTGTTTTCAACCTGGGCAAATATTTCTCCTTTAGTTAATTATCAAATTATTTCATAGTTTATATTTATAATATAATTTTTATTTATATTATATAATATAATTTATATATTATATTTATAATATAATATATTTATAATATAATTACTCCTAACAAGAAGAGATGGTAAATTATTTCAAATAGACAAAATTAAAGGTACTTTAGAGGAAGAAATTCTGAAAAATTCGGCTTTTAAGCTCAGTAATATTATTTCAATGAGGATACGACCTAGCTTATATGAAAGAGCATTTAATTATACATTGATATAACAAGTTTGATCAAAATCATTACAGCCGTTTTCGAGAAAATTGTAAAAATACTTAAAATGGCACTTCTGGTGAGTCAATTTTGATGAAATAGGTGCCGTAATATCACAGGCATGTACCTCTCTCAAATATACAATTCAGTTTCACACAACTTTTGGTTTTTGGGTTTAACCACACACACACACACACACACACACACACACACACACACACACACAATACTAAATAACAATATTAAATAAATTAACAGTATAAAATTCTTCAAGCCCCTATTATACATGGCATTACATTCTAAGTACTAAAATTCTAAGTACATTTTTCTATTACAGAGTTTCAAGTTATAAGAAATTTTTTATCATCAGATCAAACAATCATTCTAAATATAGTAATAAAACATTGTACGGTAACAATGCAGACCATTGAATTATTATTTTATAGTATTATTATTTATATTATTAGTATGAATTATTATTTATACTATTTTTTTTTGTTTTCTACTTTATGGCAACTGGTGTATGTATTTTATCATCACTGATTTATTTTTCTTGACCAATATTATTTAATTATAATTTGCTTTTAAGTTAACAAATAAGAAATTTTTTATATATTTTAAAATATTTTTTTCATATTAAAGCAATGACAGGGAAGCTATTGTTTTCTATGTAGCTCAGAGTGCAGCATGTTTTTTAAGTTTTAGTCATTTCACTTTGTAACGTGTTCTAATTAAGTTTAATTTATCCCATTTTTAATTATTTATGAATCTTTACAAATTTGTTCTATATATTTAAACCTCTCCAATATAAATTTTAATAACACAACGTTATATGTTATTCCTAAAAACTATAACTATGGAATGGAATAAATATTTGTTATTCTGAAATCTAATTTGTTATCATTTATTCTTCTTACTTTCTTTGATTTACTTCAATCTCAGAACTGCAGAAGATTTGGTATCGTTCCTTGTCTTCTGTAGGATCGATTCACCACCACTGGTAAATCAGAAGAAACAAAAGAGTCTCAGGTGCTACTTCTCCACAATCTGACTCCAGGGTGTCTTATATTACCAAGGGGGAGCAAACTTTCGTCTTCCTCTGAAAAGTATTGAAAGAAAAGACTGAGAATTAGATGCCAGAAGACCTAAGTAGAGGAAAAGAGTCAAAATAATCGAAACGGCAAATTCATTATCATAGATTTTTAGTTATATATTATCGTTATATTTTATGCATTATTTCTGTGCTAGTGCCATATTATAATTACGGAGCTTACTTCATTTTTCATTGAGCTAAAAGAGGTCGTACAACGATAATTTACACCATTGGGAATAAACAGTGGACTAATCACACAGAGATTAATATTGTCATCTACATGTTATATTCTATCAAGAATTACATTTTCTGCCTATAAAATAAAGTTTTCCTCAAGAAATCTCAAAAGCATTAGAAAATACTGCAAAATGATTCCATGTGTCCAATTTTTCTTCAATTTATACTAAATCGACAATTCGGAGTTGAGACTTTGGGTCCCAGGTACCGAAATATAGATTAGAAGGGATTTTAGGATTATGGTTTGAAAGGTTCATACAATATTCGGAAAATCGGGAAAATATAAGTTGAAGTAAGTAACATATATTTAGGTCGTGATGAGTTAAATCATAATTTTTCTGCGTTACTCTCTAACGCTCACATATGATTACATTATTAATAAAAAGCTTGCGTAGGTCGGTGTCCGTCATTGTTTTGATACCTATGAAAGCAAGTTCACAACACACTATTTATCAGGTTAACTTTAGGTCAATATTTATGCCCTTGATTGCTCCAAAGCATTTGATTCTGTGGCACATGGCCTACTTTCCCAACATCAGCCTGGGGTGTCCGGAACAGTTATATTCGGCCATCCAATCATTTTTAAGTGACCCCTATGAAGATTTCCGAAGATTTCCGAACTCTCTGGTCCCGTATCTCTCACGTGTGGTGAACCATACAAGGTGCGGTACTATTATCTGTATTGTTTTCCATTAATACTGGCAAAATTGTTGGGACCAAGAACCAGAATGCCATAATATCAGCTTCTGCAGATGATCTTTTCGTCACAAGTATCAGCGTAAATACCAGAAATGACTGTAAAGCAGTCGGTAACTGCTTGTCAAAAAATAATGGAACAACAAAAACATTTGAAGAGATTTGATGTGAATACACATAAAACGAAGGGCATAATATTTTCGTTCCAGAAAGGAAAGAAGAAACTCCCAGCAAAGTTTAAAATAAATCATTGCATAAACAAACTATCTGCATTTCAAAATCGGAAAGAATAGTAAATAGAACTTCAGTACCAAGAGCCAAAACATCAAGGATCCACGATTGATCCTGAATTGAAAATACCAAGAATTGCGGAATTCCTGACCAAGAGAAATAAAAAAATTAACGAATCTTTATTACAAAAAACAAATCCCATATTCATAGAGTTCATACCTTCTGGAGTACCCAGTGTATCCAACTATTTTGAACGTTGAAATTTAGTTTTAGTTTTAGATGGTAAGATCGACCCAAAATGAAAGGTGAGCGCCATCACCTAAGTAATAGTTAGAATTTATGAGACATTAATAAAAATTGAAAATACCTAGTAGTACTTGTTAAAATGCATATTAGCAGAAAATGAGGAACATCCAGCTAATAAAGTGGTTAGAAGCGTAATACGGGGATATGAGAAAAAATTTTTAATTCTTGCAACTTATTTCTCATTTTGGAATAAAGGTGAGGAGAAAAAAAGTTTGTAGTTTCATTACTTAGATTGTTTGTATTTTACGGAGTTAAAAACCGTAATAACCTTAAAAATACAGGTCATTACTATTTTTATTGTATTAAATTATGTTGGTTCATTCTATTGAATGAATGAACAAGGATTCTTTTCGCTATCTGGTCACCATATTTTTACTTAAACATATTGCAATAAATAAATAAACATTTTGTTTCACATTTTATAAAACCGTCCTTGGGACAGGCCTTCCGCTCATAAATAAAATGTATAATCGTATAAATCAATTTGATTAATAAAACCTACATATAATTAGCTGTATGCAAAACACTACGGCGCACAGTGGCTGAAAACCTGTCAAGCTGGATCTGTGAGCCCCAAACAATTAATTTTGATACCGTTTTAATCACAATAAAATTTTCTCTATGAAGTACATTATCAAAAGTTTTTACCACTTATGCTGTAGGCGAGATTTAGATATTTCTATTCTGGATAGAAAAACTGACATTATTTCTCAGATTTATAAATTACTTTAATAAAAGATTAATAAATGATTTTGTGCGAAGGAGGATTGACAGTTTATTTTTGGTTAAATACCAGAAACTCCACCATGTTCAGGTTCTGAAATCGATGGAATTTCGAGTTTTTAATTCAAAATAAATGAAAGATAACAATTTTTTTTTCTACAACTAATTATTCCTTAAGGCCACAATGATAAATTTAAATTTAATACAATAATTTATTAAACAAATCAAGTTAATATTGGCAAGCAGGAACTGGTACTTTACTTGAAGTCATAATAGCCTTTCATTAAAAATTATATTAAATACAAAAATTCTCAAATTTTCATATAAGACTTATATATGTATATATATATACACACACACACACATTTGTATGTGTATATATACTCCGAGACGTTTCCCCCGTATCACCACTACGCCCAGTTAGGATGGCTCTTCCCCTCCTTCCGTAGATAGTATTTCCTAGGTACATTCCTTTACCATGTAATTACGAACCAGTACCCTTCCTATGTCTACCATCTCCTCCAATTCAAGCCCTCTATCCACCCCCAGTCCACAAGATCCTGGCCTTCTGACCTTAATACACCTTCCCACAGTTCTGCATCGTTGCAACATTCCTTTATTGTCCGTTCCGCTACTAGAATTCTCTCCCTCCTAAAATCCGACATGCCCCTTCCTTAGCCCACTTTTAAAATCCTCTTTTTCCAATTCCTGTTCACAATCCATATGCTGGCTAACTATAGCACTACATTATAATGCATAAGCTGTCACAACGTACGTTTTATGTACAATTCGTTGCATTGTTCGTGCAATTCTTTGTTTTATATGTAAATTTCAAGGATTCTTTTCTTATTTTCTCTACAATGACATTTATAAGTTGATTGTTGAGAAGTTCAAATATTCTCTTTATGTTCTTAATTTTGTATAAATGTTTTAGATATTGATTCTCTTTATTTATTTTTTCTATGTGCCTATCTTATTTTTTTTTCTATATGTATATATATATATATATATATATATATATATATATATATATATATATATATATATATATATATATATATATGTGTGTGTGTGTGTGTGTGTGTGTGTGTGTGATTTTTTTCCCACTCATTTGGCTGGTATAGCTGTTGTTAATTAGGATAATCACACCAAGAAAACGTGTATGATTGGCTACATTATTAGAGCCACTCATACATTATTTTTATTTGACATTGTATTTGTGTATTGTACACTGAATTTGAAACAAAATTGTCGACATTATTAATATAATTTGGAGGCTCGTTACAAGTGTAAAAATTAAAAGAATTCCGATTAAATAGCTAAAATATTTTAGGTAACTATTCTATTTGTCAATCGTGACAACAAAATTATTTTCCGATATCTTGAAAAAACAGGTTTTTTCCACCCTTCAACCAAAAAAATTGTCCATTTAGTGGCCAAAATTCTATAATTCTTGACTAAAAGACGATAAACGAAAAATGCTTTTTTCATTAATGAGCATGGAATATCCTTTATTAGCGAGAGTGTCTCAGGGCCTTTGATATTATTTTTTTCTTAATTGTTTCATCACTGTATTTTAAATAAAACAAATTATTAGCTATAGGACCATCAAAAGGAAAATGTGATAAATTAGTGTTATACAGATCTGAAGCTCTATTATTAAACATTACATATATTTTTTGGCCATTAATTTAGGAATAAGGCTAAAATATGCTTCAAATTATCTTATTTGTCATTTATAATTTTTGAACACACGATAAATTTCGAATAAATAAAAAAATAGTATCTTGTTAACTTATTTTTTTTTCTTCAAATAATAATAATTTATATCTTGTAAACGTAGTAAATACCTGAAAAAGGCAATAATATATAGGTAGGAAGCTCTATATAGAAGGATAATAGTTCATTTCTTCCCCTTTTGATGGTCCTATACCTAATAAACTGGTTTAATTAAAATAAAGTGAAGAAAGAATTTAGAAAAAAAATAATTTCAAAGGCCAAGAGACATCCTTTATGTAATCTTTTCGTTCTCACTAATAAAGGATATCCTATGGTCATAAATGAAAAAAAGAATTTTTTTTATCGCCTTTTAATCAAGAGTAATAGAATTTTGAGACATTTTATCAACAATTTTTCACACTGTGCGGCGGGGCAGATAAGCAACGACTCCGGAACAAGAAACTGGATAGGCGTAAGCATAAGGCATATGGAGATTACAGATGAAGGAAGTCAGGTATCAACGCATGTTTCCTCATTACATGATACAAAACATTATGATTTTTTTTTTCCTTATTTGGAAATTTTTAACCTATCCGATGGTGGTATATGTATTATGAATCCTAATGGTAGATGGTATCAATCTTTCCAAAAAGTGTTAGTTCGTAAAATTATAAATATTCTTAGGCAATAATTTGTGTTTGAGTGTAAATTCATAAATATTAGTATATAATTTGATGTAGCAACTAGTTATAAGCTGTATATTTGTTCGAGGTTTTTGTGATGTTTGGAATGCTATTTGTGTAAGCTTTATTGAATCGGTCCACAACGCGTTCCACTTCTCAAAAATTTAATTCAATAATTAATTTAAGCACATTTTCGCATTCTCTCTGTTTGGGCGTCATTTAAGCCGATATCGTTCAATTATTGTAATATGTTGAAGTGATATATTTAATTAATCTTGATTTTAGTATTTAAGAAATGTGTTCGTATGTATGCATGTTCTATATTTTCAAGATGATGCTCTAGATCTACGGATGATATAGCTAGTATATTATATTATAAAAACTGAAGTAAATTGTATATAGTATAAACATAGCAATTATTAAATCTTGTATCAATATAATTAGTAATTTATAAATGTCGCAATTATTAAAGTTGTTAAGAATACAATATGATCCATCATTTATGGTAAAAATAGCTGTTCTATGCCATCATAAATATGAAACGAGATAGATAATATAAAATTCCATATATATTTTATAACCTCATCTTTCCATGAATTCTAGGCAAAGCCATAAAATGTTTAAGATCAGACTTGAATGACTTATTAAAAACCACAAAAATAGTATTTTATGAATCCTTATTCCCGAAATAGCCTAAGATTTATTAATAATGCTTGCTTTTTCTTTACGGTTCACTATAAAAAAAAAAATAGATCAGACAAACACAAATACACACATTTAGATTTATATGTATCCGAGTCATTTCAAAGTTATGGGCTATTTTTATTCATATATATTTTAAAGAGAATCCTTGTAATAATTTTCCGTTTATTCAAGTGCGATGCATGTACGTGTCTCCAACACGTACTATTAATTTGAGGTCCATATAAAAATTTATATAATTATTATAATTAGTTAATTACCCCATGTCTTTCTCCCTAAACATTTCACTAACTAAAGGTACCACACTTCAGGTAATTTTATGGTAAGTATAGTCCAATTTTTATTCATCCACATTCTCTTGACTCTATCAATTATCATGGGTAAGTATCAAATTAATTACTCAAAGTGTTTTTTACGTAGATGGGCGGTCAATACCATTCCACATTCAGTTATCTAAAATATCATCATGGACCAAAAGATCTAAATCATAAAAAGCTCATTCCCCAGAGTCTCTCTTCCTAGATGTCATGAAAAAATAATTTCATGCCGAGAGAGAGAGAGACAGAACATATACTTTTTTACCGTGCACAAATTTGATAAAATAGATTGAATTTTTGAGTCCATTTTTTGGATATTTATATTATAAAAATAGACAGCAATAAAATTTTAAAAAAAATACAAAAGAAACAAGAACAAATATAAATCACTTTTGGTCAAAGGACATTTTAGAATAAATAATGTACATATATCTACTAATCTTAAGGTTCAGGACTCGTGACCGGCTGTGGTAGATAATTATTTATTCTGTTTTCCGTCGTGGATCGGCACTGTGGGATCGAGAGACCCTTCTGGGGCTCACTCAGCCTCTAAAAGTGGGTACCCTTAACTGGGGGAAGAACCTGGTGGTTGAGCGTGATCTTGGCAGAATGACCTCTTCGCACATTGTCTTAGAAACAATACGATTCCAGCCAAGTACTGAACCCAAGACCTTTTACGGCTTGTAGATGTACATTTTTTTTTTTTTTTTAATATACATTTATTAGGTAGAACGTAACCAATAACAATAAATCAATAAATAATTCAACAATTGTATACTTAATCTTCAAGAAATAACAAATCAAATATATATTTAACTGTATATTTTTTATAGTTATATTTATAATTAAAAAACTACTTTTATTGTAAAAAAAAATGCATGTAGTGTGCTTATGACCTTCTATTAGTAGATAGACGTTTACGAATAAATAAATAAATTAATAATAATATAACAAACGCTTTTAGAAATTTAGAACTCATTCCCATTTAAGATACATAGCGGGATTATGATAACTGATTACAGTGTATAAAAGAGGGGAAACTGTGCACACCTAAAACCATCAAACTTTTCCTTATTTAATCTAGTTTCTTATGTTAAAAAATTATTTCAGTTATAGCAGCCGTTATTTGAGCACAGTCTCAAATTACAAATATCCATTTGGGCATGGTTTCCCGACCCTCCGGTAACTGTGCGCTTATGGTCACGGTACTGTGCTTGGGTACAATTGGATCCGTGATGTTATTTTGTAAGCCTTGGTTTCATTACTTTAGCCAGGAAGAGCAATGAGTGCTAAGCCCTTTCGAAGCAACAACAACTCTCAGTTTATCACTTAATTGTTCGCTGAGCGTCATATTTCACAGAATCCAATTAATAAATGGAAGAGCTTTGACTACCGTTGTTCCATAAGGACGATTATTTTGGATAGAAGGAGGAGGTAAATTGTAAAATCAATGAAAACGCGAGGCTAGCAAATATTTCGAGGAAGGCTAGGGCCTAATGACAGACTCGTTAGTGGACGCACATAAATCAATCCGGGGGACAATCGGATCCGGCACATCTGTGCCCTTCGTGTCTTTTCAGTTTGCGCCATCGCCCCCGGCACTTTACATCAGAATTTTAATTGTCTTATCCGGACAGAGAATTCGAATGCGTTCAGCTGAAAATAAGCGGCAAATAGTTCCTAGTGTCTAAAAATCCGCATATCACTAGGTTTTAAATCCGTTTGGAAATATGAAATTTTCATTAACATACTAAGGCACATGAGATAAATGAGGAGCTTTCTACCAAACGCAGTCATCTCCGCTTTCGACCAAAACAAATTTCGATGAGTTCTGATAGGTATCTCAAAACTAATTAGTACTAATTTCGCATCTATAGCATCTATAAAGGATTTTTTCCTCCATAGAAAAGGAAATAGAAAGTTGTTTTTTTTTTTTCAAGCAACAATGTAGTTCAGAATAGTGGAAAAAATAGTTTTTACTGTAACTTTACAAACAAAAGTGGAAATAGAGATGTCATCTTTTGATAGAAAGCTATTGATTTTTAAAAGTAAATAATTAAAAAAACGTCTGTCAACTTGGTCAATATAGCTTCCTCACCATTTCTATTGGGTACAATCTTTAGAAAAAAAACGTGAACAAAATATAATCAAGTTCTGATTAAACAGAGCACGATACACGTACTCGCTAATGAAAGTTTGAAGAGTAATTTATTTTATTTGTTGGACGAAAAACTTCTATTTGGTTATCATCGCCCATTCACAGTGTTTAGATTAGGCTGTAGACTTCTGAAGTGTAATAAAATTCAAACTTACATTAATTTGAATTGTTAAAGAAAATTTGATGAACTTTTTCCTGAACAATTTGTGCACGAGCTCCCAACTTTGGACCAAATCGGACAACCCATTTTTGAAATAAATGCGTATCAAGGAATATGTTTGTGCACGCGTTAGAAAAAGTAGTCAATGGAATTTGATGGAATTGATGTAGGACTATTTTTACAATAATCTCCAATATAAATAATAAGCAGTGTTTCTCGGGTAACGCTATGAACTTATCATCTCTGATGAAGGTTTCTTGGCCATTATCTGATCCATAAATAATTATGGCATCGAACGAACCTTTTATGCACGTTGACCATATTAGCTGGTCTTTATAGGGAAGGTGCTGTAGGAATTAGTGTTCTTCATTTTTTAGTAATATTTAAAACTGTGTCCTGGTAATAGTAAGCTACTACTAAAATAATAAATATTTTCTTATATATAAATATAAAATATAAATATATAAATATTACTTGGTATTGATGAATTTGAAGGTAATGTATTTCGATTGCATAGAGGTCCCAGTATTAGCAGAATTTAAATAGCTCTCCCCCCCCCCTCTCTCTCTATCTCACACACACATAAATACTCTCCCTCTCTCTATCTATATCTCCTTTTTTTTTAAATTTGGTTAAAACCAACTGGAATTTTATTTTTTTATGGATTTATTGAAAATATTGTATTCTTTTTTATAGTAAATATTTGAGGTGTTTTATCTCTGGACAAATATCTCCTCCATACAGAATTCCTCTGAAGTAGAGGATTGCTGTCCTGCCTAGATCTTATTGGAATATGAAATATTTTTACATTTCAAATACAATATAAATAATATAATAAAATATACCACATTAAATACATTAGCATGATTTATAAAGAAATATATATCCAATATATGATTACGCAAGAATGGAAATTATGACAGTAATATTTTAACAAGCAATGATCAGTTAACCCTGGCTGCATATTGAAAATGTTCGCCTCACTTCCTTTCGTCTGTCATCTTAAACTTGTTTTTTTCTTTAAGAACTTTCTGCTTGGGAACAGTTCTACCCCAAGCGCCCAACTGCGTTCCATTTTTTTGTTTCATTTTTTTTTTCAGGTTTATTCACTAATTATTTTTATGAAATTTTTGTTAATAGTTTTTCTGCTTCTTTTTTTTCTTTTTAAAAAGCAATTATTGTTTAACAATTTGAATAATTCATATAACTGATACGCTAAAAATGGCAGATTGAATCTCAAATAAAAACTAAATACATACAAACTGTATCAAAACATTACTAATTGGAAAGACAATGAATACAGATATAAGCACTGGAGCAACGTACAGTAGCAACAGCTGACTAGTTACATCAATTTCCAGTTAGCTATATTTAGAACTACTACCAGACCTGTTAACTAACAAACTAATGACAATGCACCAAACAACCATTAGGTTTCGAAAATTGGATTTGACAATTTAATTGCACAGTGTAACTAAAAACCTTTCGACTTAAATAACATAGAAGCTAATGGTGGGTTTCTGGTATTCATTTGAAACTCACCAAATCATTTGGCAAATTATGGATCGAGAGAATTATATTTAGGCATAGGACTATACTATCGCATGATTCTCCGTTCGATCATGCCTGTCTTCAATTCAAACGTACGTTATGGAGACCAATCCTTCAACCATTTGTAACCATACTAAGCACACTCCTCAAACTCTAGCAAACTATCGGCAACATAGATAGATTGCGCAAATGTCATATCATACAATCGATTGATGATCGTCTCGTTAAGGACTAATTGGTTCCTTTAACCAACATCATTGACAGCAAAATCTAAATGACCTCCTAGTGGCCTCTCTAAACATGAAACTTAATTTTTTAAAAAATTAATGCGACCTATTCAATATCAATATCAAAATCCCAAAGATTAATCAGGGATGATAAAATAGATAATAATGCTAAAGGAAAATTGGACTGTGTATTAATGGCATGTCATAAGCCAATAAATTTCAAACAACACTATTAGATGAATTAACGTTTTTGAAGAAATAAAAAAAAAATGTTAGAAAAATTATGGAACATTTAATCCCAGATGGGATGGAAGAGAGCCACAATCTTCAAATTAATAAAATGAAAAAAAAATGTGTTTAAAAACCGTTTTTGATAATGATAGTACGAAGAACAAAACTGCAGGAGCTTAAAGATGAAACTAATACTTCATACCGAGTCTATTTCATGATTAGTTCAATGCCATTTAACCCCAAATCACAACAGTGCATTTCGAGAATTAATCAGTCCTGAATTTACTAACTTAAACCGAAGTTAATAGGTCATTTCAGCAGAATATATTCATCGGAAAGCTTAGATGGTCAATGACGTTATTAGCTTGCTTTTAACCTTTAATTCCCTATTTCGCACTATTAGAAAATGGAATAATCACGGACTAAATAAGATAATTGTTTTATTAATTAATTTTATGATAAAGAGCTCCATCATAACTTTCAGATGGAAAATTAAACCTCTTTGTCTTCCAGAATCCATTTTAGCACCGGTTCATACCAGCGGAGAGTCTCAGGAAGCTAATAGCGATGTGGAGGGGCCGAGGAACATGAATGGGTAATGCCTACGGTCTACTTTAGGGAAGGGTGGGCAAATCTTAGTCATTTAGCAGATAAATTATTCAACCTGTAGTCACTGAAAGGGCTGGCAAAAAAAAGGATCCATATTTGATTATTAGAAGTAGGGCCGTGAGGGTCCCAGGGGTATTCTGCTTTAGGGGTAGCTTTGGTAATTCTCCCGACCTCCCACCTACAGATTCAATAATAAAGAACAACGATTTCTTCTTCTGCAAAAATTTGTCGAGGTGCCATTTCGATTCTTATCGCAGGTGTGTGGAACAGCAGCTTGTATTGTTTTCCCAGAAAATTGGAAATTTCACCAAGTAAAATAAGAGAGTCTTACAAAGTCTCGACATCGACATTTAGATACTTAATCTACCCCTGGATCTAACTTTTTATTGGATATATATATATACCTAAACACATATTGTTAGAGCCATTCCAAAAATTGCAGGATTTTTTTAATGTGTCTTCTTTAGGAAAAAAGATGATCTAGCTCAAAAACAAACATTTACTTTGAACATGTTTAAAACATTTAACAAGATAAAAATGAAGGGATGAATATAAAAGGGAAATAATAGCAATTCAAAAATAAAATTAACAAATAAAAATGGAAGAAATAGGTCAATTATAATTGGATCGTGAATTGCAGTAACTCCATTTGTTCGGGTCTATAAATATGGACATGTAGAATTTCTGAAATTCGCGATTCAATTGTTTTCTAAATAAATTAGAGTGGTAATAATACCATAACAAAAGGTCAGAAGCGCGATGGGAAGTTCCTGAAGATAGGATGATGCTATGTGGTTGTTCAGTAGAATCTTTCAAAAATGGTCGAAGAGTTGACGAGCATACGTCTGCACGGACTCGCTTTGATAGCCAGATTGATACATAATAAAATGTCAGCAATGATTTTAATCGCACTCTCAAGGGGAGTGCACGATATGCCCGTCATCTATGTTGATAAATATTTTTTGGATGATTACACATTGAAAAAAAAATGTTTCCAAGCCTACAGTTTTGTCCAATAAGCCCTAGGAGCTGAGAAAAAAAAATGCTGAAAATGCTTTATTTTATGTCCCATGTTTGAAAAATAATATACACATTATTTTTCCAGCTAAACATTTGTCTTTAAAGCATATTAAAGGAAATATATAAACATTATTTATAAATATATAAAAAATATACAAACATTGACTTTGGTCAAATAAATTGAAAAAAAAAAGTGTTTAAATTATTAAGTAAACTAGACTTATTGATTTTTTTTTCACACCAAAAATGAAGGGAGTTTTTGACATAAAAAGAAACCTTAATGTTAAAAAAAATTATCGGAAACAAAAGAAATTGTTTTTCAGTTCCGAGTTTGCTCAAGATTTTTAAAGCCACTAAATTACATTTGGAATTTAAACTCTGTACTTCCTCTTCAGTTTCTCTGATATCAACTTTCTAGAACTCCCTTAAAACATGGAAGTTTCTTCTTTCCATGCATATAAAAAACTATTATATTATCTTAGAAGGATTGTGAAAAACTTTGATACAATAATTACCAGATAAAACTGTAATACAAAAACATTATTCGTGATCCAAAAAAACTAAATTTTAGAGTTATCCAATTTTTAAAAAAAATCAAATAATTGAATTTTAGAGCGATCTGATGGGTATATTGACTTAATGTAGTGATAACGATATTCTTCTACGCAGTGAAGTATATTAACAGATATGAAAATTCTATATATTCAAATTTTTGGGCGATCTAAAAATAAAAATTTTTGGCAGACGAATTTTATTTAAGATTTATACAATGGCTCATTAATCATGAACCCTTTGAACGATTCAAACCATATTTGGGGCATCGGTAAAGGTTCTTATACCACGCGATTTGCTTTAATCGGGATTTTTTGACCTGTTTTAGAACAAAAGTTATCCGCAAAAAAATTCAATTTTGTTTTTATATGGTAATCACCTTTTTTTGCACAATTTTTCTAAGACAATGCAATAGTTTTTTATATGTATGGAAAGAAGAAACTTTCCTCTTTTAAACGAGTCCAAAAAAGTCGATATCAGGTTAACTGAATACGAGGTACAGAGTTTCATTTTTTTTTTTTTTTTAATTTGAACAATTTATTTTCCATTTCACCAGTTCTAATTCACTTTCTTCTTTGTTCATTGCAATTAATTTTTCTTTAATATTTTTTAAGTACTTAATCAAATATCACTAAAATATTACTATACAGGCGGTATATTTATTGCAGCGTAGAATCTGCGAGATTTAAAAATGCACCCCCATAGGTATACTACTATGGATAGAAAAAAAAATAATGAGGTAATGTTTCCTTTGTTAGTCTTAGCATTTTTATTTTACTTTCATCGAATTCAGACAAATGTAAAATATTTGAATTCATCTAAAAACAATATTTTAAAGATTTAGTTTTATCGATTTAAAAATAAAAAATCTATTTATTGTTTTTTTTTTTCAGAAAAGGCATTCTAGCATCAAAGATACACTGAGAAAAGGTAGGTATAAGTAAGGAAAATAGCAGCAGTTGGTGCAGCACATTGTTGTTTCCAAAGACGACAGCCCTAACTTGCTCTGTTTGACTCATGAAATATTTACAGGCTGGTAGGGACTTGGAAGCCGATCCCCCAAGCAGTCTGGAAAGTTCTCTGATTGAGACCTGGCCATACAATCACCTTTTTTTTCCCTAGGGCTAGCGATTGAATAATTCAGGCCTTATACCAAACTTCATTGGTCTTTAATGTAGTGTAGAGGCTGGCTGGCTGATCCACAATGCATGTACTCCGCCAGCAGCCCTCCTGTAGACGCTCCGAGAGTAGTTATTTAATTGAAAAATACCAAAAGATTTGTGAGTTATTATTTGGTCTAAGTTCTTAATGATAAGTGGAATTATTGTCGTATGTTCGCTGGAGAAAACATGAGATTAGTTATATTATATTTCAACATACGCGATTGTTTTTTAAGATCTTACTTTCCTAGGCTACAAAACAACTACACTGTCTAATATATATATATATATATGTATATATTGCCATTTTAATTTAGCAGGACATTAAAGATAAGTAATAAAAATTATCAGATTTTTGGTATTAAGGAGAATAACGAATTATTCAATCAAATGTACCCGCTAAGTAAACACTTCATCTCATTTTTATAAATAAATTAAATGCACCTCAAGATGACTTTAGATCTGTTTCCGCCAGATATAAACTAATAAAAATGAGATGAAGTGTTTACTTAATACGCTGGGTTTGCAGCGGGTATAAGTAGAATAATATATATATATATATATATATATATATATATATATATATATATATATATATATATATATATATATTATTCTACTTATTTTTAGTATTATTTGTTATCTTTTTACTTCCCTGTACGAAAGCAAGTGTTGTAATCGCGAAAATTTTCGGACGCCGCGACGCCGAGTGTCGTTTTTGAGTTACTGCTAATTTTCGGAAACTAGTAACCAAATTCACGATCACTTTTTGAGCCGCCGGTTTATAGTTTAATAGGCGTACATGGAAGTCATGGTTTGTCTACATCAGATATTTTAAATTATTAATCCTTTTTCTTTATTCTGTTTATGCGGTGTGAATGGATATCTACTTACGGTTTTTATACCTGTTACTCTTGAGTGTGCAGCTTGTACTATATTTAAATAAAAAAAAATACAACAAAAAAATGAAAGCGTAAGGTGATTATGAGGAGAGATTAATAATCGGAATTTTATGAAATTTAAAGCTGATTCTATTTTAATTATTGCTTAATATTAAATTTTGGAATTCTAAATTTATGAAATGAATGAGAAAAAATAAAAAAAGAACAAGAATATTAGTGCACTTTTTTTCGTTATTTTCGGGGCTTAATTTTCTCAAGTTTTATTATAAATAATAGCTTTTGTTATATTTTCTGTTGTCTGTTCATAACCAATTAAGTAAAGTTTTTATTTTATTGATTAGAGAAAAAAAATGTTAATCTTATCATTGTATTTTTTTTAATGTGAAAAAGTCGCACATTTCAACTTTTACGCAGGTATTTAGGTCTAACCTGAATTTTTTGCTCACTGCTACACAATGAAGAAACATTTCTTAATAATAAAATATTAGAAATGAAAATAATGACAAATTGTGCAGTAATGAAGCATTTTTGAATCCATACAAATTTAAATGCGCTTAGTATCCTGCTGAACTTATTTCATTTAATTCTAATTGTATACTTAGGCCTTTAAATGTTTATTTATCCATAGTTATCAAAATTATGTTTATTAATTTTGTTATTAGTTCTGAATATGAAAGTATGTTGTATTTTATACTTACTAACTTGGTCAAATTGTCCATAAGATTGCAAACATTAATTTTTTCGTTTACCTGGACTTACTCAACAACTAAGATCTAAATTATAATAGTTTATTGAAATCTTCCTACTTGTGTACTGCTTTAAAGTTTTAGCCGATTTTTTTAGAACATTCAGACAAATGTTTTTTAAAAAGTTTTCTTTAATATAGTACCGTTATCTCTGTATACTTAGGAATCTTAATCTAGTCTTGAAAAAAAAAAAAAACTGTCGCTACTTGCAATTGTTTCTAAAATAATTGTAATTATTTTTAAAATGATATTTATAAAATATGTAAATGAAACCTTTCTGTTTTAATTATGATTATGATTCCTATTACATACAGTTCGTCTCTTGCCTTATCGCACTTTTTTCCTTTCCTCTACGTATTAAAAAAAAAATGATTAAACTCAAGCTGGTTGTCACTACCAAGCTGATATTATAACCAAGCTCGAGCGGTCATTATTGTGCTTTAGAAATTTTTTAATTTTCCATGAAAGAAACATATTTGATCTTGGTTATTTGTTAAGATTAATAGCTGGGCATCAATAGAAAGTGTTGGTACTTAAAACATTGTTTTTAAATGCGGTCAAAATTATTTAAAAAATTATCGTGCAAATTGTCCTTAGTCTGAGGATTTTTTTTTTTATGGTTATGAATTGTATTTAGGGAGCTTAATTCAATTAATAATGTATTATGAAGGTTAAAAAATAAAACTTTGTTTTTATGGCTCCTAACTTCAGACCATTGAAAAAAGGTTAGTACAAGTGAGCGTATGACACAACTTTCCCTTACCGTCCTATGATAATTATCTTTTTTAATATAATTTTAAAGAGTTCACATAAACACTGCTTGAAATAACCTCAGTAGCAGTAGCATTCACTTCTTCTCCCATTTAAGTACAATAAAACAGTTTTTTAAGAAATTTTAGTACAATTCTGTACACTAGCTATATATTTTAACTTTGTCAAGTTGTAAAATATATTTTAAAAGTTTCGGTTTAGTTTCCATGGAAACATTTTCTTTCCATTAAATAATGTGAAAATAGAATTATTAAGTTAATTTCCGCTTTTGTGTTCATAAATTACTTTATTACAGAGCGTATTGTTTACAACAGATTGGCGGATTGGTGGGAGGAGGTTCGGTCGCATCCGTCTCCTTTCGGATGCGCTCGGTTCTCCATCAAGGATCATGTGCTCCTCATATAATACACTGTATCTTTGTTAATACTGGTCCGATTTTGATGATTCTTTTTTGTTTTTTAGATAATTTGATAACCTTTCATACAATACTGTACATAATTTACTTTTTTTTTACCTTTTTTGTTGATGTACTATCTACATGAAAAGTTAAAGACCTTTAAGGTGAAGATATTAGGCAAGATTCAATAAAATCGCTGGAGCCGTTTACGAGAAAATTGTAAAATCCATGATATAATAGCTAATTCCGGTTAGTCCGATGCGCTGTATCTTTGATAATACTTATCCGATTTTGATGATTCTTTTATTGATTTTTAGATAACTTAACTACCTTTCTATTAACTACCTTCAATTTTATAAATAATTAATTACCATAAAATGCATACTTTTTAAGCTCTGCGCAAATAAAATATTCTTTCCATCATAACTTTTTACACTGCATTTTTTCGTTGTTATACTATATACATGAAAAGGCCTTTATGAAGAATAATTTAGGTAAGTTTCATCAAAATCGTTTGAGCCGTTTTCGAGAAGAATGTAAAAAAGTGTAAAATCCATGATATAATAGCTAATTCCGGTTAGTCAAATGCGCTGTATCATTGCTAATACTAGTCCGATTTTGATGATTCTTTTATTATTCTTTAGGCAATTTAATTACCTCTCATACAATTTTAAACATAATTTACCATAAAATGCGTAGTTTTTAAGCTAGCCACAAATAAAATATTCTTTTCATCATAACTTTTTAATGAAAGTTAATTAAGTTAAAAAGTTAACGACCTTTAAGAAGATTAATTTAGCCAATTTTCATCAAAATCGTTAGAGCCGTTTTAGAGAAAATTGTAAAAAAGTGTAAATTCGATTATATAGAGTGGCACTTCCGGTTTGTCGATTTTGACGAAAAAGTTGCTGTAACATCACAGCCATTTACCTACCTTAAATGAAAACTTGAATTAGAAAATTTTCACAATCGCAATAATTCCCCTTACTATACACCTCGTATAATCGTAAGGGGAAGTAAAATAATAAATAAAAGAACAAAGGGAAATAGAGGATGCTGTAAGAACTGAGCAAGGATTGGCTGTACACTCATCCGTTGCGGTCTGCAGCTATTGTCTGCCTGGCTTCTAGCAACTGCTGTAGGGTTACTAATATAGGCGAGTGAGTGATTTTTTTTAGTAGAATCTGTCGAGTTTATTCAAAGATGCTCATTACAGCCCTGTAGCCTAGTATTGTAAGCTCGATTAAGAAGGTCTAATTCTAGCATTAACAAAAATGGCTTAATTATTTTTCTAATATAACATAAAACTAATAAAACCATTTTATTATAAATCTATAAACCACTAGCGGATCCAGGAGGGGAAGCTTTCGGGCTGAAAACCTCCAAAACAAAAATGCATTTTTTTTTATCATTGTTCAATTTTGGGTGCAATGAATGATCTTAGCCAAATAATTATACAATTACAATACCTTCTCTTTTTATATCATAACGCAAATAAAAAATAACTTTGTTAATGCAGGCCTACAAATTTATTTTATTTCTCGTATTGAAGTAACATTCAAATAAATTGTTTGTGGTAATTTCGCATCAAATGCCATATTCCCTTTTATTAAGTATCTTTTCAAACACGCCGATGCCTCGCACGCTTTTTACTTATTGATTCTTTGTCTAAAACACATTATTGTAATCAAGCTATTTTTTTAATTCTGTTACGGCTACATTGTTCCATCTTTTCTTCACAGTACCTTTCTTAAAATTATATCAATTTTTAATAGTAAGAAGAATAAAAAAATACAATTAGAGGCAGTAGCGTCTATCTCAGTGATGGGTTGAAAACTAGGCCAGGCAGGAACTAAATGTAAGAAATAAGGTAAAAATTGTCTCCATAAAAAAAATTATTGTTTCTGTAATTACTGTTAAAAAAAAAAAAAAAAAAAAAAAAAAAATCTGAATTTCTAATAATTCAAATTTACTCCTTCAAATGGTGTAGAAAACGCAGTTTTGATCAGTGACCTTCAATAATTTCCCGTGGAAGGACACCATATTGCTATGATGTATCTGTATCCCTATATATCCGGTGTTAGATAGATACATGTGGAATGTACAGGCCAAATAATATAAAAAATTGGTATCTAGGAAACTATTTTATTTTTTATTCTCAATAAAATGATTTTGTTTTTACACAACGATTGGTCTTTCTATGGCCACGATACATAGGAAACTATTTGGAAATCACTCTTTTATTTAAGATCAAAGACGTTTTTTAGTACCTAGTTTTTTTTTAATATTGAATAAATTATTGAATATTTATTTTTCTAACTATGTTATAGAAAATGCCAGAATATACTGCTGAAAGCATCCGGAATTATTTAATCATCTCAAAAAACATAGATGATTTTTTTGTACTCATTTATTTATTGTATTACGTCTTTAATTTCGTTAATAAGCTTACGTCTTTAATAAGCTGCATTTAATTTCATAACTGTAGAAATCTATGTACATGAATCAAGAAGAACGCAGAACAAATTAAAAAAAAAAAATCTTTGTATTTGTACCTTTATTTACAAATAATCAAAGAAATAAGCTGAGTATAAGCTATTAACACATGAGAATATTTGTAATTTATTCATATGCTTCATAATTACCCTACATTTCTCTTTATGTAACGAAAAATAAGATCAATTTTGGGCATTTTATGTAACATAAATATGCTTTTGAAGATTTACTAAAAGTACATAGATGTATATGTAGGTAATAGTTAATCTGTAAGATTTGAATGCTGTTAAACTGATTTTATTATTCCTATACTGTAAAAGAATAAATTAAAGGATAGACAATAAAAACAATACAGAAATATGTTATTAATTATATATTAAAACAAACATTGAAAAGAATAATTAAATTACAGTTTATGATATATGTACACATAGCTGTAAATATATAAAATTAAATATTGTTATTGGAGAAATGGTGGCCAATGGAATTTATAGAACTTATTTATGGAATTTAATTTGTGTTTAAATGATACTTCGATATTCCACTAAGAAATATTTTGACAAGGAATGCGTCTAGTCGCGTAAACAATCAGTCGGATGCACTTTTGTTAAAAGGATTCGTAAGAGGCAGGTCGTGACACTACCATGACGTAAATATTTAGAACGGAAATGGAATGAAAAAAAATAACGAAAAAAAAATTCTATTTTCGTTTAACTCAAAAAGTATGCATTTAATGATGTTAAGGTGATTCAGCATATGAAACTTAATCAAATGCTCCAAAAAGCAAAAACAAATTATCGAAATCGTACCAGTATTAGCAAAGATATAGCGTATTGGACTTAACGGAAGTGCAATTTAATATCATTCAAAGCAAATTTAAAATGACCGAGAAAAAAAAAAAGTATCTAAAAATTTTTTAACCATAGCTTTGAATGATATGAATAATGATATGAAATAACTGGTAAAAAATTATCAAAATAAAAAATTGTTTGGGTGATTTCAAATGGATTGACAAAAAATCTGTTTTAATGATTCCCGTCGGGTGATGAGAAGTCGTTTGGAAATAGAGCAGGTAACTGTGAAAGTGGACGAGAAATGTCGTTTTCGCAAAAGGTGCAAGTTTGTGACACCTTTTTTTATATTATAATACTATGACACGTTATTATTATTATAACAACCCGGTGATGGGTCTTGGCCTCCACCAACCGCCTACGCCAATCGTCACGATCCTATGCAGTTGTCATTCAACTCCTGACTCCGTCATCCACCTCAGCTTAGGTCTGCCTCTTTTCCCGGAGCGGCTCTGCATCTCTTCGGTATTTCGTTTTCTTCCATCCGTGCCAGATCATCGAAATTTGTCTAATTTTAAAACCTGGACGATGTCAGGCTCTATAAATGCTTGGTATACTTCCTGGTTAGTCCGTCTTCTCCAGTCCCATTCACGAACACAGCACTAAATATCCTTCGGAGGATCTTTCTTTCGAAGATAAGGAGATCTTGTTCATTGGCTTCTGTCAGAGTCCAAGTTTCTGAGCCACATAGCAGAACAGGACGAATCGAGGTTCTATAAACCTGGAGTTTAGTCTGTCTAGAGAGAATGTGGCCGATGAACTGTTTTCTTAGCCCAGTAGCATCGGTTGACTGAGACGATTCTTCTCTTCATCTCAGTTCTTCCGTCATTATCTTGGGTCACCAAGAAGCCCAGATACACAAAAATCTTGGATCTTTTTAAAGCTGTACTCTAAAAAGGCTACACTCTTATTCGGACCAGGCACTTCTCTGTCACGAGATACTTCGTTTGTACGTTTCGTTGTACTACGACACGTATTTTTTCAGATCAGGACCCTTTGGTACAAGTTGCGTCAAAAAAAAAACGTTTGCCTAAAAAGAAAATTAGAAAAATATTTACATTTTATTTTATAAAGAAAATATTTTATTCGTTAATTCAGTTCAGCTGCATTTAAACAATTAAACAAGTCTGTGTTAATTCATAGTCAATATCTGGATTTGAATTGTTCGTATTTTGGTCAGGTTTTAAGATCACTGTGCGACGGGTAGACTTCCGAGGAATGGACCGAAACACGTGAATTGGATTATTTAGGTGAGATATTATGAATTTAGGCTTTAATGGGGTTCAATGGAGGGAGGCATGTATGCAACTCTCTAAGCGTTTTATAATTATCGATGTGAGTTCTGTTATATTAGAGTGTAATATTAGCGTGCTGGTGAGTGGAGATTATTTGATTTGCTATAGCTTTATATTTATAAATTTATATACCTTCGTTCCAAAGTAAATTCCCGAAATAGATATTAAAATATTTGAATAAATGAGCAAACGGCAGTTTGTATGTCTCCTTTGTCACATAATCTAAAACTTTAACAACGTCGTCCACCGTAATACATACTTGTTTCTTTTCAATTTGTGGTAGCCAAATAAAGTTAAAACATTAAAAATGAAATATCGATATGATTAAAAATTTCGACGTCTGTTTGATACTGTTTCATGTTTCATTTGACGTACGCATGATGGTAAAAATGATCAATCAAATTAGGGATTGATAAATGATTTGCCAGTTCTATAATATTTTTTTAAAGCTTGTTTCAAATATTATACATTCATCTTCAGTTCTAAAAATACACAAACAGTAAAAAAAAAATCAATTTAAAATATAGTTTGTAATTTTTACATTGTATTATACATTACATGGAAAATATATTTGCTTCCTAATTGGCATTTTTTTTTCGATTAGGAAAATCAGTTGGGAAACAAATTAAAATACATTTATACTTATACCTTATTCACCTGATAGTTCAAAACTGTATTATAAATTGCTGATTTTTGAATGTTGGTGTGCATTTATGGCTGAAGGTGAATGTATAACATTTGAAACTGATTTTCAATAATCAAATTTATAGAAGTGGCAAATCATTTATCAATCCCTAATTATTTTATGTGGTATCATACCATATAATTTACGACAATAATTATTTTGAATTTATCCTTCTTATTTTATTCGTTTTTTAATGTAAGGTGATATGGATTAAGTGCGTTTTCGGGGTAGATGCGCAATTGTCTCGTGAAATCCAAACCGTCTACTGGTAAGATCAGGAAGCCTGAGCATCAGAAATCAACTGCCAAACTCGTATAGCCGAAAGGCTCGGTAGGGAGAAATAAATAAGTAACAAAAACGAGCCACGAAATTCGTTAAGGCGAAGCATAACGAGTTGTAAAAATATTAGTTCCAACCTGTTGATACAGTAGTGTCTTTCAACTTCTGCAGTACATGCGTATCAGTATTTATCTACCGGTAGGCCTTTTTATTTGTCGTCTAAATCGGAACCTACAGATGTTTTCCATTTATTCAGTTACATTCCACATCCCACTTACAAAACTCAATGAAAATTGTGAACTGTGAATCTCAGACAATCTTTAATTTTTTTCGGTGATTACACAAGGGACATAATCCTGCGGAAAATGAACTATTTTACATTTGTCCCAAAACCGCTCCTGCTTGAATAATGAGTCATTCGGATAAGTTGTACGCACATACTTCTTAGGGCTAAGTATTATTCAATTAAATTATTAATTTCATCAAAATGGACGTGGTTGAAACGTAGGCTTGAATGTAATATTTAAACATGATCGTTTAAGGAACATTTTTAATAGAATAGGAAAAATTCAGCTTCAAAAAGAAAAACTTTACAGTCTTGTAAATTCGAAGTTCTTAAAAGTTAGTGCGCTCGTGCCACATAACCCTACTGTACTATTATAGAATTTATGAAAAATTGTAATATGTGCCTTCACATAACGTATTCACAATTATACTATGTGTGTAGGCATTAAATGCCGAAGAGCAAGGAAAATTTAAATGTTTAAATTTACCCTTTTTCATTGCGTAGGAATAGCAGGATAAGGAAAGAAAATATAAAAATGTTCATTGTTTTCTCCAAATTTCTTTCTTTTCATATTCCCTCAAGGAATATTAATAATATTCTAATATTCAGTATACTAATAATATACAATACTAATAATAATAATAGTGTACCAATAATACAATACTAATAATTTTCTCATAATATGGTTAATCTATATCTCGGACGCTAGAATCTAAATATACATTGTATATGTATATTTAAGAACTTCGATGTTTTCTTGAGGTTTCAAAAAACGCCGATTTAGACTTACAAAACGTATGTGAGTTTGAATATTCAATATAACAATTATTACTAACGCTTCAGATAATCATAATTAGGCGAGATATGAATACATAACATGAAAGTTCATAGAACGTAAAACGTTTTGTACATACCGGTTTAATTATTTATAAAAAGTATCGGCTCTTAACGTCTAAGGTGCCTCTTATCTTAATTGGAACATCAGATATTAGAATAGATACGGGAACATGGTATCTCAACATTTACATAATATCGAGGTAGAGCGTTTGGCGCCTAAGGCGGTCAGATAGAGCTCCTTCTTCAGACCATGCTGAAAAAATCAGTTTAAGATCTTATTGAACGACTTATGTTTTTACCGTCAGGCTTCTTTGATTGTCCATAAAGTGAGGTGCATTTTCAACCATGGAAACTGGTACCAATTCTAAATTTTCGAAAAAAAACGACAAATCATTCCCCTATCATTGGCCAAAATAAAATAAACATGGGCTGCTCAAGTAATAGCGTAGGAAAAACTAGTGAAGGTGTAGAGCAAAAACTTTAAATCTGATTTTGAGTTGTACCTTTATTCTACGAAGGATGCAGAAAGAAGAAAAGGGAAGGTTACAAACAGCTGAGACAGGTTGCATTCTAATCACAGATATAGTATCAAACGAAGATACATATCGAAGTCATTTTTTGAAAAAGGCGTAAGTGTCTTTAGCAAAATTTACAGGAAACACATTAAACGGTTTTCCCCCAAATAACAATATATATATGTATATATATATATATATATATATATATATATATATATATATATATATATATATATATATATATATATTCTAAGTTTATTAAGGGGGCATAATCTTTATAATTTTTAAGGTTTCAAGCACTGGTCAAGGCAAGAGTGACAGCTGAAAGTCGTCAATATTTGGTGTTACGTCATCAATACTAGATTTTTCAAAAAAACTAATTCTTTGTCTCTCTTTTAAACTCAGGCGTACTAATTTTGCTGATTTCCTGTTTATTGATTTCTTATCATTGCATGGAAGGGACGAAATTTGGAACAATGCTTGCAATTGTATTGGTATATGTGGAGTTTGATGCAGTGTCGTTTGACTGTGGGTATCGCAGAGAAACGTTGAGAGATCGTAGAGAAATCGCAGAGTATCGAATGAAACAGCAAAATCGGAAAAAAATGGAATGACGTAAGATGTGAACGCATTCACAGATCTGCTTCCCACGCGTGCTTAAATTCCAAGAACTGTTTTGTATACGTTTTTTTTAAATTAATTTATGTTATTCTTTTTTACACTAATGAAGTTCATCTAGAATTTATTTTGAAGCTTTTATTACTTTTTTCCAAATCTTCAAATATGAAACTGATCCAGAAACCAAATATATACCCGTAGTTACTTTAACTCATATGGGCAAACTCCTCACAGCAGATATAAGCAAAAGGACCCACTAACAAAATCTTTCCAATCAAAAGTATACAACCATAATAAATGCACCTTTGCACACTACTAGCAAAACTCCACATACTGTTCTGCTCCTACCAACATTCGACTAACGCATAATGACTTTTTATCAACTATTTTATAACAACTTACACGGACATTTAAACAAATGAATACTCCTGCGAATAAATAAATATAAGATGAAATTATGTGACTAAAATCAGTAATAAATGAAAAGAAAATACTAGGCCTAAGTTTTCGCCTATATTGTCAACCTAGACTAAACAAATAATTATAAACGTAGTCAACCTCTAAGAATAAATAATAAGAATTGATTTTAGGAAAAATAGGAAAGAAAATAAAATAGTGAGAAATTCCCTTTCCGAAAACTTTCCTCAAGCATTGGTCCTGAAAAAAACTTCGAAAAAAAAACTGAACCTCGACAACGAACAATGCCCAACCAACATCCCCTACCCTTATCATTAGGGGAAATTTAATTTCCTTATCTGGTCTTTTTGCCTCCTTTAAAGCCGGTTTCAATTTGTTCTAATACCGGGCCCGTCTCGTCCTCAAAGGAAGATTCGAAAGCTAATTATCCGTGGGCTAATCTGGTTCAGAACTCTATTATAAAGAAACATACAAAGCTCTTCGTTTGGATAAATAATAAAAATATTTTTCCTACTCCCTTTGTCTTTTATTCCCTTTTTTTCTTTGTTTGTGGTGTTTTCCTGTAATTTGTCTAATTATACTGATCTTTCTTCGGTATTTTCTGATGATATAATGAGCATTCATCAATCCTTAATTACTTTTAACAATAATTTCAACGAATATCTAAAATTATTGTAAATAATAAACCAAAACCTTTTATTTAGGTTTTTATTTCTTTGACAACTTAGTATACTGATTCCAAAATACTTTCCATTTTCCCTCTATCATTATAAATTGTCAAGTTATGGGCTTATAAAATAGCTAATCGGCCAACATTCTAAAACGAAATGACGGATGGTAAAATCGCGTTCCGAGGATCAACCCAGCAAGGATCTAGCCTAGCCTTTAATAATGTGAAAACCGACTATTTTTGTTATAAGGACCTCTCCAAGGACCTAGATCCTGGCCAAAAATAGTATTATTTGTAGAGCGTTACAATATATGTATACATTTGAAAATAACTTAAAATACAGCTGTTTAGATTCCGGCCGAGACAGTCGTAGACTCTCCGCAGAGTATTAAACAGATAAGAGTTTTCCTTTATTATAACATTAATTTATTTATTGTTTTGTTTTTTCCGGTTTGTTTTACTTTATTGTTATTATTATTTTGTCTTATTTATCTGGAAGAAATTCTTTAATTTTGTTAAACCACTACTCTTTATTTATTTATTTTTTTTTTTTAACATTTCTTTAAACGAAAAATGGGAGAGCCTCCTGACCCTCCCGAATTAACTAGTCCTTTAAATAAAAAAAGAAAATGGGTTCGGGGTCAAATCAAATTTCCCCCCGACAAAATTTTACCACAAAGGGCAGAAAACATATCACCAACCTATTTATTAGTAAAAAGAATAGATGAAGAAGACTTTAAAAAAGTCTCCCCTTTTTTTATTCATAAAGTAATTTCTAACTTGGTAGGAAACGTTAAAACCGTAAAAAAGTTAAGAGACGGGTCTCTACTAATACAAACAATAAATGGACAACAGTCCAATAAGCTTCTATCCTATACGGATTTTGGTGGACAATACCCAGTACAGATAACTCCACACAACACACTTAACTATAGTAAAGGCGTGATCCGTTGTTTCGATTTTCAATATATGGAAATAGAAGAAATTAAAAAAGAACTTACCCCAATTATTAAAGATATAGTAAGAATTAAATCAAAGAATAATGGAAACGAAGTTTTAACGCATAATTATATAATAACATTCCCGACCCCTAAACCTCCAGATACAATACAGATTGGATACGAAACAATTAGAGTTCAACCGTATATACCTAATCCATTACGATGCTTTAATTGTTTGGGTTTTTCTCATCCTACGGCACAATGTAAAAAAGAAACTGAGTGTATCCCGTGCGGTCAGAATAAACATGGGGAAAATATTAGGTGCAATCTACAGGCTAGATGCATTAACTGTAACGGCTCACATAATGCTCTTGATCGCTCCTGTCCCATATTTAAATTGCAAAAAGAAATAAAAGCAATACAAGTGAATAATAAAGTATCGCTGAACGAAGCGAAAAAAATATATAAAGAGAAAAATCCTATTCAGTTTAATAAAACCTTCGCGGAAATAACTAAAAATCAAAATAAAAATACTGAAAAAAAAGATGTTGCCATTCAGGCCAACATTTTATATTATTTTCCAGATAATCTTAACAAAACAGAGACTAATAAAAATAGCTCAGCTGGAGAAATATCAAATGAAACTATTCAGATTAAAGCTCATAGTAGCCATACACAAACTACGTCTGTTATCACCCAACCCGCCGGGTCTTGCGCTAGTGCTCTAATGACCCCCACTCTTCTACCTTTCCCCTCTCCTTCCAGCTGTTCCGGTATCTCGCATCTCCCACCGACCTCCCCCACTCTAAGCCTACCACCTTCCACCACCCCGACTCCTCGACCCCCGCCACTTAAACCAAACCCACCTCCCGTCGATTTAATTAATGAACAAATATTAATTAATAATGAACAGGAAGAAGATGGATATGTGGTTCAAAAACCAAAAAGAGGAAAGCAAAGGAAAAAACTCTCATATATTATTATGAGAGTATATATATATATATATATATATATATATATATATATATATATATATATATATATATATATAACTTATGTTCGTCCCGGTAACTTAGAATAAAAAAAAGGGAAAAACGGGAACGTAATAACACACACGCTTGTTGAGAAAAGACTAACTTTATTGCCTCAGTAATCCTCTATATATAGTTTTAGAGAGTGTTTACATCTTAGAGTTGGGATTAAGTTGTATACAGTTACACTGTGTACCTTAACTCCCCCCTGCCAGTTTACGAACACTTTTCGTAAACTTCATTCCTATAATACACTCTGAACACACAAAGCAAACAAAAAGCACAACAAATCAAAAAAAAAAAATAATACTCTGTATACAATAAATAATAATACTAAACACCCAAAAATATGAAACATAATGCGATAATACAACTAAATACAAAATTCTTATATCTAAACTTATGACCTACTATACAAAAAGAAATAATGAACAACTTCTGAAATCGACATCTGTCGAAAAACGAACATAAATCATTTCTCAATACATCTAATTTGCTCCCGTAGAAAAGAGGATACTCACTCGTGCGCATCAGGGTTGTCCGGGCTCGCCCAGCGGAATCTTTAATTGTTCAATGTGAACGGTTCTCCGTTTCCTCGGCTCTTTGATACTCTGGATGGTCACTACATTGTGTTCACGTATCACAATCACCTTGAATGGTCCCTCGTAACGTACCGCCTCTTTAGTCCTATTTGATGCCAATTTTCGGTACACGATAGTCCCTATCTTAATATCCTCCATCCTATCCCGTACCCGAATATTCTCCCGAGCCACCCTTCTACTCTTTTCCGCCGCGATCCTCCTGTGGGCTTTCTCCCACAGTTTTACGAGCGCTACACTATTACTCACTAATCGCTCTGCCAATCCTTCGTCTACTACCGTGCTCCCTCCGTCCCTTCGCCGTTCTCGAAGTCCAAAGAGTACTTCGAACGGGGAAAATCCTGTAGCCATGTGAATAGAGTGGTTGTATGCTGCCACAGCCTTTGGCATCGCGCAGTCTGCCTCCAACCCCTTGTCGACGTGGAACACTCGCAGGTGATCTCCCAGCGTACTGTGCAACCTCTCTATCCCTCCCCTACTCTTGGGGTGTCCCGGGGTGTTAATATGCCACGCTATCTCCAACGCCTTCATCTCGTTTCGCAGACTCGCATTATCGAATTCTCTCCCTCCATCGGAAGAGATCGCATCCGGTATCCCATAAAATTGGAACCATGTTCGTAGCGCCGCGATCACTGCCTCTGCCGATCGGTCTTGTACTGGGTAGGCCATCGCCAGCTTGCTAAATACGTCTAGCACTGTAACCCATTTGAACCCTTTCCACGTGAATGTATCCACCTGTAGGTCGCTTAACGGTGCGCTAGGTGTCGTCGTCTCTTCTTGCTTCCCGGTTGGAGGGTGGCGATCGTATTTCGTAGTCTGACACACTACACATGCCTTTAACACCTTATCTATTGTCTTTCGCATTTTCTCCCAGAAATATTTCCTTTTCAATGCTTGCAGGGTCTCGTTTACTCCTCGGTGATTAGTCTTCCCCTATTGATACGCCAGAGTAACCTCCTCCTGCCGTTCCGGGTCTCTTATCGTTTCCACCATGAGTTTGCATCTGACGAACGTCCTATCGATTCCGATTTTCTCGGTCTGCCATAAGCGCTTTATCTTCTCCCAGACCGATACGTTACCTACGTACAAGTAATGGGTGGTTCCTGATCTGGATGCGTCTTTCAGGACCCTGCAAATCTGCTCCTCTCTTACTCCTGGATGTGACCATATCGTGTTGATATTATACTTGCCGTATCTCGAGTAATCCACCTTCATCAATCCCGACGTCCGGGTTTTCCAGATAATCTGACGTTTTTTGTCATTGATGATTTCCTCCCTCTCCTCCATATCCGTTGGCCTGTCTTCTATAACACTTTCGTCCCCCGTCGACATCCTTTCTTCTTCTGCTTCCCCTGATTCTGGTTCTCCTTCACCCTCGGGCGTCCATTCCCTTAAGAATCTCTGTATCTCTCCGGAATGTTCCCCTCTTTCTGTCTCTATCGCGTTGACCTGCAGCGCTCGAGATAGCCAATCTGCCACAATATTCTCTCTTCCTGGTTTATAAGCCACCTCCATGTTATATTGGCTCAAAAACTCTTTCCAGCGGGTAACTCTCGCCGATGATTCCTTGAGCTTTCCTACCCACAATAAGGGTCGGTGATCCGTCTGGACCTTAAATCTCCGCCCGAACACATACGGCCTAAAGTGCTCGACCGCCCACACAATACCCAGCAGTTCGCGTTCTAACGCGCTTCCGTCTCCGTGAGGCGTCTGCTGGCATATGCCACGGGTTGTTCCCCCTGTTTTCCGTCCTGCGACAAAACCGCCCCCAACGCGTATTCGCTCGCGTCTGTGGTGATGGTGAATGGTTTACCAAAATCGGGGAACGCAAGTACCGGTTCTTCTTGTAATCGCGCCATACACTTTCGAATATTACCCTCAATCACAGGAGTTATCACAACTTTGCTCCCTTTCTTCAGCAGGTTATTAAGGGGTACTAGGTATTCCGCCATCTCCGGGACGAATCGTCGATAATAATTTAGTGTTCCCAGCAACCTCCTTATTCCTTTCACGTCCGTTGGGATTGCCATCTTTTGGATAGCCTCAACCTTCCGCGCATCGGGTCGCACTCCTTCCTTTGATATAGTATGCCCCAGGAAGTTGATCTGGTCTTGCCCCAGAATCGATTTCTCTACGGACAGCTTTAGCCCGAATTGTCTCAGCCGGTCGAAGACGCATCTTAGATCCGCAATATGTTGCGCTTCATTCTTACTGAAGATCAGCAGGTCGTCCATATACACCTGGCAGACCGATTCGTCCAGTCCCCGCAAAAACTCGTCCATGAGTCTCTGAAAAGTTATGGGCGCGTTTTTCAACCCAAACGGCATCCGGGTAAATTCGAAGTGACCCCTCTCGAATGTAAAAGCCGTCTTATGCTGGTCCCTCGGGTGCATTTTTATCTGGTGGTACCCTGCTTTTAAGTCCAGCGTGCTAAACACAGCCGCTCCTCCTAGCCTATCCAAGATATCCTCGAACCTCGGTATCGGGTATTTCTCATCCAGAGTGTTCTCGTTTAGTTTCCTAAAATCTACCACGACCCTATACTTCTCCCGCTTGCCGTTTTCCGAACTCTTCTTCTTCACTGCCCAGAGGGGGCTATTGTATGGCGACGTGCTGTCAGTAATAATGCCTTGCTTCTTCAAACTCTCCAGCTCTTCCCGGATGTGTTGTCGTAGAGCTTGCGGGTATCTTCTCTCCTTAACGTACGTCACCCTATCCTGTTTCAGCGGGATTTCGTGTACCGTTTCCCCCGTTACACTCAATATCTCTCCCTCTTGAAAAAAAACATCCGAGTACTCACCACGTAACACCTGTCTCCAGTCTTTCCGGTTAATTGCCCCGACTCTAATTTTATCCTTTCTCAGGACCCTCTTACACCTGTATTTCTTCGTTCCTATCTTAATACTCCAATTCCCGTCCTTATTTCTTATCCGCGCTCCCATTTTCCCCAACAGGTCACAGCCAATTATCCCTCCATATTCACGGGGCATATTCTCCACTACGTGCACCCTCAACCTTCCTCCCTCGGTTCCCCATTTATTTAAATCTATCCCCACTTCCCCTTCTATTTTACATGGACCATTCAAGGTGATTAATCTACATCCACATACCTGCACCTGGGGTATCCTCTCTCCTTCACACAACGCCTCTATCGCACTCCGACACATTATCGTGTTAGAACTGCCTGTATCCACCAAGCATCGTACTCCTCTCGCAACTCTGATGATAGGCAACCCACCACACTCACTCTCTATATTATGCACTACCGCGTGGTTGCCTCTCTGCTCGCACTTTCCTCATTCGTTGTCTCTCGATATCCTCTCCTCCGTTGCTCTTCGTCCTCCGCTCCTTCGGCCACTCCTTCCTCCTCCAGCTCCTCTGTTTCCTGGTTCGATCTCCTCTTCTTCTGTCTCCGAAGTTTCCGATGACCCTATTGACTCTGATGGTGGTCTGCTCCTTTTCCACATCCTCTGCGCATTCACCTCCGTAGGTTCCACTCGATTCGCTTCTCCGCGTCTACTCATGTAGGGGCACTGCCTCGCAATGTGTCCCTCAGTGCCGCATTCAAAGCATCTCGTTCGGGGGCACTGGGCTACCAGATGTCCCGTCCTCCCGCATCCATGACACTTCCTGTCTTCCCTTTTCGAGATCCTCTTCTCCGTTCCTTGCCTCCTTTCTCGTGCCATAGTTCTCTCCCTTACGCCGAACTCCGTCTCTCTTCTTCTTCCTATATCCGGCCTAGGCTTGCTCCTACCTGTCTCGGGCCTCCTGTAGGTTACTCTACTCCATCCCGTTTCCGCTTCCTCCTCTGGCCTCTTCGTCCCTGGCGCTGGCGTCTACCATCTCCTGGGCACACTCGATGAATGTTTTGTCCCTAGACAGCCCCTCCTTCTTTCCCGTGTCCCTTGCTAGCTGCACTTTGAGTATGGTTGACAGAAACGCCATCCTGCCCTCCACCTCGGCTGCGTTCAGGGTTTCTCTCATCTTCTCGGTAATTTTGTTATATCGAGCTAATAGCGTTCCCGCATATTGCCCATTTGTCTGGTACGGTTTTTTCGTCTCCCTGAACATCCGAAAAATATCTTCTTCTGGGGCCCACCGGCCTCCCCCAAATGCTTTCTTCAGCCTGTCCTATTGATAATCCATGGCGTATCTTCGTCCGCCTGGATCAGATTTAATATGTTTCTTTTGACTCGGCATACTAACGCTGCTCTCAATGCGTTCGCATCCATCGGGTCTACAAGGTCTTCCGCCAACTTCGCCTCTATGCGTGTCATCACACGGTCGCCTCCTTTGAGAAAATGGTTTAGTTCTCCGATTTCCCCATTGAATCTTTCTAGGTCCGTGATTGCTTTTCTTAGGTCCTGCGAGGTCGCCGTCTTTATCTTTAGCCATTCCAAGGCGTTCGCTTGTGCTGCTGCTAAGTTCGCGTGCGCCGCCGCTATAGTTTCCGTTGGCAGCGCCGGGATATCCTGTGGTAGTATTAAGGTTGCCGGCCGCACTATCTCATCAGGCATTCTGTGACCTTCTCACTTGTTCTGGTCAATTAAAAAAAAACAGACGCGCGCAGCGAGAACGAAAAGGGAAGACGCTAAGAGAGAAAAAACAGAGAGAATAAAAAAAACAGCTTTCTACTCCTAGTATAACCTCCCGGGTTTCGGCACCACTTATGTTCGTCCCGGTAACTTAGAATAAAAAAAAGGGAAAAACGGGAACGTAATAACACACACGCTTGTTGAGAAAAGACTAACTTTATTGCCTCAGTAATCCTCTATATATAGTTTTAGAGAGTGTTTACATCTTAGAGTTGGGATTAAGTTGTATACAGTTACACTGTGTACCTTAACTCCCCCCTGCCAGTTTACGAACACTTTTCGTAAACTTCATTCCTATAATACACTCTGAACACACAAAGCAAACAAAAAGCACAACAAATCAAAAAAAAAAAAATAATACTCTGTATACAATAAATAATAATACTAAACACCCAAAAATATGAAACATAATGCGATAATACAACTAAATACAAAATTCTTATATCTAAACTTATGACCTACTATACAAAAAGAAATAATGAACAACTTCTGAAATCGACATCTGTCGAAAAACGAACATAAATCATTTCTCAATACATCTAATTTGCTCCCGTAGAAAAGAGGATACTCACTCGTGCGCATCAGGGTTGTCCGGGCTCGCCCAGCGGTAACTTAGAATAAAAAAAAGGGAAAAACGGGAACGTAATAACACACACGCTTGTTGAGAAAAGACTAACTTTATTGCCTCAGTAATCCTCTATATATAGTTTTAGAGAGTGTTTACATCTTAGAGTTGGGATTAAGTTGTATACAGTTACACTGTGTACCTTAACTTATATATATATATATATATATATATATATATATATATATATATATATATATATATATATATATATATATATTTATATATACATATATACCAAATACCTCCGAAATCACCAAAACCTTGTTCTAGGGATTATGAAACAGATTTCAAATCCACCACCACCTTCTTCCCATGGCCTACGATACAGTACAAAAGTCTATTATTTTCTGTTAAGTCTATTATAAGTACGACTAATAGTGAATTTAATAAATTATTATTATGATCATTGTTTATTTAAGATTTCGATAAAAGTACCTTCGTCAGGGGATAGAAAGCACTTCACTTTCATTTGTTGACGAAAGCCCGGATAACATCGAAAACTTCTGTTTATTATTTATACAAATAAAAAGTAGCTAACAGCATTGTAGTTTCAGAAAAGGCGATAAGGGGAACTCGTGATACCATAATTTATCATAGTCGACTGTACTTTTAAGTTTATTATATAAGCATAATATTATATTTAGCAAAGGAAAATTTCATTAATATTAATTAATTAATTAGAGATAATAGCCGGAAATATTTGAGTGAGGACCTGCAAGAAACCCAAGAGAATACGTCCGGATCAAAAGCGACCTGGGCTACTCCGACTTGTGAGTCACGTTCACCAAAGAACGTTATAATTAATTGAAGGTGCAAATTGCTTTTTGTCCACCAGAGCTAATTGTTTAATTAAGCCTTTTGTGTTTATCTAAACGGGCTTCATAATGGCCTGGCGAAAATTATATTCATTTCCGAACAACGAGCAAGTTTTACTATAGAAAGTAATTGACGTCAGTCCAGTTCAGTTCGCAGACCTACCATGCACAATATTCTTCTGGGAAGTATATAAACAAATCATATATGCATTTGTTTTTTGTTTTTTTTTTTACTATTTTACTCATTTGACTGTTGCAATATTATTTTTTAAGTATAAATTAATCTAGTTCAACATTTACCTTCTAAAAAAAAAAAAAAAAAAAAAAAATTGATGCGCGCATCACACAACTTTCACTTACAGCCATATATAATAATAATTATCAATTTTTTAAAATAATTTCAAAGAGTTCATATAAAAATAACATGAGATCCTTACAGCTGCATTCACTTCTTCACGATTTCCTTCACAAAAGAACAATAAAATAGGTTGTTAAACTATTGGAGTACAACCATTCTGTTTACTATTATTTTTGGTTTGTTAAGTTGAAAATAATTTTCTATTTAGTTTCCATTGAAATTAAATTAAATAAAGTAAAAGTAGAAATTATTGACTACAACAATTACTTAAGATAATATGTTTTTTGTCACTCTTAATTACCATCTAAGGCTTTATATACAAGATATTAATTTTTCTAAAATTTTAAGATTTCCAAGAATATATCATTATACATCTATATTACTACTCTTATTTCAGGAAATTTATTTTCAAACTGGGAAAATATTCCTTCTTTAGTTAATTTTAAAATTATTGTTTGTATGGTTTATATTTATTATTTTTATTATTATTTATTATATTTTATTATTTATTATTTTATTACATGGTTTATATTTATCCACTTTTCATTGTTTCTAATAAAGAGAGACAGTTAATTATTGCAAATTAACAAAATTTTTAAATTTTTGAGAATTTGGCAATCAAGTCCTGTCAGAGTACTTCATGGAGGATAAGAGCAAGTCGGTATCAAAGAACATTTAATTTTACGCGGATATAATGAGATCGATGAAAATCGTTTGGGTCGTGTTAAGAACCATTTAATAAATTATTAGATACACTTCCGGTATGTCGATTTTGATGAATTATCAATATTTAATCTATTTATTTAATTAACAGAAATCCATTTGTCTTAAAAATAAATTAACCAAAGATAATATATAATTGGCATAACATAAAGATATGCCAAGGAAAATATTTCGCGCATATGCAAGCGAAATTAGTAGATGGGACTAGACAAAATTGATGCTGAACCGTTAACCATTCCCTATTCTCAATTTTCTTCAGCTCTGGGCGAATCGAAATACAGGTATGTCAAGAAAATACGTTTCCACCTGCCCAAGCTAAAGTAGTAGATGGAGTTTGATAAAATTGATATGGGACCATATATATATATAAACCCACACAATCCCTGAAAATTTAATCATGATCGAATGAACGGTAGTAGGTAATATGTCTGTCTCATGGATTTGACTACAGACATAAATGAGACCAAATATGTTCCTTGATTTCTAAAACATAAACGAAATCTTCGATTCTGAGGTCATAAATTTTTTTTTTCAATTCCTGGATGAGCACTAGGCTTCCATACCTACGGTAGAGAGGAAACAAAAATAAATATCATTAGAATTAATAGTCAGTTGAGAAAGTACGTCTGTAATACGATCGAGTATTTTTGTACTAAAATATTCTCTCAAATACTTTGCTGGTAGGGTATACCAAATGTAGAGCGGTTTTTTTGCATTGACTGTGAGACGTGGGACAAGAAAAACAGCGATCTATCCTCATATTATTTTCTTGCTGAAACAAGGTTCGGGCATTACAGCGTCACGGACCAGGGCCTCCATTACTCCGTTCAAATGGGATTGACAGGATAAGGTAAAACTTGGAATTCATAGATAATGTTAATTTTTTATAATATTAAATATCACAAATACCATATAAATCTTGATAACGACATATTTCCAGCAAATACTTTCATGTAATACTTGTGAATCGTTGCGAATTTTTAGCCGATCAAATAAGGAGACTAACAGTTTCACTTAATTTTATATGTATGTTCATTTCAGGTTTTTTATTCTATTTTTTTCTTATTTGGTTGTTACTTTCTTGTACGCAGTAAAGGAAGTATTGTAATCGCGAAAATTTTCGGTTTTCAGTTTTAAACGAAATATCCATTTTGACTAGTTTCGTCGTGGCGTTTGTACGTACGTATCTCGCATAGCTCAAAAACGGTTAGAAAATTAAAATTTTGTATCTAGGATTACTGTATAATCTAGTTGTGAACCTCTCTTTTTGGTCATTGTATGATTACTTATAATGGTCACTGTATGACTTCACTTGAAGGTCATTATGGATTTTCATCAAAAATTAAATTTAAATATAATGAAAAACTTTTCAAATTTGATATACAAGACCTATATATTAATATAAATAACATACTAGATTTTGGTCCAAATTGGAAAACCGAAAGCGGTACTTTACTTGAAGTTCATATTAGACTTTCATCAAAAATGATATTAAAACATAATGTAAAATATCTCAAATTTGGTAAATAGGGCTTTTATATCGATATAAATGTATTTACTATATTTTGGTTAAAATTGGTGAGCCGAAAAGGGTACTTTACTTGAAGGTCATAATAAGCATACATCAAAAATTATATTTAAATTAAAAATCATATGTTTCGGTAATAAAGGTTACAAACGCGATTTGTTTTTCAATCCAATTAAACATTTTTATTACTTGTTTCAAGTGTCAAAATTGAGTATAAAATATTGATTTTCCTCTCAATTTGCGAGATGAACAAATCTGCTGCAGGAGAATAAGATATTAGTTAAGTGGGTTTTTCCGCTTAAAAGTCGAAATTGTCGATTTCCAATGCTTTATCTAGTGATATTGACAGTTTTAATGTTGTCATGGAACATGAAGAAATCTCTTGGGAACGTGTTACCTACTGAAGGAAAACGACATATAATAACGGAACGAGACTTCCAGTAACAAGCGTGTGTGTTTTTGTGTGTGTGTCCATAGATGAATATCGGGACGCCGAGTGTCGTTTTTGCTGCAATCTTCGGAAACTGGTAACCAAATTCAGAATCACTTTTTGAGCCACGGATTTATAATTTAATAGTCGTACAAGGAAGTCATGTGTTGCCAACACCACATATTTTTTATTTATTATTATTATTATTTTTTTAATTTTTTTTTTTTTTACCTTATCTGCGAACCTTACCTGCGGCAGTTCAGTTCAGTATGAACTGATATCGGTCAATCTTGTTGACTGATAGTCAACATAGTTGAAGCATAGGCAGATATCATCTTATAGTGGATTGCATTTATATATAATAATAATAATATGTATGTTCACTAATTACTTCGCGATTCTTGAACCGATTTCTATAATTCTTAACAGGTACATCTCCAGGAATTTTATCAGGATCCGATGATTTTTTTAAATGGATGTTAACACATAACAGCGGCATAACCTTGAACTGATAACTAAAGTACTTTTTTTAACCAATAGGGTACACCTTTAGTGTGGTTCCATATAAATTTCACCATGATCCGATCAAAACTTCTAGAGTGTTTTTTTTTATTTTTTCTAGTACTGGTAATTTATATATATATATATATATATATATATATATATATATATATATATATATATGTATATATGTATATAAATTATTACGAATTAACTTACACATGTTATAATATGAACCAGAAACAAAAAAATTGAAAATACTCTTTTTCTCTCTTTATATTTTCATCCTCACCTGTAGAATACAAAAAAAATGTCAAGCAACAGATTTCCGGTCGGTAACATGATAACAACTGAACAGTACAATAATTTATTATTTTCTGATGTCTGCGCCAAGCCGCTCCGCAACTCTTCATTTTCAATTATTAAGCTGTTGTTATAAGTTCTTTCATTAATTGTTATAAGTGAGATAAGTTATAAGCCTTAGCATATTAACAACTGACTAATGAGAAAAGATTATTCTTTATAGAATGCTATCATGCAGAAAATTAATGTTTGTTTTATATGTTATTGATAAAATTGACTATATGGTTTATTAAAAATACCATTGCAAATATTATGTATACAATAATTTCATCTCCAAAACAGCAAGCTGATACGAAATCTTTTTTTTTTTTTTGTTTTAAACTTATTTCAAGTAAAACATAGTTTAACATACATAAATTACAAGCATACAAGCATTTTTCACCAGAGAACTTGAGAATTTCAAAGAGAAGAACCTATAACAACTTGATAGTTGAAACGAAAGAGTTGTGAAGCAGCAAGTCACCGACATGAAAGTAATGTACAAGTTGATGTGGAATAGTTAGTTGCTAAGGCTACGCAATAATATACATTTCTATGAAAAATTATCTCTTTCCTTGTAGTGGTTCTTGTGTACCGTTTTGAAGTCGATTTTTATTTTTTCCTAAAAAGATTTTTTAAATGTCAGTCAAAACATTAATCATAATAACTATAATGATTCAATGAATAATAAGAACAACACCACCATTATCATTGCTGCATTACTTGAGAATCACACAACAATATTATTGGAACTTTCTATCACCACTTATTAAACGCAGTGAATAAAATATATTTTTTAAATAATTAAATAGCTCTGGGTTCACTAAAGTAAAAATACAAATGAAAATAAAATTATCTGAAAAATGAAGAAGATAAGAAAAGAAAAACTGTTCTCTAATGCTACAGAAAATGTTACAAAAAGTAACTCCTTATATTTACATCCAATTTACAAAATTATAATTCGTTCTACGATTACTTAGTATTTTTCACACTTATAAAAAAATTCAAAATAGTTTTTTGTTTATATACGGTTTTCGCAGCCATATTTTGAGATTAACGCTAACTAAAAATTCAATAAAACAATTAAAGAAAGCTACAATAAAAGGGTACAATAGCATACTATAAGAGGACCGAAGTCCAACTACGTCACGAGACAGTCCACCATTTTGCCCCTTACGAAGTTAGCACCCAATAATAATTTATTAGAAATATTTGAAAAATTCCTATTTTATTTATTATATATTTTTTTACAACATTTATGATTAAGAACTATGTGCAACGCAGCTAAGGAAAAAATGTTTCTAAATTTTTTTTATGATACACTACCTCACAAAAAAACCGGCTAATCTTGATTTTTCTGTTTTGAAACTCAATATTGGGGATAATTAGGGTCCAAAGGTAAAAATTTGTTATTATTACATAACAAGAATAACGTATCTTCAATACACCCGATATTCCTTCTACAGGATTAGCGATTAGGGTCTGTAAGATATGAAGTCAATTGAACTGTGATAATTCATGAGAATACATCTCTCCATTTTTCATTTAACATAATATTCTAGTTTATCTTAGTGATAACGTTAATGAGACTGAAAGAAAAAACAAATGGTTATTTTACAATTCAGACCTGTCTGGATCGAGAGGGATGCGAAGGTGACGTATGTGCGTGTAACACTCTCTGTGCATCGGTTATTTCCTGGATAGAAACTGTGTTATGTTTTCGTAGCGCTACCACTTTGAAAGACCTTTCGTATTGTTGATCCCCCTTTCGACGAATCGACGGTGGTTGACAGTATACCGTCATACCTAATGAAATCTTGAGGGATTCATCCGGTGCCGCCAAACAAACACGATTTATCCTTGAAATTCTTTCTTTAATGAGCAAAATATCGGCTAGCTGTCTTCGTTTGTAGATTACGGCGTCTCGTAGATGTGTGTATGCATTAGTAAGTAAACTCCCCTATTCCGTAGCAGATGGCCGAATACCACTACTATCGGAATAACACCCGTAGCGAATGGATTGTGTTATTGTACGCTAATGTTGCCCAAGGCATTGCCGCAGTAGCTCCTAATCTCCTTGCAATTGGAATAATCGAAGGTGTTCCACTAATATATAGTGGAGGCGTTCAGTAGCGCCAGATCTTCCTTCAATAGCGCCATGTCCTTGTCGGTTACCGGGGGAATTGAAATGCCACTTTATATTTAGCTCCGAGCATTCTGTAGTTGTACGGGTGCTCTTACATTCCGTCCCACCGTCAGACGTAATGTTGTGAGGTACTCCATAGCACGATATCCAGCTGAGCATGCCATTCCAAACGGCGTCGGTCGTTTTGTTCGGTAACAGAATGGCTAACTTACTAAAATTGTCAAGAACAGTAAGCCAATCCAGACTTCCCCAGGTAAAAATATTCACCTGTACATCTAATAACGGCGAATTCGGGGAGACACTTCGGGACGGACAGCGTGAACTAGGATTGCACCAGAGTGGATTAAGGAAACGAAGATACACCTCGGACCAGATCTTCTGTTTGCCGATCATTCTTGAAAGAATCACTCTTCACGAATATAAAATCAAAGCTCACCATCTGTTCATAGATTTCAAAGCAGGGTATGCTAGTATAAAAGGTGAAGAGCTGTACAGTGCCCTCTGAGAATTTAATATACCTGAGAAACTTATACACATGATAAAGCTTACTATGAATAATGTGAGGTGTATGGTTAGGATAAATGGTGAAAGATCCAAAGAATTTTATGCAGAAAAAGGACTTCGGCAAGGGGATGCACTGGCCAGTATATTTTTTAATATGGCACTTGAGAAGGCTATAAGAGACGTGGGCTTATGTGGACGAGATATAGGACAAGGAAACATATTTACTAGGCTTGTCCAATTGCTGGCCTATGCTGATGATGTGGATATTGTGGGACGCTCTCTTCAGGCCGTGACTGAGGCTTTTATGGCCGTGACTGAAGGGTACAGCAAGATTTGAATTTAATAAGTCCAAAACCATATACATGGTAACAGAAGAGACTCTTAAGCCAAGTGAGACGGTTACTATCGGACTTCATAACTTTGAAAAAGTATCGGAGCTTACTTATCTGGGATCTGTGGTCATCCAGGATAATAATCCCGTTATTGAGATAAGAAAGAGGATCACCGCAGCTACTTTGGGCTGGGCAAACAGTTGTTTCATGCTTAGGCAAATATATACTTTCAAGGCAGACCAAACTCTAGCTCTGCAAAACTTTGGTGCGCTCCGTACTTTTTTATGAATCGGAGTGTTGGATAACACCTAAGGGTGCCGAAAAGGAGCTCCTCATTTTTGAAAGTACTTAGGAAGTGGAAATATTGAAGAAAATTGAAGGACAACGCACGATCCAGGAGCTATGCATCGTAGGAAGGACATATCGCAAGGATGGTTCGATCTCTGATACAGCCAATCTATGGGACAAGGAGGAAAGGGAGACTAACGCTGAGTTGGTCAGATGGCATGGCAGGAGATACTTACAACATCCTTGGAGTCGGGAACTGGAAGGCGTCGGCAAAAGATCGTGAGGATTGGAGGAAGCGGTTGGAGGAGGCCAATACCTGTAACTGGGTTGTAGCGCTATGAATTAATAATAACCAGTTTCTCTAAGACGTTAAAACATGATCCTAAAGATAGATTTGTTTGGTAATCTTCTATTCGGAAATCGCACGGAATATTAACGACGGGCAATATTAGCATTACCATTGCGAAAGCCATAGACAAACATCATATCGGCATATTTACCATTATTATAAATGCAAGGTATTTTGATGAGTACTCTGCGAAAGCATCATACAAACTGATAAATGATATAGGGTGCTGATTCCAAATAGAATAAATCCTTCCTTACATTGTCATTATTTTATGTACAGTTAGGGAAACAAGTTCATGTTAGTATCATATATTATCTATCTAATATCTTCTAAACAAAGCGTAAACGGCCATACCTTCACATTGCACATTGTTGCTAAGATATTGGCTTATAAAACTTCTGATCGATCGCCATTTGAAATGAAATAGCGGATGGTGATACCAAGTTCCGAGGCTCATCATGGGGTGTCCTGTGAGTGGGCTATGGTACCAAATGTAAAAAAAAATCGGCCCAGTCAGCTTGGAGAAAAGTAGCTTACAGCGGACGTACGATTTTTTTTGTATTCAATTTTTAGATTCCAGGTATTTAAAGAACTTCGAATTTTGAGGATAAGTTAACTTTTTTTTTGTCAGTTATTTACAAAGGTGAATTACTGAAAAGAATAAAACATAATTTAAACTTTTCAATCAAAAAACCTGATACACATATACCGTTCACCCTGGTAAGTCAACAGCAAAACACAGGAATCAGATTTACACACATCTACTGTCCAAGGCTAAATTAATAATTTATGTAATATATTTTATGTTGAACTTCACGACACTCAAACTAATAAAAACATTAGTCTGGTGCGTTGCGCGCATCACACAACTTTCCCTTACCGTCCTATAATAACTATCTTTTTAATATAATTTTAAAGAGTTCACATAAACACTGCTTCTAATCGTCTCCTTTCGGATGCGTTCGGTTATCCATCTATTTTATGCTCCTCATAAAACACACTGTATCTTTGCATCACAATACTGGTCCGATTGTGATGATTTTTTTTTTTTTTTAAATTAATTTAATAACCTTTCATAAAATTCTATACATAATCTACTTACTATAAGTTGCATGCTTTTTAAGTTAAGCGCAATTGAAATATTATTTTCGTCATAACCTTTTTCCCTGCACTTTTTCTTTGATATACCACATACATGAAAAGTTAAAGGCCTTTAAGGTGAAGACATTAGGCAAGTTTCACCAAAATCGTTGGAGCCGTTTACGAAAAAATTGTAAACAATTGTAAAATCCATGATATTATAGCTAATTCCGGTTAGTCCGAAGCGCTGTATCTTTGCTTGTTTTTTTTAGATAATTTAATTACCTTTCATACAATTCTATACATAATTTACCATAAATTGCATGCTTTTTAAGTTAAGCGCAAATAAAGTATTATTTTCCTCATAACTTTTTTTCCTGCATTTTCTCGGTGATTTATTACATAAATGAAAAGTTAAAGGCCTTTATAAAGAATAATTTAGCAAATTTTCATCAAAATCGTTAGAGCCATTTTCGAGACAATTGTAAAAAATTGTAAAATTGATTATATAAAGTGGCTCTTCCGGTTTGTCGATTTTGACGAAAAAGTTGCTGTAACATCACATCCATGTACCTAACTTAAATACGTAATTTGAGTATGGTATGATTTTTCGTTTTTGAGCTAGGCTGTTTTAAATTATTTACATACTTCGTATATAGGTAAGGGCAAGTAATATGGCCACAACCTACATGCCTGAGTTATAAGTTATTTATACCGCATCCGCATCTCGTAGGGATGTAAGTGAAAAGTGTGTATACTAAATGAACACTAAATAATCACATCAGTTATACGATTAACAACAATTATTTGGATATAAAATTTTCAGGCAATACCATTGTGCCAATATTTTGTTTGAATTCTCAATTGGATCTTGTATCATGTTTTGCTTAAGAACATACACCATTTCAGATGATTAATGTGAGAAAATCAAAGAATGGGATAAAGGAATTCCACGGTACCTGAACCACGATTAATCTTGAGATCCAGAGCAACACATCGAGTCGTATATCATGATCCACGTTCAGACCGACCTTCGGTATATTTGAAAAATATCACGCTTGGGAAATATTACTTTTTTCTGTTTTCCGAATCTATGTGCTATTTCTTCGGGACGGCTGGTAGGGTAATTCAACTAAAAGATTTATTGTTTGGCCGTTATCATGTAGATTCAAGTTTTTTTTTTTTTTGATACATCATTAAATTCAGGTATAACTATTCCTTATACTAATAACAAATAATGTTTCAAATGGTGGTTCGGCTTTGAAAAATTATTTACATTTAAAAAATATTTGTTTGATGAATAACATAAGATTGATAATTTAATGAGTCGGGTCTGTCGAAGATGCTTCTTTGTCTACAAGTTTATTTCCGAAACGCTTATGCATAATAAGAAAAATCCTTCATGGATTTTTAGATAATCATTTTTTTCCTTTTTACTCTGATGGATACTTGTTATTATGCAATGTTAAAATGCATTTCTTGTCCATGACTTACTGCAACTGAACTCATGAAAATTCATAATTTTACAGGAGAAATAATATTGTGGATAGCTAATATTGTTAATTTAAATTTTATTGTATTTCGGAATATGAACATTTTAAAATCAAATTTGAAAATTGCCATAGATTTGTTCACAAAAAATAAAATATATTTTAAGAATTATATAAAACTTATTAAAAATACATTATAGCGTATAGACGAAGTTAAATTTTATAATTGTATTAAAAAAAAAAAAAAAAAGTAACGTGCAAAATAAAGAATTTATGGCTTCTAATCCATGTTATCAACTCTTCAGTATCTTCTACAATTGCCTTTTTAAAAGTCTCAGAGGATTGTTAAGATGGCTATGTTACATATTAATGAGATTAAGGAATATCTAACTTTTCTGAAGATGTTTTTTCCTAACCAAGTATAATGTGATCTTTTGAAAGACTTCTCGAGAACTATTTGATATACACATGTCCATTAGTTTTCAAATTAGAGCTAGTTAAATGGACTATAAATTATTTCATAATGGTTATAATTGTAGGAAGAACAGTTTCCATAATATTTGTCAAAATACGGTTACAAATGCGTGAGAAAACTAAATGTTTGCTTGAAAAAAAAAATAAAAAAAATATTTTTGAAAAACTTTATCTCAATAAATAGTTAACGGAAAGAGCTCTATTTGGGCTCAACTTTTAGCATATTTAATTAATTTATGAAAAGGTATGAATACTGTTTTTTGCGCAGGTGATAGTTTTCAAGATATTGTTTATGAAATGAAAAATGTGCGAACAATATATATTTTTCATTCATTTACTGTTCATGCTGCTTAGCCTAGGTAAGAAATGAATGAATTTCTGAGTGTGAAAAAAAATATATATAAATAATAAAACATATAAAAAGAAAAAAAACGGAAACTTTTTTATTGTAATTGGGTTTCTTCACTTTTTAATTTTCATGCCTTAATACACTGGACAAAGCGTTAGCATTACTTTTCCATTTCTTGTTATGGAATTAAGAATACCACTCCGACCTTCATCGTTGGGCGAGATAGTACTATAAAATCTAGAACTACGCGATATAATGTTGGGTATAGCAGCCACTTTATTCCTCCAGCCGTGGACAAACATTCGGTTGGCTTTATAACGACACCCGACGTCATCGCTATAAAAAAGTAAAAGACTGTAAACATCGACAGGACAGGTAATGACCCTCGATGGGGTACTATTGCTTTTTACGGCCGCACCGTCTGCAACCGTAAATATCTTATTTAGCCCGATGGTCGCTAGTACTAGAGGCTTGGCCATGTGCAGTTCGTATGTTGGTAGGGTTGTAACGGTACTTTATACCGAAGATAGGTGTGTAATAGTTTCATGAAACGGCGATAGCATATAGAAACTGGATGAAGTACTGTACAGTACTACGAGAAAATAACAAAACACCTCTTTTTTATTTATAGTGTTTGGAAGGGTTGGCCTAGATTCAAAATAGAATTATTTCGTTCTAAGACATTTACTCTCATATAAATATAGATTTCTCAATTCTAACTTCATTATTATCGATTTCAACCTCAATGTTTTAGTTAATATTTATATATTTATTGTTTATATTATTATTAATATTGTTCTTCGAATTGTAAGAAAATACATCCTTATCAAAAGAATATTGAGGTTTCAAATAAAACGTAAATATATTAACTATAAAGGTTCTGTGTTAGGTATACTCGACTAAATACTGGATTTCGAAGGATATTTATTTATTTTTATTTACTGTCATTCATCGGATTACTGTATTTTGTTAATTTAAATAATTAAATTTCATAAACTATAAACTTTTGACTGACATCCAAGTAACTTATAGAACGTACTGATTTTTGAATTTATCCATTATTATTTTCTTGAACATTAAATTCAATATGTATGAATAATTTCGTCACCATGTACATAATAACCTAATTAAAAGTATTGCGCTGGATGGAAAAATATTATTTCTTATATATTCATAGTGATATAGAGTATTTTTTAATCATATATTCTTATTTGACGCTTTTGGCCATAATGCATTAAAAGTGCATTACGGAAAACTACAAAAAATAAATAAAGAAACATTAGTTTTAATAAATAATTGCCTATTAATTGCTAGTAGATGTAATTAATCGCTTTATTATGTGTTTTTTTTAATAAAAAAAAAAAATTTTACTGACATCAAAATAACTTATAAACATACTATAAGTTCCTTCATCTCTCCTTTCGTTCCTATTTTTTTTGATGATTTTCTAAATATTTCTTTTTTTCGTTTGCTAATAACGAAAAAAAAAATATTGATGTAATATTAAAATATTTATTAAAACCTATAGTGTGATTGGGCAGTGTGTGTCTTGTGTTAACCAATTATCGGTTACCAAATTATGAAGAAAAAAACATCTAATTTTATCATTTGAATCCTTATCCTCTATAGTACTTACTAATATTAATTCATTAGTAAATGAATGTGCTTATTACTTTGTAACCTTAAACTTCACTTTAGAAGTAGAAATGGAGATATAATTAGTTTCGAATAATTAGAAACAAGAATATATATATTTAGATATACACTGTAAATGCATAATTTTCAAAGTTACTGTAACTAATCACAAAGTGTTACTAGTGTTTTGTAATTTCCATTCTAATAACAAATCAGGTGTATTATTAAGGCAGCGATTTTCTAGCGCATCTTTTAAATAAGTGAGCTAAAGACAAGGGACCGGCTCCCTGAAATTGAACTAGCTAAGATTAAGTCTCTGGCAGGATGCCATTGAAACATAAATTATAATACTACATTTTTATATTACCATTTTTGAGAAAGAAGGGATATATACCATATAACAAAATTAATTCTTTACACTACATTTGAATAAAGATAAACATTAAAAAAAAAAAAAATAAATAAAAATACGTTAAAAACATTTCTGGTTTTCCAAGGATCGTAAACTCCCTCCCCACAGTTTGCTAATCATATTTCTCTGATCAACAGAAAATCCAAAGTACAAAAATTAGACCCTGACTAACCCGAATTAATTAAAACCAAGGGGGTTTAATTAGCGAACAATCCGGATTATCGAACACAAAAAAAGTAATGCTTTCAATAAAAAGTCAATTTAAAAACATATTACTTCATGTATACGGTTTAATTTAATGTATGTATATGCTTAAAATCAAAGCTTCACAAATCTTTTTTTTTCATCAAGTTTGGATTAGCGAGTCCACTGTAGTATCAAAATTTATATGATTCATTGTGTTTTAATAATTTTTTATAATATAAGGATATTATACAAAAATATAAAATAAATAACCTCCGTACATATTATAATACATATTATAACCTCCGTATATATTCTTACATCCTTTTATATATATATATATATATATATATATATATATATATATATATATATATATATATTCACACACAGGTAGATTATATATATATATATATATATATATATATATATATATATATATATATATATATGTATATATATATATGTATATATATATATATATATATATATATATATATATATATATATATATATATCGACTATAAAGGTATGCATAGCCTTTTATAAGTGGAAAACGGTTCTCTTGCTCAATCATCGAATTTCGAGATTAAGAATATCTGTCCGAAGCCCATAAAGATTTTTCATAGCAGGTTTGATTTGTAGAAATTTCTAAATGTTCTGAATTAATAATTTAGATTTTCAGACTTGTTATAGATGTGCACCACATGACTTCCATGTATGCCAATTAAACTATAAATCGGTGGTTAAAAAAAAGGCGGATACTAACAAAACAAAACAAAAAAAAAAGTTTCGGGCTAAGTACCATTTCCGGCAGGCCAATTTCAACCAAATTCTAGCATGCTATTTATATTGACATAAAAATCTTATCAAACAAATTTGAGATGTTTTGCATTATATTTTAATATGTTATTGGTGAAAGTTTATTATGACGTTCAGGTAAAGTATCACTTCCGGTTTGACAATTTTTATTGAAATCTATCATTCTTTTTATATTGATGTCAAATAATTATATACTAACTTTGAGAAGTTTTGCATTATGTTTTAATACAATTATTGATGAAAGTTCATCATGACCTTTAAGTAAAATATCACTTCCGGCAAGCTAATTTTAACCAAAATCTAGCATATTATTTTTATTGATATAAAAGTTTTATATACTAAATTTGAGATGTTTTAAATTAAATTTTAATATAATTTTTGATGAAAATCTAATATGACCTTCAAGTAAAGTACCACTTTCGGTTTACTAATTTTAACCAAAATAAAGTGCGTCATTTTTATTAATATGAAAGTCTTTTACATCGAATTTGGGAAGAAAATATATCAAGAGCTTCAAATAAAATACTACTTCCGGTGATCATGAAGTAAAGAGGAAGGTTCAGAGTGATGCGAGATACGAACTAACATATGTCAAAATGGATATTTTCGTTGAATCCTTTCTTTATTGACGACACTTTCTTTACTTCGTGCACGGATGTAAACAAAAAAAAAATATTTTAATAAAACGTGTAAAATAAAGAAAGCCATTTCACATAATTCGTAATTAAGCATTCCCCCAACTAAATAAGCAAAATCTTATAAACAGAAGGACAAACAGAGCAGAAAATCTTTCTTATTTCTTTAGCCCTTTGAGTTACCTTATCTTTTCATTTTATTCTCCTAACAAAGAATCGCAGTTAAAAACGGGGCACTTTGTAAAAACAACCATATTTAATTTTATCAGCAAAAATGAAATTAAATACTCGTTTTCTCAAATTGCCATTAAAAATAAAATACCAAGAAATTTAGGGTTTTTCTTGACTTAGTATTGAAATAATGTGATTTTTTATGGAGAACAAAGTAAGCCATAATCAGATTGATATTTGATTCTAGTATTAAATAGAAAACGTCAATTTATGAATGAGCTCTGAAATTGACGTGTTTCTATTTAATACTAGAATCAAATATCAATCTGATTGTGGTGTACTTTGTTCACCATAAAAAATCACATTATTTCAATACTAAGTCAAGAAAAACACTAAATTTCTTGGTTTATTTTTCAAATATACAGTGGTTTATTAAAACATTGCGGTAGTTAGAAGAATCATATAATCATATGAAGAATCACATAAGTGCGAAGAATCCTTATTTTACTCTCTGTAATTTTAGATTTCATAAAAATTTGGGTAACTTTTTTTATTTTCATTGAAGAAGAATTTTCGAAACTTGAATTTTTGAATTGATTCTCAGCAATTATTTGATGTTAGTTTAATTGTTAGTTAATCTGATAGTCCTTAGTTCAGTAAAGCTTCTATTAACCTATAACAAATATTAAGAGATTATTTTGAATTCTTGATGAGGGAATTCATGAGTCCTAAGTGTTAAAATGTAAATATTTGCGAGGAATAAATGCATTCTTTCGTATATTTCAAAGACACCCTATTTTTTAACCAGCGTTGCAAACATGTTTTAATTAGTCTGACAGAACCCGGAAATTTCTTCAGTCCAACCATTCTTAGCGGGAGTAATGCAGGGAATCTAATTATTATACTCTATTATAAAGTTATTGTTATACACTATTATACATCATTATCATACACTATATATTCAAGACATATAATATGTTGCTTCACATGGTGCACCACGCGCACCCCATTTTAATTAATTGCCTTCTTCAGGGAGAGGGAGTAGTACCAGCAGTGACCATTTTTCCACTCCCATAGTCGTAGGAATAGGATGAATCCAATAACTGAAAAAACTGGACGGACTACTTGGATAGCTTAATGGTAATGGCTGAGGCGCATGGATAGGGCTCTGGACCTATGGACCCAGCTGAGGGGACATAAAGAAGTTCGCTTGCGACACTCCTGGATGATGTTACCAGACTATCAGTATTACCTGATGGGTCTGATGAAAAAGGCACTGGTAGGGATAGCGCATCTTCGGAAGTGGCAGAAACCTTCAAACCCAGATTTTCCGGGGCACAGCGCCGGAAATTGAGGAAGCTTAACAGGACCGGTAACACCCCGGGGATATCGGAATCCACAACCTTGGTTGTAGGGAACCATAGCTCCGTGGGTCAAGGACCTGTCATAAAGCGGACCAGATCCTCTCCTGGGACCTCAGCACGTGTGGCAAAGAGATCCAAGAGTGGAGAGAAAATGATCCTCTATGCCCTTGGGACCGGAGGCAGCAGAATGGCGATTATCCCATGGATAATTAGATGGTGGATATCCTTCCGTTCAGCTGTCATTTCTGTGGCCGTTACTTTGCTCGCATGTTTATCAAGAACAGTCCAGCTCTCCGCATCATATAGAAGGACAGGCAGAAACACTGTTTTAAATAAAGATATTTTGGTTTCTTTCTTTATCTCCTGTTTCCCTAATATTGTAGTGCAGATAGAGTAGAACACACCATTAGCCTTCTTGACTCTATGTAGAACCTCTTGGTCTATTCTCCCATCTCTGCTGAAAATCGTGCACAGGTTCTGGAAATTATCTACCTTCTCTAGCGGCTCATTATTGCATGAAATATGAATTGGGTCTTCCCCGTCTCGGCCGATAACCATCACCTTACTTTTAATAGAATTTATTTCCATTCCTTTCCTCTGGAGCTCTTCCGACCATTCATCGACAGCCACCTGAAGCCTTTCCTGGGTGTCAGCAATTAGGACCACATCATCCGCATATAGGAGAGCTTGTGCTTGTACAGGAATTAAATTCCAGTATCCCACTGTTGCCCTTGGTGTCCTTCGCTTGCAGACTTTCCATACTTCATCCATGCATATTATGAAAAGAAGTGGGCTTAAGCTGTCCCCTTGCTTGACGCCTTTATAAAACCTAAATGGCTCTGATTCAGTTCCGTAAAGCCGTATAATTCCCTTGGAATCCTGGTATACCGATTTGATCGCACTGATGAGAGTGGGTGGTACCTGTTTTCCTGTAAAGCATTCCAAATCTCTTGGCGGGGAATCGAACCGAATGCAGCCTTCAAATCCAGGAACGCCAGAAATAACTTTCTTCCTCTATCCCACGCTTTCTCAACAACCATTCGTAGTGAGAAAATATGGTCCTGGGTTTGTCTCCCTGGTCTAAAGCCAGCCTGCTCCTCTTCCAGACCATGTTCCACCAATCTCCTGAGCCTCTGTTCCAATATTCTTGTATATAATTTATATACTACAGAGGATAGGCATATTGGTCTATAATTTTCACACTTTGTCTGGTTGCCTTTCTTAAAAATCGGAATTATAATATTATTTTGCCAGTCATGTGGTATTATCTTTTTCGACCAAATCTTTTGAAAGAGGTTCTGTAAACACTTGACCATTTCTTCTCCATCATATTTTATGAATTCTGGTGCGATGCTATCTCTTCCTGCTGCTTTGCCCAGTTTTATTTTATCCATCGCCAAAATAACCTCATCTTCTTCTATGACATCATCACTGTTCTCCACCTGGTTCTCGCAGATTCTAGATCTTCTACGGCCGTCATGTTGAGGATATTGTCTGTATTCCTGGAGGGAAAATGTATCCTGATAATGCCTATGCCATACCTTAAGAATTTCATTTTCTTGAGACACCAATTACCGTTATTATCTTGGACACTTCGAACCTGTTTTCCTTTCTTTCCTCTTAGTCCATTTAGAGTGCTCCAGAATTTCCTTTGATTTTCTTCGAAGTTAGTTTGGATCTTCTTTCCAAATTCCTTCCAAGATCTTGTCTTGGCTTCTCTGACAACTTGCTTGGCAATGTTTCTCTGTCTGACGTATTCATTCCAACAAGCTTGGGATTTATTCTGCCTATATAGACTCCATGCTACTTGCTTATCTTTTGTCGCTTTTTGCACTTCATCATTCCACCATCTAGTACTTTTGGTCTGAGGCTTAATTTTCTTAATACCACATGCCTCTGTTGCACAAGAAAGAATGATTCTTTTGATCTGAAGCCATAAATCATGGAGAACCATGTCATAATTGACTTCTTGTAAGTTAGTCAGCAGCACCTCTCTATATCTTTTAATTAATTAATTGGATCTCTGAACTTTTCGGCCGGAATTCGTTCATATGTTTTGCAGTGTTTCTTCCGCGGCTTAGTAATTATGGTATCAGGAACAACCAGGCGGTGATCTGTGCCTAACTCTGCTCCTGTAATGGCTTTTACATCCGTGAAATATCTGCGCATCCCTCTGTCATAGATAATGTAATCGATTACGCTTTTGGCTTCCCTCCCTTCCGCTTCAAAAGCAATTTTATGCATTAACTTATGTTTAAAGTGGGAATTCCCAATAAGCATATCATTCTCTATGCAGAACTCTATCAATCTCTGGCCATTATCATTTTTAATTTCTTCTCCACCCCATAAACCTATAACTCCATGGGAGTTAGCATGATCCTGGCCTGTCCTGGCATTCAAATCTCCGCAGATAACAACCATTCTATTTTCAACTCGGCCTTTATCAACAGATCTCTGCAAGTCTTCATAAAACTGATCCTTATCAGTGACCGGTGAGTCTTCTGTAGGAGCATAAACTTGAATTATTGAGGTTTTGCCAATAGTGAGTTGGATGTTGGCCAATATGATGCGGGGTGACACAGCTTCCCAGCTTTCTATCCTGGTAAACAATTCATCCCTCATAGCAAACACCACTCCACCTTTGGCCCTCAACGGGGTCAACCTAAGTCAACCTCTTAACACCATTTCCTTTCTTCATAGTTTCACTGAGGCCTGTAATGTCCACTTTGTATTTTTTAATTTCACCAACAAGTTCAATCTCCTTACCAGAGAGCGACTTGATGTTCCAAATACCTAATCGAATGTCCTTATCCAGATCCGAGGCTATTTAATCGTCTTTGCATCGGTTATACTTTGGGTGGGTGATTGGCCCAAGCCCCAAAGGACCCTTTAGCTTGGGACAACAGGGTCCTCTTTATATCGGGAACAGGAAACCCTAGATGGATTGCCTTGACCACGGCTCGGAGCTCCACCTGCCCCTTCGCAGTACATCAGCCGTTCTGCTGGTCTTCATCTCCTCCGTTTGATGATGTCTGATCATGGATCCAGTCGACTCTGTCTTCGGCTGCATGTCAGAACTGGTGCTACTGCTGCCTCACACCAGGGATATTTATCGACATCCCAGTCTCATATAACGTCTGTAGTGTAGAGGTGAGTGTAATGTGCTCTTAATGTATCTGTATGAATGTCAGTGCACTGTCCCCCCAACCTGGAGGACCAATGGCTAACTGCGGTATTATCACCGGGCGATGGGGCCGCCACCTCCGTTCGAACCAGGCATCATGCGTGTTCTTATTCTCCCAATTTCATCTTTTATTTATGTTTTGCGTGGCGAAGCTCTTAAGTGGTGCCGAAACCCGGGAACTTTTTTAGCAGTTCACAGTGAGAATTTTTTTTTATTTACGGAAGAATATTTTGATTTTGGTACGTATCAATTTTTATTTTTTTTATCGCATTTGAAAAAGAAAGTGTACCATTATGAATGAACAAGGACAGAGAGAAATCCTTAGGCCAGCAACGTTGGAGCCTTCACAGCCGGAACCGGTGAATCCCGAATTCCCGCCGTTGTCATCAACAACTCTAACAATGGCGCGGGCGGACTTAGCTGCGCAGGAAGCGAATAGGATCGCACAAGAAACGAATGAATTAGAAAAAATGAAATTGAAAAAGGCGAATGCACAAGAGAAATTCAACGGAGAGGTGGATGAATTGAATCATTTCCTCAAAGATGGGAATGGAATTATGAGCAGCATACAATCTCAGGTAGCTGTGGACCGGCTCGAGGAATCAGATGCCAAAAGACTACGGGTGGCCCTAGCACGTCGGGTTAGAAGGAGCGTCCTAAACCTGATTCAAGCGGATGAGGACACCTCGTGGCAGGTAATCAAGGAAAGACTGAAGAAAGCCTATGGAGGGGGGGGGCGATGGGCCCCAGAAGAAGATATGCTCTAAATGTTCCGGGAAATGAAAAAAATGAACCAGACAAACGGTCAGTACGCTGCAGGCCTTCTTGCGAAGCTAAACAAGATAAACGAGAAATTGCGAGAGGTAATGGACACAAGTGCTGTCGAGGCGTGGATGATATTTATGACCACGGTCCTGAAGGTACAGTTAGCCAGGGATACGGGGAGGAAGGACGGTTTACCCATAGACAAATCATTCATTGAATGTGCACAAGAAATGGTGGACGCGAGTGCCCGTGATGAGGAAGAGAGAGAACAATTCGAACCAGGGTGGAGTAAAGTGTCTTACCGGAGGAACGAGGCAGGAAGGAATAGAGTAAGACAGGACCTAGGAAGAAGGAGAGAAGGGGAATTTGGGAGAAGAGAAAAAGGACCAAGAGAAAGAAGGCAATTTGTGGATAGGAAGAGTGGCAGAAGAGAGGAAAGGAAATGCCATGAATGTGGCAAGACAGGGCACTTGGTAGCTCAGTGCCCGCGTACACGGTGTTTTGAATGCCATAACGAGGGATATATGGCCAGACAATGCCCATATATACGGCGCAGGAAGCACGACCGAGGAGAACCGATGGAGGTCAATGCTCAAAGAATGTGGAGGAGGAGCAGAATATCGTCGTGGAATCGGCCAGATCTTCAGAGACTTCAGGGTCCGAGACGGCGAGCAGCGAACCCGGCGGCAGAGGAACCCCTGGAGGAAGAAGCAAGCAACGGAGTGCAGGGCGGCGAATAGAGCAGGTAAAGAGAGAATGAGGATCGGGTGAACGGAGGGGCAACCTTTTTTGTGTAATTAGTGTGGTAAAGAAGGGTGATCGGTTGCCTGTTATAGAGTTTTGTAAAGGGTGGAAGTGTTTGGTGGACACAGGAAGTTCCTGTACATTAGTGAGTAGAGATAAGTTGGAGGTGTTATTTAAAGGAAAGGTTAATCCAGGCGTGAGACCATGTCAATGTAAATTAGTCACTTTGAGTGGGCCCTGTACGATAGAGGGAGAAATAGATTTAGCCTTAGAGAAGTGGGGAAAGAAGGGGGAGGTGATGACGCTGCATGTTGTAGAAATCATGCCGCGCGAGTATGGGGGAATTTTGGGGTGTGATTTGTTTAGCAAACTAGGGGCGAATATCCGGAGTTCAGGAGGTCGATGGGCAATTAGGATCGGGAAAAAGAAGTATGAAACGGTGCAAGACGTGAAAGGGAACGTTTAGGTGTGTTGGGGTAATCAACAAAGGGGCGGATTGGAGACAAGGTATAAAGGAGGAGTTCGTGGATATTTTTTTTCGCGATGGAGACCCATTGAGTGCGACGGGGGAGACACGAAATTAATTTGAAGTCGGATAAGGTTCCTACGTGAAGGAACGGAGATACCCACATGCATTGAGGAGACACATTCGCGAGGAAATCGAGGAGCTAAAACGTCAAAGGATCATCGTGGATAGTACGTCGCCTTTTAATACTGTCCACTATGGGCAGTTAGGAAGAAACTCGTCGATGGGGAAACAAAGGAGCGCTATAGGGTAGTTGTAGACATTCGGCAATTAAATGAGAACACGCTCGATGAAAATAACCCCCAGGATATCTTGGATAGACTGGGTGGAGCATCGGTGTTTAGTACACTCGATTTGAAATCAGAGTACCATCAAATTCGCATGCACCCCAGAGACCAGGCCAAAATAGCGTTTACTTTCGAAAGGGGGCATTATGAATTTACCCTTATGCCGCTCGGCTTAAAGAATGCACCCATAACGTTCCAAAGACTGATGGACGAATTTTTGCGTGGTCTGGATGAAAACATGTGCCAGGTATACATGGACGATCTCCTGGTTTTTAGTAAGACAGAGGCGAGTCATATAGAGAATCTGCGACACTAGAATCACTAGAATACGACAGTTTGGGCTGAAACTATCGCAGGAAAAATCGACATTGGGTCAAAAACAGATTAATTTTTTGGGACATGTGATTTCTGAGGAAGGGGTATGACCAGACGGAAAGAAAGTAGAGGCAATTGGGAAAATGGCAATGCCTAGCAATGTGAAGGGGATCAGGAGATTGTTGGGAACTTTAAACTACTACCGTCGATTTGTTCCGGAGATGGCTGAAAACCTGATACCTCTGAACAAACTGTTGCGGAAGGGACGCACGGTTAGGATTACGCCAGAGATTGAGGCGAATATCGGAAAATGCATGTTGTGGCTACAAAAGGAGCCAGTCCTCGCATTCCCAGACTTTTCCAAACTATTTTCAATCACCACGGATGCCAGCGAATATGCACTGGGGGCGGTTTTATCACAGGAAGCTGAGAGTGGGGAAAGACCTGTGGCTTATGCTAGCAGGAGGCTTACGGACGCGGGAGCCCGGTATAGCGCACTGGAACGAGAATTGTTAGGAATTGTATGGGCAGTGCAACACTTTCGGCCGTATGTATTCGGAAGAAGGTTTAAAGTACATACAGATCATCGTCCTCTGTTGTGGGTGGGCAATCTGAAGGAGACCTCAGCTAGAGTCACACGGTGGAAGGAGATTCTAAGTCAGTACAATCTGGAAGTAGCTTATAAACCAGGCAAAGATAATGTTGTAGCTGACTGGTTATCTCGGCCTTTACAGGTTAATATGATGGAAACAGAGGTGGGTGAAGCATCGGGGGACCTACAAATGGCCCCCTACAAGTTCGGGAATGGACGCCAGATGGGGAAGGAGAACGCGGGATCGACCGCCAAGGCAATGGGAACCCCTCGGATGACGAGTCAGGGGACGAGAGACCAGCAGAGATGGAAGAGCTGGACGACATAATTAACGACAAAACTCGACAGGTCATCTGGAAAACAAGGACTACGGGACTTGTAAAAATGGACTTTTCCAAATATGAAAGACATAACATCATTACTATTTGGTCTCAATCGGGAGTCAAGGAGAAGCAAATCTGCCGAGTGTTGAAAGACGCATCTAAGGTAGGCGCGACCCATTATTTATATGTCGGCAACGCAACGGTGTGGGACAAGATCCGTAACTTGTGGAGGAATGAAAAATAGGGATAGATAGAACCTTTATCCGATGCCACTCTATTGTGGAGACTATCCGCGATCACGAACAGCAAAAAGACGTGACGATCGCATACCACCAAGGGAAGACGAACCACCGGGGAATCAACGAGACGTTGGCGTCATTGAAAAGAAGATATTATTGGATAGGGATGCGGAAGACGGTAGAAGATGTTGTGAGGAACTGCCACATTTGCCACACGGCTAAATATGACCGGCACCCCCAAGGATTACAAACCCAGACGAGGACACCTACGGTACCGTTGACGGACCTTCAAGTTGATACTTTTACGTGGAGAGGATTTAAATGGGTGACAGTAGTGGACATCTTCAGCTAAACAGCAATGGCCCACCCGGTGAAGGAGAAACCGGCGGCAGCGGTTAGTAGCGCTCTCCAAACATGGTTCCAGTTTTATGGAGTGCCAGATACAATCACCTCGGACGGCGGCAGGGAATTCGACAACGCCCAGTTACGACAAGAGACGAAAAGGTCAGGAAAATGACACTGGATTAAATGGCAGTTTTATTATTTTATGTTATTATCCAATTTTTTTTTTTTGAGTTTACGAGGATGTTCGTAAACTGGCAGGGGGGAGTAATGATGGGACTTACATCAATATAGCCACTAATCCTAAACTAACATTATAAACAGTATATAGAGAGGATTAAAATCTGAATAAATTCAGTGTTTAACCAGCCTTTATGCGGGTTCTTATTCTCCCAATTTCATCTTTTTTTTTATGTTTTGCGTGGCGAAGCTCTTAAGTTATATATATATATATATATATATATAAAATTCAGATCTGCCGCATGTTTGAGTTCCTGAATTTTTAATAACTGGATAGTTAAAATATTATAATCTGAAGTCACAAGTTAAAAAGTGTTTAGGTGTCGCTGATGAATTTTGTTCTAATAATAGACAAAGCTATTTTATAGTCTAATGGAATAATAATACTAGATGATTCTAATTTTATTTGTATGGTATTTGATTTTAATATCTTTCAGATGTCTCTTACTTTGTCTAAAATATAATCATTTGCCTGCACTGTTCATGCTACCTGCCATAAATTTATTTAAAACAACAAAAGGGAAGTTCGTGAAAATATCTGGAATGTATGGGCCAACGAGAATCGAATCGTTAAAATATTTCTCTCCACCAATGCTTCCTTATAACAGCGGGTCTAATTTCTTATTCTCGGAGGCAGCATCTCTTGGATGACTAGAAGACCAAAGGCCAGCCTCGGCCCATGCAAAGCACAGATTCCTGGGAGTTTCTACTTCGCCAAAGGAGGATCGATCCTGATTATTATTAATCCACGACAGAGGCGGGTATGCGGGAGGAGATTCCACTTCACAGTCGATCGGGTAGCCTCGGGCTGGAACCTCCCTTTTGTAGTGGATAACTTTGCCCAGCTGAGCCAATATTAGGGACCCATTACTACTGCAGCCCTGGGGGTATTGCACTAAGGCTGTTGCACTATCCATAGCTATTGAGAACAGGTAAATATCAATGGGTCTATACTAATTACCTAAGTGTTGGGCTTCGGATAGAGTCAACACTGATTCTTGATTGTTTGGAATAGTAGTGTCGGTGGCGATAATAAGTATTTGCATTAGGATGACTATTGAAGGGGTCTTGTTTGTTTTCTCAAAACCTCAGCTAAAATACTCACCGATAATTTAAATGATTGTATCCTACTTCCTCAGTTATCGAAAGTAGCAGAAGTATGAGGGTAGGTTATGACATTTTTCCAAGATCTTGATTAATTTACACATTTTAAGGACCATTAAGTAAAAAAATTTTTTTTTTTAAAAACTTCTTTCTGCATATTTTTTTTTATATCGTAAATATAATTTCTGTTGGAGAGATCCATTTTTCAGGAGAAGTAGCAACTAAAGCGATTAACAAAAGGAACCGGTTTAAAGATATTTTTACTTAGATTGTGTACTTGCACCTAAAATTGATATATACTATTGTTAAAATTGTTAAAACAGTATTTTTAAATTAATTAAAAACAAGAATTTTAAGCTATTAAAATAGATTAATTTTTCGAAACACATGTACAAATCTAATAATTAAATTTTTGTTGTGTTATAAATTGCATTTGAGATGCACTGTTTCCACACCTCCCAATGATTCTGACAGATATGCTAGTCGGATTATTCGAATTCAAACCTTTCCTGTTCGCCTCACATTTCTAATAACCATCAACAAAGCAAAATGAAAAAAATTGAGATTTTGTGTGAAAAGGTTACGCAAGCGATAGTTTTTCATCTCATCCAACGATTGAAACCAGAAAAAAAAAATCGAGAAATAAAAAAACTATATTGTATTTCACTAGGAGAGATGAAATACAATATGGCTTATGACTTTTTCATTCAAAATCTCCATTTCTTTGTTTTGGTGCCTACGCCTTGTTCCTGTGATACCGTCGATATTATCGTATTAAATTAGAAACAACACAAACGAAGTAGCGGGCAACAGCAAGTTATTATTTTCAATTTTGTAGTAGAATAGTATTTTTTAAAGATTTTGTTTCCGTTTTTTGTTCTATTAAAATTTTAAAATACTTAATATAGAATTTTAAAAATTTGTACGTTATGAAATTGTGAATGGTGACCTGGAAAAGAGAAAAATAATACAGAGAAACAAAAAAATAAAAATACATAATGGAAAAATAAAATAAATACAATAGAGGCGTTAAGAAAAAAAATAAAACGAAAGAAGATAAAGAAATATATTAATAATTGTAATGATATTGGAGAATATTTAAGTTAAAAAGTAAAACAAAATTCACTAATACAACGAGACTGAGCTTGCTGTACTTATACACAGTTATTATATAACATTAATCATTTTTTAAATCAATACTAACATGCTTCATTTCAGTTATAAATTCCAATCTGAACTCATGACAAACTACCAACTTAAACGTTGCTTCGGAATCACTCCGAAAATATATGATCTTTCGGATTTGACAAAAGATAAAAAACAAATTAATATTGAGAAAAAGAATGATTGTATCATTAATGGAATATAATATAATGTTCTGGCTTCTATTTTATTAATGTCAGATATTTTTTTTGTTTCTTCTGATTAATTTAGCTTATAACTAAAAGATGTAAAGTAATAGGTCAAGAATAAAAAATAAAACACGTTTTGTATTAATTTAATCTATACTTAAAGATTTAAAAGATACAGTTTCAGTTAATAGCGAATTCATAAAAATAATGAAAAATACATTCTACAGCTATAGCAGACAATATTGGAAGATCTGGAAAAAATATATTATATGCAGCATTTCCGAAGGAGTTCGGGGAGAAAGTCTTCTCTCGATCAGATGACGGATTATTTTTATTTAATAATAATAATAAAAGGCTTAGCGAACCCGGAGGTTCGATGCCGATACCACTAATCGCTGTCTACAAATCTCGGTCCACCGACTACCTTCCAAACCCAAATTCATTAGATCACTCTTAATACTATCCTCCCACCTACGTTTCGGTCTACCCCTCGGACGTTTACCAGTCAGCTCAGCGTTTATTAACTTTTTAGGAATTCGTTCGTTACTGAGCCCAACAACTTTGCAAGCCCATTTCAACCGTCGCGATGATATCACTTCGATTATATTAACAGGGTGCATGCTCCGCAATTCCGCGTTGTGTAATCTCCTAAACTCTCCGGTTGACTCATCCTATTATTTTTATTTATTTAACTGAAATATTAAATGTGAATTTTATTTAGATTATTGCGTTTATCTCAGCTTCTATGGGTCAGAGAAAACCAAAAAAAAACCTCAAATTATTCGTCATGGAATAAACTACAATATGAAGTATTTAATTGTTTATGATAAGTCAATTTCAAAAAAATGCGAACGTCATAATGCCATTAACTCAATATTTTAAAGTACTTCAGAAAAAAATGTACTAAATCAATCGTGATGATTCTGTAAAAAAATGATAGCCCTTTTAATACCCAACTAAATGAGTTGTTTGTTTCATTGTAAAATTATAATCACTTTTCCTAAAACAAATAAATTAAATAAAAATTCGAACCTTTATTTCAAAAGTTTCCTAAAAGCATTTAAACTTTTGAAATGAAGGTTCGATTTTTTTTTTTATAAATTAGTTTTTAAGAAGTGATTATAATTTTGTAATGAAACAAGTACCATTTTATTTGGGATCAAAAGGGCCATTGTTTTCTATAGTTTCCTAATGTTTACATTTTCTACAGCACTTCAACATTTGGATTCAAAAACATTATTTATTTGCATTTTTTTTTTTAGTTTACTTTTCATAAACAATTAAATTCCACTTTAAATATTTTATGTTGTAGCTTATTCCATGAAGAACAATTTGACGGTTTTTTTAAGTTCTCTGGTACCCGAGAAGCTGAGATAAATGCAATAATATGAATAAAATCCACATTTCATATAAATCGTTAAATAAACAAAAAATCCGTCATCTAATCGAGACGAGACTTTTTCACCTGATTCTCAAGGAAATCCTGCATATTATATATTTTTTCCAGATCTTCCAACTTTGTCTGGAAAATTAATTGTTTATATATAAAAAAAAAAAAAAATCAAATCTTTACTAGACTTCCGAATCGTAAAACTTCTATGACCACTGAAAGGCGACATAAAGTGACTGTTCCTTGTAGAGTTACAGCTTGAAGGCAGGAAATAGATTCAAGCTTGCGCCACCTTCTAGAATTCCTTCAGACGACCAGACATACCAGAGAATTGTAGTTTGTATGAAAAGAAAGGGAGATCCTTTAAAAAAATTTGGAATTTCTTCAAAATTCAAACATATTTATTCCAGATAATTCACAGAAAAGGTGTTGTTTGCAGAAGTATATAGTTGATAGATAAAATAACATTAAACAAAAATGATTTTCAATAGGAAAAAAAGTCTTATTTCACTGTGAGCAAACGTTTTCTGCATGTGTGTATCTTATTGTCCATTGATCAGTTTTTAAAGCTTTCAATTATTTGTGCATAGTGCATGATCGTGTGAGACAATTGTAACATTCTTGCGATAACTCAATACTTATTGAAAATTGTAACAACTGTTACTGTATAAATTATTTTTTTTGGAAGACAAATTTTTGAATTTTGTTTTTAATTACGTTGATCGAGTTTCTAATTTCCTATACTTGTAAAAATTAATGCGGAATGCTGTTTGTTATAATAACCATCGTTTAATGTATTAATCGATTAGTTTTCTGAGAAACTGTGCAAGATAATTATTTTAACGATTTTAGATGAAACTCGAATAAGTATAAATAAAAAATATCAGAGTAATATAAAAGAAATAAAGAGACTGGTTGAAATTATGAAAACTGCTAGGCATTTATAAAGTATTTTTTATATCATGCTGTGAAATTTTATTCTAATAAATTCTTTTCTTAACTTCAAAATTTCGTTTGAAAACTCATATACTTCTATTCTGTACATTTATAGGATAATAATCTTTATCTTATTTCGCTCAGATCCCTAAAGAAAGCCTACAATGTGGTCCAAAACGTCGGCATTCATAATGGTTTACACTATTTTTTGGTATAATTTTCACCGCCATCCTAAAAATTTCCTTTTATTTTCAACTTTCAATTTAAACTTTAAACTGCAACTAACTATTTGTATAAGTCGCTAAAGGCTAAATAGTTTAAGACGGATATGGTTAATGCGATTTTTAAATTAATGCATAAATAAATCAGTGAAGAAATGATCTTTCTTCAGATCTTGAAAAAATATCGTGACGACACTACCATACTTCTCAATTGGTTTTTATTCATAATGCATAAGTTATGTCTGAACGGCATGTCGTTGGCAACATTTTACAAAGTTTCAGAGGAAAGCAACAATTTTATACATAAACAACATCATGTATATATATATATATATATATACATGATTTTTTTTAAATAAAATTGTTGCGTTCCTCTGAAACTTTGTAAAATATATATATATATATATATATTTTTATTATATTTATATTATATTTATTTACGATTCTTATATTCAAAAGATAAGGCCATAATCATATAAATACGATAATAAAATTAAAATCAACAATAAAAGTTTACCACCGACGTCCAGATATTGAAGCACTAATTTGCAGAAAATTTCGTTTTATAGGCAGTTTATACTGTAGTTTATACTTACAGCCCGGAGCTTTAAATTTCCGAAAACTTCAACGATTCTAAAGTGGCCGTAAGGAAGGGAAATAAACCGAGGAACACAGCTAATGGATGCTAAAATAATGAAAACAATAATTTCCTGTTGGGGCTGAAGGTAAATGAGTGTGACATGAAGCAGACAAGTCCTTTCTCTGATTATGGAACGAAAAGCCCCCTTCAGAGTCCTTGTCTTCCATTTTCTTCGAAAACCACAAGAGCTCAGCTCCTCGAAGACGTAAATTTGACAAAGGATCATCAGCTCTGCCTCAAGGCCCTGTCTTATTCATGAATTGAAGATCTTTAGACAGATATTGTTCTGCCTTTAGGTTAGAAGCAATCAGTGTACGTATATTCCTCTGATGACAGTGAATACCAGAAATTATCCCTTCATTGGGAACTGATCTGTGACGTGAATATACTTTATACCATAATATCAAGAAGATTTATTTGTATATTCATACACCTATTATAAAAGCTAATGTGTTGATAGAAAATATTTTCTTTATTTTTTAATGGATTCCTATTTAACACATTGTATACAAAAAAACAAAAAATCGGAAATTACGAGAAGCGGTCAACGTTTTTATTTACGAACAACCAGAAGATAAATAAACTAGAGTCGTTGATTTTATTTGTTGCACGAACATCACTTCAAATCACAATCGGATTTGTAAAAAATAAGTATAACATTTATTGTTAAAAGGGTAATAGATCAATTTATTATCATTATAATTAATTATAATAATAATTCTATTATACATAATTATAATTAATTATTTTCATACAGGATTTACACTTACTGCCTACTCCACTAAGCAAACTCATTCAGGAGAATTATCTAAAATCTACCAACTTAATTAGAGCAATTTAAGTAGTGCAGTCAAAGCTAATGCTGCGAATTTTCAGTGAAATTGATGTATAGAAATTAAAAAAAAAAAGAACTATTAAAATTGATTTAAAATACACTTTTAAGTTTATAATCTATATTAAAGTAGTTGACAATTGATATTCGATTCCTTTTCTTAGGAGTAGTACAGAATTTTCCAACCATTATCCAGTTGAGGCCGGTGTCCCTCAAGGCAGCGTTTTGGGACCCATCCTCTATATTTTACATACCGCTGGCATTCCTATTTATCCCGAAACCTTCCTGGCAACATTTGCTGATGACACCGCCATCCTATCATCCCACTCAGATCCTGATATTCCACTCTGGTGCAATAATTGGCGTGTCAAAGTAAACGAATCTAAATGCAATCACGTCACGTTTACCCTCCGAAGCAGATCTTGTCCACCAGTTCATTTTAACTCCATTCCGCTTCCTTTTTCAGGCACAGTCCGGTATCGCCAATTATATAGACTGCTAAACAGAAAATCTCAGCTTTCAGCTGTCAACAAACTGCTAATTTACAAGATAATTCTGAAACCTGTCTGGATCTACGGACTCGAACTCTGGGAGACAGCCAAATTTTCGAACATAAAACGCATCCAATTCTTTCAGTCCAAAGTCCTTCGAACAATAGTCAATAGTCAATACTATACTCCAATAATACCCTACATCAAAAATACCATGCAAGACGTTAATATCCCATTTGTTTCAGACCTTATTCGATCCTAATTTCACCAGAACCTTGCTCATCATCCTAATCCCTTAGTACAATCACTATCCAGCTCCACCCATCCCTACAACCTGAAAAGGTTGAAACGGCAGTGGTCCAGAGACCTGTTGAAAATATGCATATTGGAGTTCTGGCAATGGCCAGATTCTCCACTCAAGTTCTGTATGTCTTCGGCTATAGTGCTCTCTTTCAGTCTCCACTGGCTTTCAATGCCGGTGACGCGATTGACTTTTCCCTCCGTAATTGGGGAATAATCCTGGCTCGGGGAGTCACAGGCGTTTATGATGTTACGTTTATTTTATTTTATATAAGTTTATTTATTATTTCTTGTATTTAGTTTATTTTTTATATTGTTATTATTTCATTTTTTGTAAATATGATATGAATGATTTATTTTATCAATATTACAATTGTCCCTGCTGAAACAGAATGCAATATTGCTCAATTAATAAATAGTTGAAAAAATTCCTTTTCTTCTTCAAGATCTTTCTGTCATTTTAGCCAGACATTGGCATCAGTAGCTACTACCTCTAATGTTAGTTTGAGACATTAATAAAAACAAATAACAAAATATATGATGTATCAAATGTATGACAATATAAAATATATTGAACTAAAAGAAATAATAACAGTAATTTTTTTCTGGAATCGTTGTTTTCTCATACTGGCTTAGAAAAAAAAAATCGGTTACACGAAATTTTGCCAAGTAGCATGTTAATTTCTATTGCACTTTGTAAATCAGATAATTATATCCAAGTACTTTGAGGTCTATTGACTCGTGTTCCGCTTGAACTGATGATTTCAGCTTCATGATGGTTATGCTGTTGCCCGTGATCTAGCATAATTTTTATGACCACTTACTTGGTCGAGATATGCCGTGTAAAATCTACAAACTCAGGATCACCTATGGTTGTCTACAAAATTATGTCTCGCTTTAACGATCATGAAAAGAGCTTCCACTGAGGTCTCGGCAGTTTTCTTGGTTGGAGTTAGCGATAGCCAGTATCGGGTCAAACCTAAGGAAGGTGCTAACTCACCTCAATCCCTTCTGCGAAACAAAAACGATGGAATGTCCATTAAAAGCTCAAATTGTGGATAGCAAAAACGTAATCTGTAACATCTAAGGATCTACTTTAAAGAGACCCACCCAAGATTTCGGGGGACCCTCTCTATATATAATATTTTCCATGCCAAGATATATTATTTATGATGTGAAATTCAATTGGTTTATGCATTTTTGTTTATAGATAAGAATAAGTAAAAGTATTTTATAATTTCAGAGAGGGAATAGGAGAACACCACGGTTCATTCCCCTCTGGCTACTGGCCACTGGTCTTCGATAAAACTACCCGATGTCGGAGTTATTGGTATAGTCTATCCGCGATTAAATTTCCTGAATAAAATAAATATCTCCATTACACATTGAGCACAGCATAATACCTATTTAGAAATAAATTAATGTATTTATTGAAAAAAAAAAACATGTGGGTATAACAGTATATACAGAAATTTTTGTTTTTACTTGATATTGAATAATATATTTTGTTCCGAGAATGTCTTTGTAATTTGATAGTAAATTTTTATAACGTTCTCCTTTATGAACGTGACAGTAATATAAGTTTATGAACTTGATAACATATTTTTTACATGCCGTTTAGGCTTATATTGGAGCATAAAAAGACTTGTATATGACGGTTTTTGAGATACGACTAAAAGGAATTTTACTCCGCGGAGGTAGTTTCAAACTTCATAGTTCTATAAAGGAATGGCTCATATTTCAGATATTAATTCTATTATGGCAACGGAAAGTATTAATGTTTGTATTTAAAAAATTGATACAACCAGTAAAACTTTGAGTAGGTTTAGGTAATCTCTTAAACACAAAACTTTCATAGGTTTATCATTATATCATTTATCACCTGTTCCCTGCACTTGTGGTAATTCAATTTCGAATTTCAACACACTTAACTTTAACGTTAAACATAATTCAGCGACAAATACTTCGAATTTGTGCAAATATACGGTTTATGTGTTACAGTTTCTTAAGATGTTACATAATTTTTATTTAGTTAAAGAATACAATACAAATCACCAAATAATTTTACAAACATATGATCGTGGATGAGAGAGAGTCTTCAGGTGTTCAGCCTTTGGGAAATAAACGGGAAGGAAGGCAACACCAATGCTTTGCTTGTTCTTTTAAACTAAGTCCGGATTACTAGTAGCGTCCAACCTACAATGGGTAAATAAAAAGATTTGGGTAGCAGAAGGATGGAGCAAACCTTAATTTCAGAAAGGTAAACAATAGGTGTTTCGAGGCAGCACAATAAGCATAAAGAAATAAGAGTGCTTTACACATATGGCTTGAAAAATATTAAATAAATATTTAAAGAAAGTCTTATTTCAAGTAGTTGTCATAACGTAGAAGGAGAAGAAAATCAATATAATTTAAAAAAAAAATTAAACATAAAACAATAATTGAAAATTTCACAGCAAAATTTTGAAATTAATAGATCAGTTAATTTATTACTTTTAATTAACTAAAATTAAAAGCCTTTTTAATATTTTCTTAAAAGCGGGATGTATATGAATTTCACGGATGTATAAGTAGATTTACTTTGTTTTTTCTGAAAACATAAATAAAGCATAAATTGATGCCAATCATGCCAAAATGCGCTTTTGGCAAAAACAGCAAACAGCTAACTCAAACAAATGTTTTGTAGACAAACACCCTAATCAGTTACAAACGGTAGAGATATGTCAACAAGTTTTCTGAGAAGAGAGGATGGGAACTCTTTGCGACTTTCCTGTGAACAAATATTAAATATCGTTAGATCGTTATGACATTTTTATAAGAAAATAAAGCATAACTCTTGAATATAAACAGAAAGATTTTCATGTTGTTTAGCCTCCTTTAATAAATATCACAATTGTTAATACTCGTAATCTGATAAACTACTCGCTGCGTGGCATGGATTGGGGGTTGTATTTTGTAGGAAAATTATAATTGCATAATTTATTAAATTTTGCTGGGATGCCATCTTCTAGATAATTAGGCATGTGAGCAATAATAAGACTACTTTTTTTTGTTCATCCTGTATCCTGGACATCTCATTAACAGAACTACAATTACAACAACAATAAATTATTAATATTACGTAACCAAGGGGTTATTTTCACCAAAAAATTTGTAGTATTATTTAACTTTAACTTATTTTTTATTTAACTGTTGGTCTTATCCATCTTTTTTTGCATTTTCCCAGATCAATATCTAATTTTTGTTTCTGAAATGAAAGGAAATATCGGCTCCACTCCACTCATTTTACAATGCATCTTCTAATTTAAACTTTACTATCAAAGTAATTATTATCAGTTACATTAATCTACTCTTTACATAAACATTAATTATTACGAAATAGCTAATTAAATTATATTAATTAAAAACCAATTATAACTAATGTGCTATGTTTTATCTAACTTGAGTTGAGCTTGATTACTATTTAGCTCTAATACATTAGTCTATATATATAGGGATGCCATTGGGCATTCATTGAAGATGATTATCCCAAAATTAAGTAAGCTTAAGAATACTTTGAATTTCTTACCTTGTCCTCTAAATTGGGTACCTTTCCAAAGGCCTGGTTTGTGTTTACCATTATTTAATAACTAACCAAGATAGTGTTCCTACTTTTAAGTTTAATTATTTAATAACTAACCAAGATAGTGTTCCTACTTTTAAGTTTAATACTAATGTTAATCACCGTTACTGCTATCTTAATGAAATATATTTAAATTAAATATGGGCATGGTTACTAAAGAACTACCTCCTTGCTAACACTTATCTTTATTCTTCAAAATTAAAATAACAAACTATTACAATAAAAAGTTAACCATGGAATGATTCAGCCTAGACTTAGCCATTAATTGTTTTCACATAAATCTCTTATCTGTACTAATTGGTGTTGATGGTTCCTCAGGCGAAGGCTTGAAGGCGATGGTTGTAGGCTTGCATCAGGCAAGGTCAGGATACAGAGGAGCAGTCTCACATCAGCCGGTCTTAGTCTAGCCGTCCTGCCTAAGCCTCGATCAGTTTAGAAGTACTTCCTTTCCCCCTTTCTCTCTTATTTTGCCTAAGAGGGGGTTGAAAACGATGTTCATTGGCCGACTAGTTTTATAGAGGGAGGAAATTCTGGGATTTCATCGGATGGCTCCACCCCTTGTCCTGACAGCCGGTATCTGCGAACCATTATCCAACTGGTATAATTTAATCATACCTTTTCCACTTTTTCCTCGAGGCCAGCCAAACCTAAGGGGACCAATTCTTAAAATTGATTAGATGTTCCAGCTTTTGGCATTGTTAGAGTGTTAACTTCTCAGTAGGCTTTTTAAATTAACTTATCCCTTATCACTTATGTGGTGACATCTGTCATCGCCTGTCAGTTACCCTTCTCTACCTGCTCGACCCTTATTTCTTTTGTTCGCTATTGATATTGTTAAATTCTATAACGATAATATTTAACAATATCAATACATATCAAATGGAAGACATGAGTTAGAGTTACATGAGAAGGAGCTATGGTACAAATTTAAAGATTTGAGAAAATGACTAATAAAGTTTTGTGGTCCATCCAATCCATTGAGAAATTATGCTATTAACCAAAAATCTTGGATTGTTAATAGTATCGGACGAAAATAAGCACATTCTCAAGAAACAGTTCATTCGTACAAAAAATCAATTTTTGAAAATTTATAGCATCTTCATCCATTCCTTTCTTTATATTATTTTTTCTTAATATTTATGTTTTTCTAAAAATATTGTATATGCTTTAAAAATTGATGTTTTTTTGTAACAATGAGATAGCAATAAAAAAAGAAAACGTATTATAAAGCTACAAAATATTATGTAAAAGTAAATTTTTGTTGTTGATCATGAAAAATAATTAATTTACTATAATTGTGAAGATGGAATACGAAACCGGAAACGTCATGAACAAACAATAATAAATAATAAAATAAAAGTGGAAGCAATGCCGTATAAAACTAATGTACCATAAACAAAATTATAATATTTTACAATATTTTTAATAAAATACCTGAGGTGGACACCCCATGACTTTCTTGTGCGCCTATTAAACTATAAATCGGCGGCTCAAAAAGTGACTGAATTTGGCTACTAGTTTCCGAAGATAGAATTATCTCAAAAATGGAACTCGGCGTCGCGACGTCCATCTATTGACCCATACACACAGACGCATGCAGGCACGCATGCAGTTTCTGTAGGTCTTATTTCATTTTTATAAGTAGTTTTCTTTCTTCGTGTTCCTTGACAACATTAGAACTGTCTATGTCACTAGATAAGCATTGGAAATCGACGGTTTCAACATTTTAAGCGAAAGGACCCGCATATTTATTCTCCTGCTGCAGACTTGTCCAGCTCACAAATGTGGAGGAAAAAAATAGTATTTTACACTCAATTTAAACACTTAAAACGAGTAATTAAATTGTTTAATTAGGGTGGAAAATAGATCGCGTTCATAATCTTTATCACCGAACTATATGATCTCTGTTTTAGATGTCAGTATGTCTTTTTATTTAAGTTTATTAAGACCTCCTAGTAAAGTACCCCTTACACCAATACCTACACCAATTTCAACCAAAAGCTAGTACATTATTGATATTGATATAAAAGTCTTATTTACCAAATTTAAGATGTTTTGCATTATATTTTAATATATTTTTTATGAAAGTTTATAATGATCATTGTGTAAAGTACCGCTTCCGATTTACCAATTTAGACCAAAATCAAACATGTTATTTATATTAATATATAATTCACAAATTCTATTATTTCTTAATATAATTTTTGATGAAAATCAATAATGACCTTCAAGTAAAGTACCACTTCCAGTAATCATGTAGTGACCAAAAAGCGAGGTCCACAACTAGATTTTACATCAATCATAAATACAAAACTTTTACTTTCTAAGGCTAACCGTTTTTGAGTTATACGAGATACGCACAAACGTATGAACATACCTGGGTGATTCTCATTAGCCCTGACAGGAATACATGCCATCTCATAGCGTTTAGTTACACCATACGCTTTTTAGGCTTTAAGAACTCAAAACTAAGTAAAAAAAAACTTTTTTATTTGGTGGGAGGCTCGCTTCTGAATAAACGTTGTTTTTTTTCTTGCCATTTCTTCGTTGGTGTGCTTCACGAATATTTCTATAATTTCATCAGAAATAAACGATCGAAAGCAGTCGACGGGCTCGATTATATTGGCGGCAGTATAGAGATTTTTCCCTTTTTTATTATCAATATTTTTGATCGGGTTTTTCCCGGTAGTACTAGAGGGGTATTGTCCTCCATATTGACGATTCTTTGCCTTGTATTTCCTTATCATCAAATATTACGATCGATTCAACAGCATTTATAGAAAGATCACTCTCATTTGTCTTCCTTTTTTGTTTGGATGGGAAGATGTAATTTTCTTTTAGTCAGTTAGTCGTCGTTTGGAAATGACAGATTTAAGAGACGATTTTGTTCCAAACTTGAGGGACCGACTTCTAAATCTTGCTGTTCTTCTCGAAAATTTCTTTCCAATTCCTTTTCGATGTCAGATTCCGTCGGATCAAAATTTGGATCGGTAACTGAATCGTCGACGCTTTCATCATCGGAGACTTCCTCAACTTCGACTTCATTAACCTCATATTCCATTTCTGAGTCATCAGAAAAAGTTCTGTCCACATAAACCGAATCAAGCAACGCTTCTATTTCTTCTGACGTAATTTCTAGTAAATTTTACACTTTTTTTCTATCTGTATTTATGCTATGGATCTGAAAAACAAATCAGTGAAAAAAGCTGAGAAACCAAAATCAAAAACAAGTTACAAAAACACCTCTGAGACGTACCGGCATACGGACCGCTAAACTAACGTTGTACGCTTGGGAGGCGTATTTAAAAAAATTATGGTTAGTAACAAAGTACCATTACGAAGCGTGTAAAAGAAAAACATGGTTGGTAAGGCTTACGAAGCGTAGAAATATTTACATAGAAAGTACACTAAACGTCTCAAAAGCGTAGTTGGTTTAAGAAGGGAGATAACCCTGATCTTGAGGTCTAAGAGAGCGATACTGAACCGACGGGATCTTGTAGTCAATTGGATGGTGAAGACATATCTCGGAGGTGATGGAGGAAATCCAAAGACAGGACCTAGGGATTCACTTGTTAGCGTCACTCTACGCCTGAGAGACGTATAATGTCCCAGTCAGGATTAAAAATTTAAATATGACCTGAAACTTCAGGTCTGAGACTAAATTCAAATTGGCTTAATTTATATTTTGTATTTTTTTTTTATGATCTTCGAACCCTCTAGAAGCATTATCTACATTTTGTCCATGAGTTTAAACAATAACACGATCGTAGAAAAGTTTAGTAGAGATAATAATCAAAATTACATCTCAGGCATATTTCAAAAAAAATATCTGATGTTGACAACACATGACTTCCTAGTACATCTATTCAACTATAAATCGGTGGCTCAAAATGGGATCCTGAATTTGGGTATTAGTTTCTGAAGATCTCAAAAACGACACTCGGTGTCGCAAAATCCATCTATTGGCGCACACACACACACAAGCTCTTGATTCGGGAGGTCTCATTCCGTTTTTACATGTCGTTTTCCTTCAGTAGATAACAAGTTCCCTAGAGATTTTTTTCGTGTCCCGTGACAACATTAGAACTGTCAATGTCACTAGATAAAGTATTGTAAATCGACAGTATCAACATTTAAAGCGAATGAACCCGTTTAACTTATATCTTATTCTCCTACTGCAGATTTGTTCAGTTCAGAAATGGGTACAGAAAAAAAGTGTTTTACACTCAATTTTAAATCTTAAAACAAGTAATAAAATTGTTTAATTAGATTTTTAAACAATCGCCTTTATAGCCATTATCACCTAATCATATGATCTCTGTATTAAATGTACCGATTGATATACCTAATATACCTAAATAAATATATATATACCTAAATAAATATACCCATTGATGTAAGTTTATTATGTCCTTTAAGAAAAGAACCAAAATTTCAATCAAAATCTAATGTATTATTTATATAGATATAAAGGTTCTATTTACCAAATTTTAGATCTTTTACATTATAATTTAATATATTTTTTTATGAAATAAAAATAAAGTAAAATAAAAATATAGTAATAATAATAAAATAAAGTAAAATACTGACCTTCAAGTAATATTCTGGTTTGCCAATGTTAACCAAAATGTGCTATATTATTTATATTAATATATAAGTAATTAATGTAAGTAATACCTAATTTGAGAAGTTTTGCATTATATTTTAATATAATTTTTTATGATAATTCAATAATACCTTAATGTTAAGTATCACTTCCGGTAATCTTGTAGTGACCATAAAAAGAGGTTCACAACTAGATTTTTCAGCAATTCTAAATACAAAATTTAAACCTTTTACGGCTAACCGTTTTTGAGTTATGCGAGATACGCACATACAGATATCTGGAAAAATGGATTCAGGGATGTTAAAATGGATATTTCCGTTGAAATCTGAAATACGAAAATTTTCGCTATTACAATACTTCCTTTAATTCGTACAAGAAAGTAAAAAAAAATTACTATTCTAAAATAAAATTGTTCCTTTGTAAATTTTGGGTGATGCACTGTTGACATGGCTAGGCATATTCGTTTCAGCGGTCCAATTAACTTTAAATAATTATTTGAAGCAATAACCAATCATTTATGTTACTTTCTTATGTCAAGCAATATCATCATTTAGATATTATTTATTACCTTCATCGATTAATTAATTTTTCGATTCTCACATTGTTCTTCAGTTTCAGATTACTCTCTAAAATTTCCAGTTCGATAAATAACGCGCCTCTGTCCTGATGATAAATAAATTTTTATTGAAAAAACACATGGCTGGGCCATCGTATTCTATCAAATTATATCTAATATGTCTACGTTATTCTTCATTTTTTAAAATTTATTTAGGTATAACAAAACAAACTAGATTTAGCAGCATCCATATAATATTATTTTTCGAACTTCAATAGACTATCCGACGCACCTATGAAATTTCAATTAACAAAGAAATTCAAATTTTAGGTAAGCATATTAGGAAATTCGAATTGCCTCTTGAGGTAACATCAATATGTATGTATATTGACTACTAGAAACTAGGTAATTAACATTACTATCCAGGCATTTGGATTGAAGTTTCTACTAGTCAAAACTGAGTAGATTACAAAAACGTGAAAATTTTGCAGACAAAATATAAGTTCTAGAAAAGGAAATCGTAAAAGAATGTTATAGATTGAAACGTTTACATCTCTCCTACGTCAATTTTTGGCAAAACTTTATAGGATACTCACTCCTTCTCCTTTCAAAAGCATCTTGGGATTTTTTTTTAACTCCATGGAGTCTTACAAACTGAACATCAGATACGTCCTCCTGATTTATTTTGAAAAGTATTGCATTTTCTCCCACCGTTCCACAGTAAATAACTGTCAAGTCCTCCTCATCTTCGACTATAGGTCGCTGACACACTCCTACACATTTGAACTTGGTATTATCTCTCGGGTCACCAAGGTAGTAATAAAGTATGAGGTCCTGCATTTATTATTTCAAGAACCAGTTACTTTCTTGGTGCAATGAGTTTAGTCCCAGTTTCTCCACTGTTTACGCCTTGCCCACTATCCTCTCTTCGTCATTTCTTGAATCTTCGGTCTGGTGAGAGATCTTATTCCTCGTTCCAATGTGAGGTCTCATTCTATCGTCCGACTGCTCTAATTATGTTGCTGTTTGCAGTGCAAATGTACAAAGGAAATTTGCAATTCATAAAAACACTTATTAAAATTTCAAGTTCCAAATACATGACAGCAAACATAATTAAGTTAATCAAACACCTTTAGATTGGCTAAATAGAAATGTGTTTTTTCATAACATATAGTAATTTGATAGCATTCAATGAAATTTCTCATCATTGAAAGTTTTCAAATCATATACAAAATTATTAGGAAATAGAAACTCTCCGAGATCTCGCTTTATATTTTATTTTAGACGGAATACCGTTTTAACCGCTGAAATACATTCATCCGTTCATGATATATATGAGGAAAAGCGAATGAAAATTCGGATTATTTTCATCTAGTTTTCCTTTTAGGTTACGTCAACGGTTTGCATCACGAAAAAGGATTCATTCGTTTGCGAGATATAAGATGAAAAGCGAATGAAAAGTCGGAAAATGTCCACATTAGTTTTTCTCTAAGCATACTTGTAAACAGATGGAAAATCGTTTAAACCGCGAAAATGTATTCACCGATTCACGAAATATAGGAAGAAAAGCGAAACAAAAATCGCAAAAATTTCACACTCGTTTTCTTTTAAGCCTTCCTCTAAACAGTCGAAAATCGTTTGAACTGCTAAAATCCATTCACTCCTTCCCTAAATATAAGAGGAAAAACGTAAGAAAAGTCAGACAATTTTCGGAATCGAAGATGGAACGGAACGAAAACTGATACCATTTTGGTGGGTGCATCAGGACGAGCTATTCCGTTCCGAGGGTTAGTCGATTCCCTACCTGTTTGTTAATTCAAATAGAGTAACAAGCATGAATGGGAGCACACATGACTGGTAACGCACATGAGAAACGATGTTCAACGCCATGTTTATCACAATTAAAAAAAAGATAAAAATAAAAATAAAGTAGGATTGGAAAACTACCTCCTTAGGGCCTTAAAGTGACTAAAGAAAATTAAGTTTAGAGATAACATGGAGGCGAAAATTACGGTAACATACGTATGGAGCATTAAAAATACTCACCATGTTTATTGAGAAAGCAGGACGTTCAGCCTTCCTCCTTGTCACCACTAAACCGAAAAAAGCAGGAGTAATAGAGGCCACCTACTGGATGGGAATCCCTCCACGGCTGATCATTTTGGATACTTTACTGCCTACTTACAATGGTAATACACATGAGCCTCGCATTCGAAGCTGACTTGGAGACACACCTTCTTCATGATATCAAAGTGATGAAAGTCATTCTAAAAATTAAGAACCTCTTAATTAATTTGGGATAAGAATTGTAAATTCCAAGTATCCGTGGTGCTGTTTAAAAAAAAAATGTTACTAAGAATTATAGACAGAGATAATATCAAAAAATGAGTGGAGCCAATAACACACATGAAGTTTTTACTTAAACTATTTTTAAGAATTAAAATTTAAGTTTCTTAACTGTTTTGTGCTTAAAAAACTTTTGCTACATGGTACTATAAGTAAAAAAATTGATCAATTTCCGTTGAAAATTGAAAAAACAACTCTTCAAATCCTGTTATCTTGTTAACATGTGAAGACATGAAATTGACATTTGTAATGATAATAATAAGTAGATACTTATCAGAGACAAATAAATTATTAAATTAGATGTGCAAATGAATAAATTTTGAATTTGTCTTTCAGAAAAATGATATTCGATTCTATAGTTTCCCTTTATCGCGCAGTTAAAAAAAATAAATAGATATATAAAAAAATGTTACATTCTATTAATTTATTCTGAGCACAACTGCCCGTAGTTTCTTATTTAGTCTTCAAGTCATCTAGTAGTTTTATGCTAATGAAACTGAGAATCCAAATGTATTCCCTTTTAATGCTTTTGTTAAATATAAGCAATTCCCAGGAAAGCTTAAATTTAAGCCTAATCTCGGTAACACGTGCCTAACATAACCTTTATAATTGAATTAATTAAAACCTATTGATAATATTAATTAGCCTTTCGTGTGTTATGCTATTTAGATGAAAGTGTCCTGTTATGAGATACTTGCCGAATATGAGATACCACTGTATCTCCTCTACATTCATGAGATATTTACTTCATGAACTATTTGCTAGTGACCATTGAGGAACTGGGCAAGTAATACCTTTAAAACTCCTAATTGGAGTCCTCTCTACTCAGACCATTGCAATTATTCAACACACGTTAAAAGAAATTTTTTTGTGACTTATGTTTAACGGCTGATTTGGCACACATGGCAAGTGTAATGTTTTAAAAATAATTTTTACTGTTTGTAATCAATTATTCATTTTTCAAGAGTCAATAGTGCCAAGCTTTTTAATTTTGAGAAGTAATTAAGTGGTCTTGTAATAAAAAAAAAGAAATGGCTGATTCTAATATGAGACGATTTTTCCCTTTTTTTCCAAGTTTTTCTTAGTAATCAGATTTTAAGTTTGGTTCTTAAAGATTTACACATTTAACAGTAATTTTTTTGTTACATACATTTTTTTTTTTTTTTTTAATGTCTGAAAAACCTTATCAAGAAAGATCTAAGTATATCTCTAATCAAATATTCCAAACTTAGGCAAGATTTGTTTAGGCACCAGAACAAATATATAAATAAAACTGTAAAGAATCATTTTTATCTTTTTTGTTGTAAAATCATCTGAGGACTATGGACTTTAGCAACCCTAACCACAAGCAAAACTACTGATTTTGAATTTTTTTAAAATACTGTTTTAAAGGCATTTGCGATTATTAGCGCGTACGCGAATAACAAATAAAATAAAAAAAGCCTCAATTTCAAATTCCAGTTCGGACGTGTTTCATTTGATTGTTTTTTTTTAATTTTATTCTCTCGTATGTTTTTTTATTCGACCTCAATCAGATAGTTTCAAGTTGTTTAAATCCCAGCTCTCTTATTTTAATTTTTTTTTATTATGATCTCCTCAATTTATAACAATAGAAAATAGAATTTAATTGGCCGCCAATCAGAAGTCATGAAGCCATTCCGTAGATCAAGAAATTGGATGAAGGATTAACTACCGGATTTGGGTGAGTCTATTTTTTATTCAATTTTCTAATGTTGAGGCTTAATAGGAGATCTTTAACAATTTGTTTGTTTATTACAATTTAGATTTAGAAATACAGTCCATTTAATTTACACCAGCGATACTATCTTTTAATAAGCTTCTTAACATTTCAAAAGAGTATTAGTTATAGCGTTAAAAAAATAAAAATTATTTGGTAAATGTTATATTGGGAAATTCCCAGCGCTATTTTACAAAATCTCTCCTACCGTTGGTAAGAGCTGAATGAAATTCCCATTTTGTTTTCATAATTGTAGCCTTTTCTTCTATTGAGACCTCTTAAGTGGTAATTTGTTTTACAAAGCGCTGAAGCTATTGAGATGCCACGAGCTGTGTTGGACTTTAGCCTTTCAATGAATATTGTAATAACGGTTTCAATTGACTTCTTCGAATTGATAGATATTTATATAACTTTATAAAAAGATCCATTTATGTTATGCGAACAGTTTTAAATTGAATCTATAGATCGCTTTACAGAATAAACGCCGTAATGGGTTTTTATTGGCCAAAATATCCTTTTTATGGTGTTTTACTCTTTTATTAAAGTTTTCTTATTGTCCATTCAATATACATGGCCTGAACGGCTTATTCTGCTCCTATTAATTAAAATAATTTTGTCCAGTGATTTTAAAAATATTTTATTTTCATTTTTACTCTTTATGCTCTATTGATCCCCTGTTTTATTGCGAGCATACAGTAAATTTCGTTCCAGATTATTTAATAAACACATTTTTTTTGTCATCAAGTCCATTCCCACACGTTTTGTTAGACAAACGAGAATCTGATAAACCCGAGGTTTACTGATTCAGGTTTAATCAGGCCTATTAAATTATTTTTATTCTAGAGGACCCAACGAAACCTGTAGGACCTGCTTCACCTTTACATTCTTCCTTAAATGTATCTCTTCTAAAACAATAATCTCTAAGTGCTCAATTATGGTCTTTTTTTTTTCAATTCGATAGACTCATATATGATTTTTGAAATAAGGAATAACGATAGGGAGTGCGGTCAGAAATTAAGTGAGGTAATATACCTCATGTGTCCAAGCACATTTACATTCATATAGCTCCACGTAGGAATATTTGAACATTACACCCGCTGGCTTTGGTGGAGTTTTTCTCAAACTTCCTGATTCCTTCAGATGCGACGTTTTGGCTTAAGTTTGTGATTCACTCTTCCGCCTACTATCGTGATGAAAACCTACAACATAGGTTGAAACTTAAGTTGAAATAGTATTTGATAAAATTAGTATAGCAAGCAGCTTTATTGAATGGGCTTGAATGACAAATATTTCGATGTTAGAATTATTTTTTTAGTAAGGCAGAGGCTTTTAAAAAGAATAATTTAAATATGTAACTGATCCAACTAAAACTGCGGAATATGCATGAGTTGCTTCGTTATTAATGAATCAATTTTATTGTCTTATGAACTGAGATTAAATTACGTGGAATAAAATCTGACTGACTGCCTTATATCATTGCATATTTTAAGCAACCTTACATCAAGGGAATCGATTAAATATGTCTTATTTCTTCTAGTGATTTGCTTATATCAATGTTTGATAGTGTAAAATTAATTTAAATTTATTCATTTAAATACACTTAGGTTTAAGATATTTATTTTACTTTATTTCGATTAAATTTTAATTTTTTGTACACTTATTTGTTATTTCTGCAAATATGGAATGAAGAGTTCAAATAGCATTAACGCATATTGCCTTTAATTGTGACAGATTGTATTATTTGAAAATGAAACAGTGAAAAACCAAAATCGGTGGATGTCAACATTCACCCGTGAATGTCGACAAATTCCAAATGTCTTTGTGAAACACCGAAAATTTATTAATTTTATTATGCATTGGGACTTTCACCGGTGTATGCGGTCATATGACCTCCTGTGATAGTCGAAAACGAGAGGTTGTAGCTGGTTTTGACCGGTTCAAGCACCTTGGTTGTTTGTAACTGTAAAAGTAAGTGGTTTACAGCTAAATACAGCTGTAAAGCAAAGATCATTGTGAAAATCGAAGTGTCATGGTAGTTTAGGTTGTTGAATTAATTAAGACTGCCATACATTCTCTTTCTATATTGATATTATTTTAGTTGTGTTTCGTGATTTGCAATGTACCGCTGTTTGTTTTACGTTCGACAATTTCTTTACTAATAAATAAATATAGTCCATGCAGTTTCATTTTAGTTCTCATGATATAGGAAAAGGTTTCACATACACCATAAGTGCATGTTGAATGTCGACATTCGCCGGTGTAAGTAAGAAAGAATTAGATCTGACCAATATTTCGGACATAAGCCAAGCAACTTAGAGAATGTCGACATTCACCGGCATATCTCGACATATATATATGTGTGTGTGTGTGTATTTATATATGTGTGTATGCAGAGTGTCCATATAAATCGGCTCAAATGCCTCTCATGGCTAACCGGATGATCTAATCTAGCAATGGCAGAGAAAAAGTCGTAGGTCTACTTTTATGGTTTCACCAACAGTTATTGCTTTTTAACTTTGACGAGATACGTGCGGTTGACGCGTGGCGAAAAATTAGGGTTTGCAGATAACGCTTACTTTTTAATACGCTCATTTATAGTCATTAAAAAGTTAGATGATATGGTTTATAAGATATGTGGTTCCTAAAAAATAATAATGACGTTCATAACACAAGATTCTAAAAGAGTGTAAACCCTTCAACCTTGAAAATATTGAAATGGGATTTACGGGGTCTTTTATTACCTTTTAATGACTATAAATAAAGGTATTATCTGAAAACCCCGTTTGGCCCTGAGAAGAATTTGAGCCGATTTATATTAAACAGCTTGTGCAACCATTAGGCACTATTTTATTTATTTGATGTTTAAACTGTCTCGAAACTGTTCTCGATTTCAGATTACGTGATAATCTTGACGTATTATAAATCATTTTATATGTTTAATATTGCTTGGTATTGGTTGTTTCTGTTAATCAAAAGTTACAATCCAATCTAAGTTGAATAGACAAATTTAGCAAGACACGTTATCGTGATCTCAGGCGGAAGCCGAACACTTACAATACATTGGCCGGTCTTGGCAGACGAATTATGCGATCGGAAATGGCGCCATGGCTCCCTTAAACCTGGCGAGGATGTGGTGTAAGTATAATAAGATAAATCGGCCCAATTATTCGTTAATTATTCCGGCCTGTAGAACTTACACCTCGGGAATATAGGAGAGTTATAACTTAATTACAAAAGCTTTGGTACTATAGATTCCCCCGAGAGGGTCTTCCCTCCTACCTCCTGCATTATGTAGAATCATACCCCACCGCCTGGAATTAGACCTCGTACAGCCGATCACTCCGGGATAAATGTCATCATCGGTTCTTCTTCATACGAACACTCCTCATTTGGTTAAAAATAAAAAAAAAAAACCAAAAAAAATGGAATCTGATTGTCTTGCGACTTCACCCATGAATAATTCAGAGCTATGCAGATTGGTCTCAATGTTGCATGAGTTGAAAAGGCTGAGATGAGCAGTCGAATCGAATCGAATTATTTAGTTATATTCCATAAAATAAAAAATTGTTTGTTTGTCCTAAAGAATTTGGGCCATGTATATTTTTGTAACATTCGATTGTAACATTTCATCGATGCGATGAAAAATTTGCAACGATTTGATAGCAAATGGATAACTTGGGGAGTTAGCATGTCAATTGGCCATAGCAATAAAGCGATGTAGGAATAGAGTTTAATAGTCTTTATGCTGGAGTCTCACTTTTACGATAATGAGAGGGAATGGAAAATAATTTGTATGAGTTTTGTGTTTTGTTTTTAAATAAACAAAAATTATTCGTAAAAAATACATGTAATAATTATTCCGTTTTACACTAAAAAAATCAAAGCCTATTAAAAATAATTGAAAAATATTAAGCACCTATAAATTTTAAATATATATCTTATTTTTACATACTTATAAAGAAGAACAGAACTCGGAATTCTCAAATAAAATACGAAAAAATCACATAAATTAAGGTATTTTACCAATAAAATAGCCGACTTTAAACTTCAAAAATTGTGGTAAAACATTTTTCGTCAAGAGTGACGAAAATTTATAAACAATCCAAAATTAATTTAAGAAACATTGTTTTAATAGAAAATAAAATTACTGTTGGGAAATTTTAGATTTTGTTCCCTCCTTAACAAAGTATTCCAAATTCCCTGACTGCCACAAAGTATAATTTAACAGATCGGAAATACCGGAAACGCCGAAAAAACGACCACTTCCTTCAGGTATCTACTAGTAAGATACATTTCGTTGAAAATATGTGATTTCTTACTACAACTGAATAATATTTACTCCGAGGGATTAATGAATGTTTCATAGAGCTGAATATCGTGTTAGTGAATAATTAACTAAACACGACTAAGTGGAGTTTCGGCGGGGAGTGAGAAATAACTTCGTATAACTGAGGGATCCACGGGTACATTTTGATCAAAGCATACAGTATTTATTTATTTATCGATGTAATAAACATATGCTGTACTCATAAATGATAAACCCTTAATTTGGTATCATCAAAAAATTGTAATTTTGTTTATTTGTAACATTAAAAGGTATTCATAGATTTATTATTATTCCTCACATGCTCAAAACCAAAATCAGTTCGATGTAGTATGTAAAGCCTTTGTCAAATAGGAAATTGAGACATCTGATAATGTCGGCTATTTTTTTCATATATATATATATATTACGTATTTATTATTGATTCCCCTTAAATAAAATTAAACTCTGTATTTCTGAACTTGCTTTAAAAAAATTAGTAAAATATTTCGTCAGGAAATAAACTGTAAAACGAAACAGTCATTGACATTTTTAAAAAAGTTTCAGTGCAACTGTTTTACAAGACCGTTTACCATAAAAGCATTTATAAACATGTTTGTAATGGTCGTTACACTCTCATAAAACCGTCCTGCAACTTTTCAAGCCTTGCCTACTTTCATAGCCCAACTCTTTTGGGCTGTGGTCAGGCTAGGTTTACCTGGAAGGTTTTGCCGCTACCCCATTGCCTTTTCTTTTAACGATTTGTTATTATTTAATGATTTATGTAATTAGTAGTGGCCACTGCACGAGGGCCTGTGCAATTAGCGAGTTCACCCGTAGGTTTGAACCTGTGTTGTTTCTTGAATGAAACTGGCAGAATCCAAAAATGTTCAACACAAAGATTTCAACACAAGAACCTTCTGATGAAAATTTCCTGAAGAACTTATATCATTAGGTTTTTTTTTTTGGTTTTTTTATAAAAGTTCTGTAAATATAAGTTCTTGCCAAAACTTTTTTTTATAAAAGTTATAATATTAAATTCCTACTAGAACATTTTAAATATAAGTTATCACATAAATGCTTTCACATACTTTGAGGCAAATCTTTTTTCATAACCTTATTTTTTAGAAATTATTTGAATAAATGCAGAGATGTCCATAAAAACCTGTTAGATACGTAAGACACAATTCCATGAATATTCCCCATATTTATATGTATATGAATAGTGAGAACTTTTATTGTTGAGAAGAACTTTTAATAGGTTCTCACAAAAAAAGTTGGATAGAGAACTTTTATAATAAAGAACTAGTTTATGAAATTTCTGGACAAAAAATTTTTGGAGTAGCTTTAAAGTTCTAAGTTCTCGAATAGACTTTTACTATAGAAGTTCTGACATAAAGTTCTTGAATGAACTTTTATTATAAAAGCTCTCTAAAGAGAGCTTTATGATAAAAGTTCTTGCTTAAACTGTTTCAAAAAAGTTCCTAATAAAAAGTGTATGCTATGGTAAACAGGAACTTTTCAAAATTAAAGTGCACAGTTATTTTAGGAATTTGAAATTAACTTCAAATGATCTTTTCGTATCAAATCAACACGAAATCCACTATTTCGATTTTGTGTTAACGTGATTATTTAAATGTTTACAGAGAAAACACTTGATTACGATTCTGGAAATGGAATAGAATTTATCTGCATATAATTTGTATTATCGTGTAATATTCCGTAGCTATCATCAGATATTACTTGCTTGAGATATAGATAATTTTTTGTATTTTTCGAGAATTAATCTATTGAAGTGAGATGTACAATAGTATCTCTAGCTTACCTACTTACAACTATTTTAAACTTGTTTATAAGTGCATTGGCGGAACCTGTACTGGTTAGTTATTAACTGATTTTGAAAGATTCAATGTTTTGTTTGAAATCTTCAGTTAATAACCGAACTATATTATTTACCAAATTTTTGAGTTTTTGAATAATTGAAGAAGGGAAAGGAAACAGGTAAGTCATTTTTATTCTTCTATGCTTTTGAAAATAGATCAGGACCAAAAGATGCATCTTTTCAGAGCGTTCGGAAAAAACGTGTTTACAATACTACTGTATGAATTAAACTTCACAGGCTAATATTTCTTGAGTCGCATTTTTTCCCAACGTCCTTAAAGAATGCAGATTTTATTTCTGATCCATTAAAAAAAAGGACTGTTTTTCACCCCTGACCCTTCAATTAATAAAGAATATGGTGCGGAGCGCGGATCACTTACTACACTATTTGAAATATTTTTTTTAATTTTTAATTTAGTTTCTATGGAAATTCAATTAAGTTAAAATTATTAAATTACAATAATTGTAAAGGATTTATGGGTACTTCGCCACTCTCCGTTATCTTTTATGGCTTTATATGTTAGATATTATTTTTTTCTAAAAACTTTAGCTTTCCAACGGTTTATTTACTTATATTGCTACTCTTTATTATTATATTTATCCGCTTTTCCCCCTTAGTTAATTAACAATTTTTTTCAAAGTTTATATTTATCTAGTAATGTAACCAACCGTCATCAATATTTGTACTAATTATAAAATTAATCTAAAAGTTTGTTTATTTGGTGTTTAACGTCTTTAGGTGCTTCCACCAGGGCAGAAAGAACGGATTATCGTACAGGTTGCCAATCTATTCAAGCTAGAGAGGCAATGCCAATATTCATGGATCCACCATGAAAGAAATTTCAGCTGGCCCAGACCCGATTCGAACCAGGCAGACATGTTGGATTATCCTAGAGGTTGCCAATATAATTTAGCCAGAGAGGGAAGGTCGAGATTCATTCCGTGGGTCCACCATAAAATAAATTTCAACTTGACCAGGACCGATTCGAACCAGTGCCACTGTCTGACTCGAGAATCCTAAGGTGACGCCTTAGCATGCTCGGCCACCATTGCCCCCTAATCTAAAACTAAATAGATACATTTTAACTCTTATTTTTCTTTAAAAGAATTTTTACCTCAGTTAAAGCTCAACATTTGACATATTTGACAGTTTTAATTTCTTTAGCCAATTTCTCACGCTGTTCAAAAGTGATGGGCTTTTCAATTGTTGCAGCATCATCTCTTAGATCTATTTGTTCCAACAAGGGAGAAAGATGTTTTCTGACAGTGGTGCGTTATTTCTGGTACCCACTAAAGAAAATGATACAACAATAAATAAAATTCTTGAAAATTTTTACTACTAATAGTGAGGTATTGTTAATTATTTCAAATAAATAAAATTAAGGTTGGTTAAGGGTAAGCCATTTTGAATATTCGGCAATTAAGCCCTGTCAGAATATTCCAATCAGTATAAGACCTAGCTGATATAAAAGACCATTTAAATGTTTATTGATATACCAAGTTAAAGCCTTTTTTGAGAAAATTGTAAAAATGTGTTAAATCTATGATATAAAATGACACTTCCGGTAAGTCGATTTTAGCGAAAAAGTTGCTAGACTTATTCCAACCTTAAATACTTAATTTGTTTCTTAAATCTTTTCGTTTTTTTAACTAGACGTACACAGATCATTTTAGAAGTACACAGATCATACACACACAGACCATTTTGCGAAACTTTTTTTCATTAGTGGTATATTGGTGTATAATGAATGTCCTTTCCTACTCCTAATTAAGGCAAGCAGGACGGGTTATACCAATAGTTTACCATTCTATTCTAACCAGAGTGTGAAGTAACAGATTCGTTCTGTGGATCTGCCATAAAATAAATTTCAACCCGCCCAAGATCACATTCGAACAGGCGCCGCATCATACTGAAGGTAACCATTTTGCGAGACTTGGTTTATTCAAACCTAAAAAAGTGTTTTTCCGTCGCAAACTCGGACTCGGAAAACTTTCACAATTGTGATACTTTCCGTTACTGTATATTTCATAAATAGATAGGGTGAGAAGAGAAAGGAGATAAATAATCCCAAAGCTTTTAGTAATAATCATAAAGTTTCAAATTTTAATATTTCTGGTATTATTGATTTGTAATAACGGTTTCATGATTTTGATATGCCTGTTGTATTAAAACGATCCTAAAATAATATTCAAACAAGTTTTCCTTTCTTTTTAGGTTTTAATTTTTAAATAATCTACAATGTGATCTGAAAATATTAAATAATACGTAATTAAAGAGTATTTCATTTTGTAGATATTCTAGAAACATAACATTATTCGTCTCCTTCCAAAATTCGCCTCATCAAGTCGACCCTTCCTAAATGGAGTATTGAAGTCCTTGGACCATGACTGGCTTTAATGCCCGAACCTTGTTTCAGCAAGAAAATAATATGAGGATCGCTGCTGTCCCTACTTCACCTCTCGCAGTCAAAGCAGAAACTGTTATGTATTTTACCCAAATTTACATTTTTAACTATTTGAGATAATGTTTGAAAATAAAGATTTCCTCAACTGCCGTTAACTTTAACGTTAACGTTAATATTTAATTAAAATTATTTTTGTTGTTACACCTATCACTGTGTTTCTGGTTAAAACTGGTATCTACTAGACATGAGAGGAGGCTTGGAAAAGAAATTTATTTTAATGATATATTTTCATCGATTTCTGAGAGAAAAGGATTAGTGTTTTCTGTGACGACAAAAACACAAATATATACTCATGTGACTCACTCACGGCCCATGAGGGTCATTGATGATGCTAAAAATAAATACGAGAGTCATGGATGATGCTAAAAATAAATAAAATTGATCTTATTAGGGATTGATAAATTATTTTCCACTTTTATCAATCCCTAATTAGATTTGAACTTCACGGTACCAATATGGATTATTTTTCGACCAGTAATGACTATCATGACAATTTAAGGTGTCATCACTATTAAATGAAAAGGACACCCCGAAACCGACTCGGCTTGTTCTCCGTACACATATCCGGGAATTAGCTATTACTTCATTTAAAACACACGGTACAACTTTACAAGAGGGGCGCCTTATCACTTGTTCCTCCCGATCTTACCCGAAGGTCGCCGGACTAGCATACTCTAGCACCATTTGTGCTAACTAACTGATTTGCATTCAATTGTAACATTCGTGTTCATTGGAATTATTAAAATCATTACTACTTTAATTGCATATTATTTAAAATTATTAGTGCTGACGATTTTCGCTAGCTACCCTCGCTCAAGAGATAAACAAACTCCAAAAGTTTCTTTTCAGTTGAGATCGGGTCCTTACCGTAAATTATCACTCCTTTAAATTATTACTACAACTTCCCCAGACCACCGGAAGTCGACAACACTAAAAATTTTAAATAATCAAGGCAGTAATAATTTTAATAATTGCAATGAATACGAATGTTAAAATTGAATGCAAAGGAGTCAGCACAAATGCCGCTAGAGTATGCTAGTCCGGCGACCTTCGGGTAAGATCGGGAGTACCAGTGATAACGCGACCCTCTTGTAAAGTTGTACCAGCACACTGTTGTCTTTCAATCTGTCGTCGTCATTTGCTAAATAAATATGCCTGTCTAGCTCTATCAATTAGTCGGCAAATAGTCTTGTGAGAAGGACGGTGATCCCTCGCACTATAACGTCCCTTGTAGAGCCTTGAGACAGATCAATATTTGTCTCTTCATTCACCTATAAGTAGGAGCATATCAAATATTTCACTAGGTGAATAATAAGGAGGATAAATCACTTGTTACTCGGAGTAGAAACAAATAATAGGTACATTACATACATTTTAAAATAAAAGATGGTATTAAAAGATTAGTTTAAATAAAAACTGTGGAAAAGTAAAAGTTGAATAAACAAACTCAACTAATCCTCTTTATGCTTATTGGCAAACAATAGTAAAGGGATTAAAGACTTTTAATTTCCAAGATATTCTGCTTTGAAATTATATTACATAGAATTTCACTCTTTTCAAAATTAATGGTTATTCCTTTCAATTGTGAATTTTCATTTATGAATGATTGCATCGAAGCCGTTGCCACATAGATAACCGTGTTCTTTTCATAGGTCCACTTTTTGTCTATTTCAAAAAACTAATATATTTCATCTTAAAAAAAATAATAATAATAGTAGTGAATAACTTCTTTTGGCTACTAGTGAATTGGTTTTAAAATAATATTAAGACAATTGTGAATTTTTTATGTGAATTTTTACTGACACAAACATTTAATGTATATTAAAAAGTACTTGCAAAATGATGTCAGGACATCAATTTATTTTGTAATGATATCCGAGCGATGTACACTTTGGAGCTGTATTGTCAGAGTGTTTGCAGAGGACCTGAACTCCCTTGTTCCCAATTACATGGCGACCGCTCCAATTGACCACATGCTATCTGTAGCATCCTTTGTTATGAGAAGTAGCCCGGTCCGGAGGGAGCAACCAATCCTGGCGAGGAGTGATAAGAGCGAGGAGAGATAGGGCAGATTATCCATCAGGGAGTCTGTTTAGGCACTCCTGATGAATAGGACCGGTGGGGCGTCTCTACCGGAGTAAAAACTCGGATCTTATCCCTTCTTCTTGTAACAAAGCTCTTGACGGATACTATTGTTTTTGTAAGTATCTTCTGATATGTTTTATTTTATTTTTTTCAACAAACCGACTAAAATGCAAAAGTTGTAGTGCTTTAAAAAAAAAAATCAGATATGAAGAAATAATCATTGCACGTTTTTCACAGTTGGGATAAAAACAACCAAATGATACTAATATCCGTGACATATCAGTGACATGCTCCCTGTATGTACACAATAAGCTACTCTAATAAACAAAGTTAGGATCATGGCAAAAATAATATATAGAACTAAAATGGACTTAACGAACAAACTTTATAATAAGTTTATAAATAAGATAAAATATCAGAATAAGTAAAGTATCTCAAATTGATTATTTAATTGTATTTATAGTAATCGGAAATTTCTAACAAATAACTAACTGTTAACAAATTATAAGTTTGACAAAATCAATCAAGCTTATATCATTTTCTGTAAGATATCTGTCTAGTTCCTAATTAGGTTTATAAATTCATGACTACTGTTTTTCCCGTCTTGTTATTAAACTAGACAAAACAAAACTTAGTTTGTTCGAAAATTACTCAAATTATTATTTTTATTTTGTTTTAACATTTTGTTTTATTTTTATTTTTACAGCTTCGGCCTGACCATGAGGGCGATCATTGCATCATTGTACGTTTTTTTTGCATCATTGAAAATGAATAACAAATCATAATTTTTGTTGTTCTTTTTATTACTTTGACCATTCACCGATCCCAAAATTATATAATTTTTATTAATCGGAACAGTCCGCCACTCATTATTTCTATTTTATATAGTATTCAGTATCAATGTTCCACGGCTTTTGGACGTTGTACTGTATTATTAACTACATAACCATAATGAATATATGATCTTGTTACACTAAAACAACTCCCGTGTATATTTAGTGGTGCATAAGCAATACAAGATGTATATAATAAATGGATGGGACTTGATATAGTCAACAAGGATGGATCGGTGACGCGGTCAGACAATCAATCTAGGTACGAATACTCGCTCGGTAATAAAGAGCTCTTGGTTAGCATATAGATGGGATGGGGTGGCCACATCCACTACGGCAGAAAAAAAGGAACTGAAATCGCCCCTTTTCGGCATGTATATGTGATGTCATTATCTTATTTGCAACCTTGATATGCGGTTCTGCCAATTTTTCGTGGATTTTCTGAGCCGCAAAAAAATGTAATTTTAAAATGTATGCTGTTTTTACGCTGTAAAGGAAGTATTTTAATCGCGAAAATTTTCAGATTTCAACTGAAATATCCATTTTGACCATCCTTGAATTCATTTTGATTAGTTTCGTCGTGACCACTGTACGCACGTTCGTTCATATACCTCATAACTCAAACACGGTTAGTCGTAGATAGTTGAAATTTTGTATTTTAAGATTGTTGTAAAATCTAGTTGTGATCCCTTTTTGGTCACAGCACGATTACCGGAAGTGGATGATTGATTTTCATCAAAAAATATATTAAAATATAATGCTAAACTTCTCGAATTTGGTATATAAGACTTACATATTAATATAATATTATATAATAAAGTTTAGTTTAAATTAGCAGCCCGTAAGTAACTTTACATGAAGGTCATATTAGACTTTCATAAAAAATTATATTAAATGCTAAAATTCTCAAATAAGGATTCTATGTCAGTATGAATATAATAATAGATTTTTGTATGTATTACCGTATTAATATATAGTAGTGATAGTATTAGTATAGATTATTTTTCGAAATAATTAAGTAATATTCACTATATCTCCGCTAGTATCCGTCCGATCCCCATAATTTTTGTTTTTTATTATAGGGAAATTGATTGCCTTTAGATTCACTGTAACAAAACACGAAAACATTCGGTTTTTGGATTCTTCGAATATTGAAATGCAAAATATTGAGGAGAAAGGGTAGGGGTAAACTTTGTTTTTCCTGGTCGATTCCTTTTCATTATTAATTATTGATATAGTCTTTCATCATCTTTCTTCGGTCAAAAGCTTTGAGGGAATGCTTTATTTGTTAGCAATCACCGTAAAATGTTAATATGAAATGTTAGATATAACGATAACATTCAGTCACCAACCATTTATTTTTCTTTGAAGATTGCTTTCGAATTTTTAATTTATTTTAATTAATTTATCTTTCATACTTCATCGTCTTTCTTCGGCCCGAGATATTGAGGAAACACTTTACTTTATTAAAATATTAAAAATAAACCTAAAATGTTTCTATGAAAGTTTAGATATAAAGATGTCACCATGTATTTTAGTGCCTATATCGCTAGGTTGATTTGACATTTTTGATCAAAATCAGATTATTGGCGATTCTGACTCCCCTTTGTCTAATACACAAGAGAAACAAACTCTACCTGCGATATGTTAAGATCGTTTTATTAATTTTTTTTTTTAAAGACTACCTATGTTTTCATTTAAATTTTACATATGTTTTCAATTAAATCAGTGGTATGGTATTTTAGTTTATTATTTTCAATAATAGACCTTTGGAATCGACCAAAGAAAATTTTTTTGTAACCCCCCCTCAAAATTTGAGATTTTACGTTTCAAGATACGTAGAATCCAAATATCGAATAAAAAAAAATCCGTCCGTCCGCCGTCCGCCGTACGCCGTACGCCGTCCGCGGCTTTTCTCCGAAACTACTGGACCGATTTTCTTGAGATTCGGTACCAAAGTCACAGGTCACCCCGGGATGATCCTCGGAACTCGACATTATAATCCGTCTGTTTGTTTCAAAATAGCGGCCGATTAGAGATTTCATAAGTCCATAACTCGGTCATTTATAAAGATAGAGAGAAAATGTAAGGTGTTTTGGAATCAGCATAACGAGAAACCAAAAAAATAAAAAAATAAATAAAAAAAATTGAAAAACAAAAAATCTATAATAATTGCCGATTAAAGATCTTATATACCCATAACTTGGCCATTTATAAACATAGAGGAGAAATGTAAAGTGTTTTGGAATCAGCATAACAAGGCATTAAAATAACAAAAAAGAAAAAAAACGAAAAAGAAAAAAATCTCTATCTGTAAATGCTTTTGGTTTATTATTTTCAATAATCGACCTTTGGAATCGACCAAAGAAAATTTTTTTGTAACCCCCCCTCAAAATTTGAGGTTTTACGTTTCAAGATACGTAGAATCCAAATATCGAATAAAAAAAAATCCGTCCGTCCGCCGTCCGCGGCTTTTCTCCGAAACTACTGGACCGATTTTCTTGAGATTCGGTACCAAAGTCACAGGTCACCCCGGGATGATCCTCGGACCTTTTTTGTTTGGTGCTTTTATTGTATTTAAACGAAAGCTAACGAAAATCCCTACAATACGAACGAATATTTTTTACTTTGACAGAATAGATATTTTTGTGGAATTATAAACAAGTGGAATAAATAAGTGGAAATAATAAACCATTGTGTAATAATTTGCAGCGTTTTTTTTATTAAATAAACATCAAAATTCGAACTTGGCTTTAGTTTGGTTAATTTTGGTAAACTAATATTATTGAAGATACAGTACACATGCTACATATTGGACTCTCCTCCGTGTACACCACATATGCATACTCCAGATATCTTTGAAATATAACTAATTGGAAGTAATAAACCATTGTTTAATCATTTGCAGTGATTTTTATTTTATTGTACCCTTCAGAATTGCAGGTGCGATTTAAATGTACCAATAATGAATTATTTCTCCTACTATTTTGGATAATGCTGTAAATGATATCTAATAGAATCGAAGATATGTGATATTAGTAAATAATTTATATTTTGAAAAGCGTTGTCTTTATATTTATTGTAATAATGCATCTTATTTATGCCCTATCTATCATTCATGATTTGCTATCTCTGACTGATTATAAAATTTTCTGATTTAAACCTGATAATTATTTCTTTTTGTAATCAGATTTCTATTGCTAAAGCATAAACTTTATAAGTATATAGTATATACAATACTGAGGAAACTAATTCTATAACTAATAAACTAATTCTAAACGTAACGTACATATAATTAGGCTAATGAATTAAAGGGGATCTACAATTGAAAAAGGCGCCTAAAAAGGAGTTGGCTCTTTCCACGACCTAAGATAACTTTGTCCAATTACTCTGGTAACAACGTAACCAATAAAATGGTTTACCTGGGTTCTGTCTGTCTTTGCCACACAGGTTAATATTTATTTAGTAGTGAGACACTTTGTTGATTGTCAATGATTGCTATTATGAAAGACAAGAATAAATATTTGGAGATAGGTAGTTTATAACTAACTATTATACAAAATTGAAGAATTTGCGTGTTTGAACGCGCAAATTTCGGAAACTACCAGTCCGAAGGAAGAATTTAGGCTTTATAACGTCATGCTATGACCCATTGGAATGAAGCTGTAATTATTTATAGCAGTTAATAAATTGCTAAGAGGAAAAGTGTCCAACCTGCGTACGTGTCCTCATGTCAACTCCATACCCGTGGGAGAAAGTTGACTACACAATCTTTTTAACAAGTCTGAAAAAGATATTATGTGAATAAAATGGAAGGATAAGGGAAAATAAAAAGTGTGAAAACTTGATAGTTATTTAGTGAAACTTTATTGCGGTTAGTAAAAATTTATTTTCGATTTAGTCCTGTTCCTTGAAAATGTCTTCGATAAATGAGGCTGAGCAGCATAACATAGGTTATTATTTTAAAGATTATTTTGTATTAAGCCGTTGTTGAGGCATGTCTACCCGATTAAAAAATCCACCTTAATAAAACTAATGGTCATGAGAAAACGTTGTCAAGTTGAAGATGGAGAGTATACACTCAATTTATAAGTATAGACTCACAAATGATAAATCAGCGAATAATATGGATGCGGATATCTCACGAATAGTCCTAATATTGTAATTAGGTTGATTTCACAAAACTATTTAGTCATATAACTACAATTAACCAAGAAAATCATGATAATGCCCCATTTGAGAACTCACCCTATATGTCCTCGACGCCCTATAAAATGCATTGATCAAGGAGAGTTTAATGTGGCTACAAGACATCGCAATGAAATGAGATATTCAATTCTTTTGAAATTGACTCTGATACTCTGATTTTTAACCTTTGCCAGGACGAATCCGGTATTGTTGAATGGAATCATCCATCATTTATTCCTTTTATTAATCTAGTTTTCGAAGGACGGACTTATTATTCTTATGCAAAGTATTCCTTCTATATAAGGGACCCTAAGCCGCTTGGAGACGATTTCCAAACCATCAGAATTAATGAGATTCGACGAAATGGCACCTGAAGAAAATTGATTTTTAAAAATTAATGGATTTTGATGAAAAGTATATTTATTCTTTTCTTTAGCCAACCTTTGAGGCCTTTATTATAATTGATTGTACTGTCTCATGTACATCCTTATAGAATACATAACTCCGCTAATGACATATATATAATATATATAAACAGTCTTTGTCAAATTCACGCTCTGTCCTAAATTAGTTTCAACCTAAAAATAATTTTCAGATCTTGATTGTATTACTGCATTGATTATTATAAATTAGTTTTATAAAAATTCTAGCATTTCGAAAGTCTAAATGATGTCAAACGTCCGTTGGGAAAAGGCTGATCTTAACTTCACAAAATGGATTCCATTATGAGCAATATTCTGTATTTCTAATTATTATATGGTCATATAATAAATTGAAATTTCACAAATATGCTGTCTTGCTTCCCAACTCAGTGCTCTAGCGAAATATGACAACGAAATTTGACCAAAGAGAAATTTTATTTCTTCTCTGTAATACGTTTCTGTTTACCAGATAATCCTTTTATGGCTATTTACTTAATTTTCAGATTAATTAGGAATGTGGGACTGGTGTTAATGTAATTTTTAATAATCGAAGTATTAAGGTTAAATAGGAATATGTGCCTCATTAAGATCGCCAAGAAAGATTCAGAAGAGGAAGAGTCAGGCTTGACCAGATATTCATTCTAAAGCAGTTACTCGAAAAATGATGAGTAGATTAGGATGTGCACGCCTTATTTATTGATCTCAAATCAGTCAATGATTCCGTGGACGGAAACAGTCATTGGAAGATCGTAACTGGTTACTCCCGGGAAGCTGGTGAGGTTGACGAAATCGTAATGATCCAGAGTCTTCATGTATAAGTATCTGAAGCACTTGAAGATGAAAGAGATAACAGTTTTTATTGAAAAAATAATACAAGCTGTCACACTCCAGAACAAGATGTATTGGGACTAAAAGAATAAATTAAGGCCATAACTATACCATATAAAGCTTTTCCAAGTTAATTGTAACCTATTCCAAATCAATTGTCACCATTTCCATTTCAATTGTAACTTTTTCCATTTCAATCGTAACCTTTTCCATTTCAATTCTAACACTTCTCAAATCAATTGTCACCTTTTCAAATTCAATTGTAACCTTTCCCATTTCAATTGTAACCCAACCGGACATGAATTAATTTTATTTTATTGATGATAAAATCATTTTAATCACAATAATGACTTTTGAAATTATTTAGGCATATTATTCCGATTTTTTTTCGTTTATTAGATAGTTGATATTAACTGCTAATTTCAAATAGCTTATATTTTTAAATAAAATTGTTGTTTATTTGTTTTTAAATATTTATTTCCAGGGGGGCGGGATGAATTTTATCGATTCGATGATGGTTCATTAAGTTTTCCAAGTTACTAATGTCAAACTTACTATAGAAATTTCTGCCACGAGCATTTCTACTAAATTATTAGTTTTAAAAATTCATCGATGTAGGAATCGTTTCCTAGGTTTTCAAAGGCGCTATTTCTGAATTTACCATCGGATTTTACTCGCGAAAGTCCAATATAGTGGGTCTAAATGTTGTCAAACGTCCGTTCGAGGAAAAGGCTGATTTTTAACATCACAAAATGGCATTTTTGTCGCGCATGCTAATTTCTATTTCCCGTTGCTGTTGATGTTTTCTATGATATAGGGATCGTTTATTGTTATCGACGGTTCTGATTCCATTTTTTAATTAAATTTATGATTGCGCATTCACATTTTGCCTTTCCGTTACTGTTAAAGTTTTATATGATAAAGGTATCGTTTATATTTATTATATTCGTTTATGTTCGAGGGTTCTGATTCCATTGTTTGAATTTGATTATCTATCGCGCTTGCGCTTTTCGCTTTTCCGTTACTACTGAAGTTTTTCATGATATGGGAATGGTTTATTAGTTTTTCGAGGGTTCTAATTTCATTTTTTAAATTGGATTTTCGATCGGGCTTGCATATTTTGCTTTTTCGTTACTGTTGAAGATTTCTATGATATAGAAATCGTTTATTCGGTTTTCGAGGGTTCTGATTCCATTTTTTTTTTTATTTGACTTCTGATTGCGCAAGCGCTTTTCGATTTACTAATACTAAAGCTTTCTTTGACATAGAAATCGTTTATTAGGTGCAAGCGAGTTCTGATTGCATATTGCAAATTTAATTTTTTTATCAAGTGTATGCATTTCAAATTAAATTCTATCTATTAATTATATTCTACCTACTTATTTATTAAATAAACGAAAAAAAAATGTCGGAAGAATGAGCCAAAATTATATCAAAAGTCATTATCCTAGTTAAAATAATTATTTTTCAATACTAAAATATACAAAATAGAATTAATTCATGTCCGGCTAGGTTACAATTAAAAGGGAAAAGTTACAATTGAAATGGAAAAGGTTACAATTGAATTGGAAAAGGTGACAATTGATTTGGAAATGCTATATACAAAGTGAAAAAAAATAATAAAATAAAAAAATAAAATAAAATAAATAAATAATAAAAAATAAAAAACAAAATAAAATAAACAAATAAAAATTCATCCTCTTCATAAGAAAGGTGACAAAACAGATGTAAAAAACTACCGTGACATCTCCCTTCTCTCTTTAACATTAATTCTATCAAAAGCCATTCAGACCCGAGGAGAGGAGCAACTTGACTCATAATTGGGTGAATATCAAGGAAAGGACGATCATGTACAGAGCAGGTCATGAATCTTAAATCTGTCCTTTAATATCAGAAACTCAGAAATAAGTGATTTGTGGTTGCTTTAGTCGACTTCAAAAAGTCCTAGAATTCTATAGATCCACATACACTCCTCCAAATTCTAAAGAAAATGGGTTTAGACAATGAAACAAGAGCAATTATCCAACAAATCTTAACCGTCACTTTCTCCAGAGTGAAATTCAGTGGAGGGAATTCAGATTTCAAGACAGGTGTTAGGCAGGAAGACGGATTGTCTCCTCTGCTCTTCAATTGCGTACTGCAAAAAATCATTCGGGAATGGCGGAAAGAGATGTGCAGAGAAGTGGCCGAAAATGGACTTATATTGAGATACAAAAGAGCTGACCTGATAATAGATTGCCTATGTTTTGCAGATGACCTAGATACCACAGCAAAACAAATGAACAATCGTCATACCCAGGCAGCAAAGGCAGGTCTCCAGATCTCCTTTGAAGAAACAAAATTTATAAGTTATATTAAGTCGGCTTCCAACGTGTTAACTGTGGGACAGGAGATAATCAAGCGGGCGGAAAAGTTTAATTACTTGGGTGAGTGGATAGTGGCTAACAACTCTGAGAAAGAAGCATTCACATCAAGGATCAACAAAATGGAAGTAGCATACCAGCTAACTAGACATCTTTACAACAAAAGCTCGGTGTCCATCAACGCGAAGCTAAAACATTATTGTACTGTCTTTTGTCCAACGGCCCTCTAAGAAGCAGAATGTTGCATTGAATAAGAAGGGTCTGACTGAAAAGTTAGAAAACAAAGAAAGAAAAACCCTGAGAAAGATTCTAGGACCAATCAGTGAAAATTGCGAGTACAGGAGACGGCATGGTAAAGAACTATACCTGCATGTATCGGTTATAAATTCGAAGGACAAATTTTCCAACTATTTTGAGCATTTTATTTATAACTCCAAAATGGGGGTTTCTTCAAACTTCAAGAGTTAAATTATTAAAATTAAAATTAAATTATTTTATACTTCCAATTAAAAGTTTTCGTTAAGAATCACTGTTTCGGAGTTATGAATGAAAACCTGGGAAAGTTCGGAAATTGGTCGTATAGCTATACGAATTTACCTCCATTAAATTTATAATTTATTGCCGATGGAGTCATAAATTACAAAACGTCATTTAAGACCGAAGCTGTATATCCTTTTGACTTCAACGGGTCTACTAAGTTTGAAGACTGTCTGTATATATTAAGTGTGAAAATAATTGAATAATTGGTGAAAAAGTAAAACAATCGGTCTAGAATTAAAAGAACTAGCTTCATTGAGGGTATAACCGGTGGGGATATAATAAAAATTGATAGGACGTAAATTTTAAATATCACAAAATCAGTAGCTTCTGGTGGAACCCATTGGTTGTATTGCACTTTAGTCAAAATAGGCCTTCAACTAAAGATCTTACGAGTTTTTAAGTTGCGTCCATCATATTTCTTTGTTTGGTGGTTAAAATTAAAAATTTGTCTTTTTGCGATTTTCTCATCGGTCAGTGGCTAAAAGCTACAAGTTTTCCAGTTTCCAAGTTTATATCTCATCTAGTAATTTGGTTAGAATTTGTAAAGATGAATGAGTGAGGGAGACAATCTGACCCGCTGCCAGTGTGTCAGTGATTACGTTATACTAGGGATTGTGCAGGATTTAGATTCTAAATATATATATATATATATATATATATATATATATATATATATATATATATATATATATATATATATATATATAAGGTACACTCTAAATACAAAATCTGATGTTACACAAGTTTTATTCGAAAGATTTTAATTTATAATAGCCGTTTCCATGGTATAGGTATTTAAAAGTCACTATATTGAATTTTTGGCAAAGCTGGTAGAAATTGTTGTTTTTCGACCGTCTGTATCGCCCATTTTCATAAATCAAATTTACAATTTTAGATACTCACCCGACAGATAATTTAATGCTATTTAATTCTTGAGCCATCAAAGTGTTCGCTAGGAAGCACCGTTATGAAGTTATAAAGGTAATAAAATCCTGTCTCCCAACCCTTATGCCCCTTCTCTATCATGTACAACTTTTCTCTACAAAATTCCATATTCCCCTTTTCATGGAAAACTGCCCTAGACCGACCATTAATTACAATTACAAATCCTTCCTCACACCATGACTTCCGTCCTATTTCTCTCCTCTCTAACCTCTCAAAACCACAGGAACGCCTTAGACACATTCAACTGTCAAACTTCCTAGAAGAACGTTCCCTCATTAACCCTCTCCAATGTGGCTTTCGTCCTTGCCACTCAACACAATCCGCTCTACTGAAACTCCAAACCTCCAAACCGCCATTGAACAACAAAACCTGACTCATCCTTTTAGATTTTTCCAAAGTTTTTGACACAGTCCACCTTAACATCCTCCTTAAGAAACATCAAAGTCTTCCTTTATCTAACAGTGTTAGGCGCTGGTTCCAATCCTTCCTCTTAGATCGGGCGTAGTATGTAGTCGTTCCAGGCCAATCTCCTTCCAAGACACTGTCCCTCTCCTCTGGTGTCCCTCAGAGTTCCTCTTTGTCTCCTACTCTATTTGCTATTTTTATTAATGACCTTCCCCTTCTTATTCATCACTCCCAATACCATATTTATGCTGACGATTTCCAAATATATCTGTCCTTTCCGCCCTCTGATCTATTACGAGCCACAAAAAAACTCCAGGAGGACTTGAATCGTATAAATCTGGGCTGTTGCTAACAAGCTGAAGTTGAATGCAGAGAAGACAAAGGCAATTGTAATAGGTTCCCATCACCTCATTAAAGCTGTTCCTCATATTACAACCTTGTTCCTAAATAATAATCCCATTAAGTTCCATCCAACCATAAAAAATCTTGGAATCACTTTTGACCAAACTCTTTCCTGGAAAAACCATGTCTCTGATATATCATAACTCATGCCTTTTCCACCTTAAAGCGACTAAATTATCTTCGTCGCCTATTCCCATTTGAAACCCGAAAACACCTAGTTACCTCCTATATATTCTCCCACATTGATTGCTGTTGTACGGTGTACGAGGGCGTCTCTGGGGACCTCGAGGGAACAATAAAACGATTGATAAACTACTTTGTAAGATTTATCTTCGGGGTCCCGAGGGACGCCTCTGTCTCCCGATTCTATGAAGATTTGAAGTGGCTGTACCCTTCCTACCGTCGTAAGTACTTCCTGGCATCCTTCCTCTACGAAGTAATCCTATCACGCCGTCCATCATACATCTTCGACCTCCTTCAATTCAAATCCTCTGTTCATTCCCGCCATACCCGTTATCGGTCTTCAGATTTATATATAACGGCCCACCGATCCGCAGGTTTTGACAGATCTTTTCTTATCCGATCTTCATCCTTATGGAATTCCATTCCTTCTTCCATCCGTTGCTCCGATACTCTTCCCACCTTTAAATCCCGTCTATTCAGTCACTTCGTGTCCATGCAGTTCCAAAAGATTTGTAAGTAGATACTCCTTATTTTCAACTAAAATTTCCACCCATTTCTGTATTAATGCATTATTATTATTACTTTTATTACTAATATAAATCCATTCTCTTTCACTGTATTTTTTTTGGGGGGGGTGGAGGGGAGGGGCTTTATTTTATAATGTATTAATATCGCAAGTTTATTTTTCTTTAAAGGTTTAAAAGTTATGTCATTATTATTTATTATAATTTCTTTTTTTGGGGGGGCTTTATTTTTTTAATGTATTAATATTGCAAGTTTATTTTTCCTGAAAGATAATAATAATTATGTCATTATTATATATTATAATTTAATTTTTTTTCTTATTTGTTTATTTATGCTATAAATTTACTCAATATCATATTCTTTTTTGTTCTACTCTAAGGCTCTAAAGCTCTACTGATTTTATATTTAATATTATTCTAAAGGGATATGTCCCGGAATAAATAAAGAATTTATTATTATTATTAAATCAACAACTGAAAATACCCCCAAAAAAACTCTTTGCTTGACTGGCCGCCATTTTGTATTTCGTCTGCTTCATGTGTATTTTTAGCACTTCTTCAAGAACATAATTGTATGAAATAGATGAACCTTTGTGTAAAACAAGTCACGTTTTTCTGCATGGCTTCCCAGACTGCAGCGCTTGGTGGAGAAGTACCAGTACAGAAGTTAAGAGACCATTTTAGTACTTTCACAAGATATAATATCTTTTTACTGATTTATTTGCAAACCAAACAATAATACTAACTTCGATGCTACGTATTAATCAACATTTTTTTTATCTACAAATTTGAAAGTTACAAAAGGCAGTATATAGTAACTCTATCTGCTATACCATGTAGGAGGCCAAATAGCAGATGGTTTAGGAAAAACCTTTAAGAATAACTATATATACATTATATCAGTAATTAATATGTAATAAATTACATAATGTGCACCAAATGATATTCTTATGTAAGATATAAATATATCATTTAAGTACCAACATAAACAAAATAAAGCATATTTGACTTCCTCCACTATAATTCTCCCCGGCACATATGATGTCTTTATTCTGATTTGTAACATGTTACTAAATTGTTTATGACACTTCAAAGTTACCTTTTAATTTTATCTTTTAAAATCCTAAAAGATACCTTCTCATTTTTTTTTTTAAATCGTTCAGGAACACTAATCAGAATTTAACGACTAAGAAGTAAGAATCTTAACGTGTTAATTAAGTTTGAAGTGTAAACCGTTCCAACTCCTGAGGAGAGTTTTATAATTTTATTAAAAATTAATAACGGACCAAAAGCTGGCTTACATAACCTAATGATGTAGCTCTGTGGTTAATCATCGCTTGGAAAATGTTTTAGTGGCGGGGCTTATTAAGTTTTCTTAAATTATTACACAACTTTTAATTAAAAACCCTTTTTCCTCAAATTATTTCTGACAAGGAGCCTTCTTCATAAATATCGTACCTGTAGCAATAAATGCTTATTTTTTTATTATTAATTATACAGCACATTAAATATCCTTTAATTACTCAGAAATTTACCGAACAGAGTTATGGGCTTATAAAAGACTAAAACGTTATTTGACTCTTCTTATGCCTCTTTTTCATAATAACATAATCATTGTTTTGGTATGTAAATTTTCGAATAATTTATAGAATTTTTACTTCTTTGTACGCAGTAAAGGAAGTATTGAAATCGCGAAAATTTTCGGTTTTCTGATTTCAACGGAAAAATCCATTTTGGCCATTCCTGAATCCATTTTGACAAGTTTCGTCGTGACGTCTGTTACCTATGTTCGTTCGTACGTATCTCGCACAACTCAAAAACGGTTAATCGTAGAAAGTTAAAAAATTTTATTTAGGGTTATTGTAAAATCTAATTGTAAACTTCCCTTTCTGGTCACTGTATGACTTGAAGGTCATTATTGATTTTCATCAAAAATTATATTAAAATATAATGTCAAACATCTCAAATTTGGTAAATTAGACTCCTATATCAATATAAATAATATAATAGATTTTAGTTAAAATTGAAGAGCCGAAGGTATACCTTACTTGAAGGTCATAATAAACTTACATCAAAATGTATATTGATATTTCATACAGAAATCATATGGTTCGGTGATAAAGGTTATGAGCACGATTTTTTCCACTCTTAATTAACAATTTTATTACTTATTTTTAATTTTAAAATTGCGTGTAAAATACTTTTTTTCCCTCCACATTTGTGAGATGGACAATTCTGTAGCAGAAGAGTAATACAGTTCTTAAGACGTAAGTTAAGTGGGTTTTTCTGTTTAAAATGTTGAAACTGTCAATTTCCAATGCTTCATCTATTGTTATTGACAGTTCTAATGTTGTCACGGAACACGAAGAAATCTCTTCGAAACTAGTTACCTACTGAAAGAAAAGGACGTTTAATAACGAAAAGAGACCTCCTGATACAAGAGTATGGTTGTGTGTCAGTAGATGGACGTTTTTGAGATACAGATATCATGGGAAACTAGTAATCAAATTCAGGATCACTTTTTGAGCCACCGATTTATAGTTTAATTCGGCGTACAAGGAAGTCATGAGTTGTCCACATCAGATATTTTTTTTATTGCTACCTCATTGTTACAAAAAAACATCAATTTTCAAAGCATATATAAAATGTTTAGAAAAACTAATAATATTTGAAGAAATGGGTAGATGAAGATGCTATAAATTTTCAAAAGTTGATTTTTTCTTACGAATGAACTGTTTCTTGAGAATGTTCTTATCTTTGTCTGATACTATTAGCAATCCAAGATTTTTGGTTACTAGCATAATTTCTCAATGGATTGGATGGAAAAAATTACATTAACAAAACTTTATTAGTCATTTTCTCAAATCTGTAAATTTTTAACATAATACCTTCATCCACTCATGCCTTCCACTGTTTTATAATTGATTTTGAATTAATATAATTTAATTAGCTATGGACATTTCGTAATAATTAATGTTTATATAAAGAGTAGATTAAGTCTGCAGCTGATAAGTCATATAAACAGTATCTAACAGAATTAAGTCTTTCAACAATTCATATAACAATAATATAATTTTATGCAACTAATTACGTTATCTTTAACATGATACGAAATTAAGTACCTACCTTTTTTCAGAATTTGTAAGCATATTTTATTACTTGAAAAAAATAATAATTGAAAAAATTATTCCATACTTGCACTATTCAGACTTTATGTTTACTTAACGTGTTTTTCCCTGATTTCAAACAGTTACCAATTCTTAAAATATTGAGATTAGTTAAAAAAAATATCTTCGTAATGGTATTTATTTTGTATTATTAAGTCGTATAGTTTTTGAGCTGCCGACGATGAAGGTTTGCAATTACTAAAATTGGCCCGTAGAACCGAAGACTAATGGCTGCCTCTTACAAATGGTCAAAGAAAAAAAATGCCCACAACCATTTTAATCTATATAAATCTGGGGGAATCAACATACAAAATATTAAAAATGGTCAAGCAAACACCTTGATATGAAATGACCCAATCCTGTCATTTGTTCTAAATATTATCTTTAACTTGGTTTTATTGAAACTCAATTAACTAAATTGGGTGTTTAGTGTTCATAACTACCCAACTACAATATTCAGTACATAATATTTTATTACTAACTTTAGATTAACTCCAATAATTATGAGCATAACCTGATAGTTTAGAGGCATAGGGAAACCCAAGGGCATCGCAGACCAAGCCCAATGGGTGGGGAAACGAAGTGTCAGCAACGGATACTCTAGTACGTCCTAGTTCATGCAGGAGAGAAATGCCTCAAGGCTGAGGGTCAAAGTCCCGATTTAGCTGGACAAATCTCATCATATCAAAATAAATACATTTTTCGCATAGGTTAATCTTTTAGGAGTCACGGACCTCGAAAGGACTAATATGCTTCGCTTAAAACCTTCATTAATCCAATTAATTAATCAGTTTGGAAAACACGTTTAAATAGTGCTACGAATTCGGCGAACTCTACTCTCATTTTCAATAAATATCTGTCTTTATGTGAAATTTTCAACATCCCCCGTTTATTAAGGATTTCAATTCTGCACATACGGTAAACCTACAACAAATTGTCTCATTCTAATAAGATCATGGGTATAAAATTAATTATATAATGATTTTATTTTTTTTATTTTTACCCCAAATAAGTATACAAAATTTGCATGTTATTCCAACATTAGATTCATGTCAAATTTCAGGGTGGGGAAAAGGTGGGATAAAATAAAATGTACATATATGCTAAATAGGTAGTATAATTCAACATATCATTACAAGAAAATGTAGTCTAAATTTCACTTTAAATACTTATTTACCTTCTTTTTTTTTTGCATAATACATTTATTGCAAGAATATTATTTTGCTAAAATGTTGAAAAATTGGATTTTATTGCTTTTGGAAGAAAAAGGAAATGATTTGAAATGGCTTCGAATTGAGTTATATTGATCATAATCTAATCGACATATATAGATTAGATTCATGTCAAATTTCAGGGTGGGGAAAAGGTGGAATAAAATAAAATGTACATATATGCTAAATAGGTAGTATAATTCAACATATCATTACAAGAAAATGTAGCCTAAATTTCACTTTAAATGCCTATTTACCTTCTTCTTATTTTTAAATAAAACATTTACTGGAAGAACATTATTTTGTTAAAACGTTGAATAATTTGCAAGAATTATTGGATTCTATTGCTTTCGAGAGAAAAAAAAAATGATTTGAAATTACTTCGAATTGAGTTTTAGTGACCTGAGATATTTATCTCATTCTTCCTTCTCTTCTCTTTCCAATAACCTGATACAAGAAGACTACTAGGAGGATAAGTTGGAGAAAAAGAAGGATGACGAGGTGGTGGAGGCGGTGGGGCCAGATCTGCTGGTTCAGGATGATGTTTCAATTATCCCTATCTGACTAATGGGGCGTACACGGGCTGCCGATCCCCGATAGCGAGGTGCGGTCATCCCTTCTTGTGCCCCGCCTGCCCTTATCTCCTTTCCTTACCACTAGGATGGATCTAACATCCCTATTACGGTTCGTCTGAAATAACTATTAATTACATTAATAATATTTTTTGACAGAAGATATAAATCAATCATCTATTTTATTAAATGACGCAGCTTTTTCCACTGTAATTTTAGATTTTCAAAAAACAAAAATAACGATGATAAGTGATGTTATGATATATGTAGCATAGGCGGGGGACCTCTGGCCTCTAAGTCACAAGTAGCCCCCGAGAGTTTACAATTTTAGTATTAATAGAATTTAATAAGGAACGGTGTGAATGTAAGTTTCATTCAATCCCTCTATTGCCTCTAGTGAACAATTATCAAACATTAAAGAGGTATACAAAAAAATATTTGATGTGGACAACACATGAATTCCTTGTACGCCGAATTAAACTATAAATCGGTGGCCCAAAAAGAGGTCCTGAATTTACTAGTTTCCGAAGATTGCATTAAAAACGACACTCGGCGTCGCGACATTCATCTATTGACACACATAGACAAGCTCTTGTTTCTGGAGGTCTCAAGTATTTTACACTCAATTTTAACACTTAAAACAAGTAATAAAAATGTTTAATTATAGTGGGGAAAATCGCGTTTGTAACGATTATCACCGAATCATTTGATCTCTGTATTTAATTTTAATATAATTTTTGATGTTTATTATGACCTTCAAGTAAAGTATCCTATTCGGCTCTCCAATTGTTACTAAAATCTAGATTATTATTTATATTGATATAAAAGTTTTATTTATCAAATTTGAGATGTTTTGCATTTTATTTTAATATAATTGTTGATGAAAGTTTTGTTGATTGTGTAAAGTACTGCTTTCGGTTTCCCAATTTAGACCAAAATCTATTCTGTTATTTAAATCAATATATAAATTATAAATACTAAATGTGAAAAGTTTTGCATTATGTTTTAATATAGTTTTTTATGGAAATCAATATGACCTTCAAATAAAGCACCACTTCCGGCGATCATGCAGAGACCAAAAATATTTTACAACAATCAAATGCAAAATTTTAACTTTCTACGCCTAACTGTTTTTGAGTTATGCAAGATACGAACTTACGTACCGAAAATTTTCGCAATTGCAATACTTGCTTTACTTCGTACAAAAAAGTAAAAATTACTTTATCGAAAACATGAAACCTGATTTAACATCTTTATGACATTACTATAGCCTATTACACACCAAGTGACAATGTATGGGATATTGTTGCGATACACGAGTCCCATACAGTCCCTTACTGTCGCGATACAAATGTCGCCGGTCCTCACCTACCAAGTCAGTATGTTACATGATGGCCACCATGTAATAACAAATTGCTTTATGCGCTATTAATTTGTTTGTTAATAATTTATTGATATCAGCACAAAAAAAATATCTGGTGAGGAAAACACATGACTTCCTTGTACGCCTATTAAACTATAAAACGGTGGCTCAAAAATTAATCCTGAGTTACTAGTTTCCGAAGATTGCAGTATCTCAAAAAAGACACTCGTCGTTGCTATGTCCATCCATTGGCATATACACACATACACACACAAACTCTTCTATCTGAAGGTCTCATTTCTTTCAGTAGGTAACAAGTTCCCAAGAGATTTTTTCGTGTTCCATGACCACATTAGAACTGTCAATGTCACTAGATAAAGCATTGGAAATCGACAGTTTCGGCATTTAAAGCAGAAGAACCCACATAACGTATATCTTATTCGCCTACTCTAGACTTGTTATCTCACAAATAGGGAGGAAAAAATGATTTTATACTCTATTTAACACTTAAGCAAGTAATAAAAATATTTAATTAGAGTGAAAAAAAAATCGCATTTGTAACCTTTATTACCGAACCATGTGATCTCTGTATTTAATTTTAATATATTTTGGATGTAAGTTTATTATGACCCTCAAGTAAAGTACCCTTTTCAGCTCTCCAATTTTAACAAAATCTAGTAAATACTTTCATATTAAAATAAAAGTCCTATTTACTAAATTTGAGATGTTTTACATAATATTTTAATGCAACTTTTGATGAAAGTCTAATATAACCTAAAAAAAAGCTGATATCACTTCCTGCCGTTCAATTTTAGCCAACATTTATTATGTTATTTATATTAATATGTCTTAAACACCAAATTTGAGAAGTTTTCCATTATATTTTAATATAATTTTTGATGAAAATAAATTATCACCTTCAAATAAAGTACCATTTAGTAACCAAAAAAGGAGTTTCACACTAGATTTTACAATAATCCTAAATACAAGATTTTAACTTTCTACGGCTGACCGTTTTCGAGTTATGCGAGATACGACGTACATACGTACAGACGTCACGACGAAACTAGTCAAAATGGATATTTCTGTTGAAATCTGAAAACCATTACAATCTGAAGCGATTACAATACTTCCTTACAACATAGAAGGAAGAAAAAAACAGTATGAACATCTTCTGACTTTTCAGTCGTTTTTCCTCTTGAGGTAGGAGACCCAAATATCGCCTACGTTTCTAATGTCTGGTTGCTTCCTGATTAACGCTGCTAGTCAGTGACTAACACCAAAAAGCCGGGCATTTCTCTTTTAGAGAAGCCACTAGTTATGCGTCGAAGCCAAATAAAGCTGTGATTTTTTCGTTTCTTTTTTTGCAAATTTTTCTAAAACGGTGAATAAGTCAACATGTTTCATTAGTTTTAGTATAATAAAGAAAATTTAAGTGATTAATTAAAAACATTTTTTTTTTCATTTGAGGAATTTACAGTAACTGTAGTAGGAGACACTCCGAAGTTAGGGGCCGCCATATTTTAGACTTTGGTTGTGCCCAATATCGCCCACTTAAGAGTTCTTATATCAATATCCCCCAAGGCTAAAGGAAAATAGGGTGTAACAATTTTCCAACGTTGGGTGAAAATTTGAAGGTTGGTTTAAAAAGTCCAAACATCCTTTTGGGAAAATTAATTTAGACATTTTGCTAGGATTCGTCTTGCAAGGAATAAGCATTATTTGTAAGAGCATTTGTAAGAACTTGTGTACTAAAATCCCAAACGAATTACTATGGTCAAGACCAATCCCAGTAAAAATTATAACATCCTTGTAATCACTATAACACCCTTCCCGCAATACTTCCTACGCTATTATACGTCTATAACTTTTTCCTGCAAAACTTTTTTCTCAGTCCGGAAAAGTGTCCTTGTCCGCCCTCTGAATAAAATCCCTTCTCCTTCCATAACTTCCGATTTTACAGCCCTCTCAATTCTATCAAACCCTCTGGAAAGAATAGTTCATTCTCAACTCACCTCCTTTCTTGAGCGAAATGCTCTCCTCAATCCTTTGAAATAAAGTATTCATTCTGGTTATTCCGCACAATTGGTTTGCTAAAATTACACAAGATCTCTATTTCTCTATAGACCAACAGAAAATCACAATCCTTATTCTCTTTGATTTTTCAAAAGCCTTTGATCACGCTATTCTCCTCTCCTAACTGCATGGTATTTCCCTATCCAATAGCTGCTTCAAGAGGGGTTCCACTCATTCCTGTCTCTCCGTTCCCTAACAGTCATTATTCCCAACAAACCTCCCTCATCACCGCTACTTCTCTCTCGAGCTGTTCCTCGAGGATCTTCCCTCTCACCGATCTTATGTTCCATCAATATAAATAACCTTCCCAAATCTATCCGCCATTCCCAATATCATTTGTATGCATATAAACTACAAATATTCCTATCCTTTC